>OY735211.1:39917286-40244786 GCA_963457665.1 Thysanoteuthis rhombus | reverse complement strand
AGTGGGGATCTCCTCACATAATCTCTGGTCTTGAAGGAGATGCAGAGCGACTTCCAAAGGCATTTCGTTACGAACACCTGAAGTCATCCTCCTGCCACTGTCAGCTGTGTCAGCGACTCGCACCGATGCTGTAGAATGGAGTGTTTCTTGTACTGCCACGCCCCTTTAGGCGTGTCCATCACCACAGTTCCTACAGCGATCCGGACAAGGATTTTTTTTTTTGCATATACCATCTTATACAAAAGTAGAGAATTCATTTAAAAAAAAACTTTCATAAGTCGAAATAGCATAAAGCAAAGAAGCAATTACCAGTGATTCATCTGGCATTTTTTTTTAACGTTCTCAGACTCACAAAATGATTATAGTAGCATGTTAAGCTGAGTCATAAGAGGTTGGATGGTGGTAGTTACAGTAGGCTGGGATGTAAGGGAGAAAGAGGGGGAGAGTTTGAACGCTGCTTCTACAACGGCTCACAGCTGAAGAAACGGTTTACGATATTTTTGCTTTCGTCTTTCGTGAAAGCAAAAAAGTGGCGTAAACAAAGCTGAAGATAAGGTACCGGATATTACCCAAGAATAATCATCATCATCGTCTGTCGTCGGGCATAAACTTTTCCAGGATTCACCACACCTCTCTATCGTGGGCGTTGCAGAGCCTATATTTTCTGAACCTGTCCAGTTCGTCTCACCATTTCATAGTCTGCCGGTCTTGGTACCGCACTTGATCTCTGAGGATCCATGTTATGAGTTTTGATGTCTATCGGTTGTCTGCCATGGTCAGCTCATTGACCAGCCCATTGCCATTTGAGTTTCCTATTGGTTTATACGATATCTCTCATGAAATTTATTCAAAAATAAACTGTGCTGTATTGTGGTCTCTGATGTTGAGCATGATTCTCTCATGTGCACGTTGCATGGTTCTCAGTTTGTGGGTCAGTCTCTTGGTTAGGTTCTATGTTTCAGCTCTATCGGGAGAATCCATTGGTTGTATTCCCTTCTTATTAGGACAAATGGAATTTTTTATCTTGAAGATTGGGCTTGCTCTACTGAATGCTTGCTATCCTAGATTGATTCTTCGCTTGATTTCTCCTCTTTTTGAGGATTCCATGGAGATTCGTTGCCCTAGGTAGATAGAGTGGTTTACTTTCTCCAGTTTAGCATTTTCAATTTTGATCGCTGTGCATAAGAAAAATAGTTTAATTTTCTAAACTAGAAATGTTAAAATTCCCTCCGACCGACTAAAAGCCGACGCTCCATTTCAGTTCAGAGTGACTTTTTGAAATTCATTTATCTCTTCATAGTAAGATCTCCCTTATTTGAAAAAACAGAAACAAAAAACAAACAAAACAAGAAAAACCCTCAAGACTGGACGGATCTTTATTGCAATTTCCCGCTAATTCCATATTTATTGAATGAACAAAAATATCTCTAAAACTCAATCAGGACAGCTTCTAGAGGAACCTATTCCTCAATTTCCTCAAACGTAAAAAGCATGAAACAAACTTGCAACATGAATGCAAAAATCTATTTTTTTAGAATCTTTATCAGAACATTTTACAATTCAGATCGAAACAAGCGGAATAATAGTTTTAATGAATCAAAAAAAAAAAAACAACCTAGATTACGCTTCGATATCGAGCTTAAAGTTTGAATATAGATTTTGGAGAAAGAGATGATTACTAACGTACGAATTGCTGTATCGGAAGAAGACAAAATACAAAAACGACGTCAAGGACTACAACATTAACTACAGACAACAAAGAATGGTTCTATTAGTTTGTAACGTACGAAATGTTTTGTTTTTTTTACATCATAGAGAATAATTCTAAAGTCTATTAATATTTGTCACAACATGCAGCATTTATTGCAAAAGAAAGAAGAAAACAACTTTGACGGATTCCAGATGTGAAAAAAGGCAATAAAACTTGAATGGGCGGCGCTAAAAACTTCATCTTTTTATGTTAAAATGGAAGTTGCAAACTGTTGTTACAACGAGATTAGCCTGTCACAGTCCTGTTGCATAGTTTACTGGAATGACATACAGAAGATCCTGAATCATTTATGGTTACAATCAAGATGGTCGTAAAGTTTAGCTTTGTCTAACACAAAACCGTCATACCGGTGCATCGAGAGAGGATCAAATTCACTAAAAATGACCTGTAAGATCAACTTTGATAATTGAATTCAGGACCCCCAAGTTGGTAGATCAGCGTACGCTTAGTGCACTAATCTGACTATCAGCAAGTGCTACTTTACGCTCAGTAATATATAAGCTTATAGAAAGTATATACGGATAGAATATGATGCATTTGGGAGCTGGTCGCACAATACATTGAGAACAAATTGAATCTTCGCACTTAACTTCAATGATGTGGATATGTGCGAAACTAGTTTAAGCATGATATACACAGATGTCCCCCGCTTTCCGAAATACTTGCTTTACACCACTTTTAGGTCTTTATGAAAAAAGGCGAATAGCGAAAATAGTGCTTGGCACTTGTTTTACAGAGAGCCGTTATAGAGACAGCGTATAACCCCTTCCTCTTTCCCATACACCAGTCTACTGTACCTACCACCACCACAATCCCCATGTAACCGAACCTAATCTTAAGGGCTGGGAATGCTAAAAGCTTTCCTACATGAATTAATGGTAATGGCTTTTTCACTTTGCGCTATTTCTGCTTTTTAAAAAAAAATATAGGAACGCGTTATTTTTGGATTGCTGGGAACCTGCAATTGTAATATCATCATAGAGATTAGGGGGCGCCTACCGTGACCCAATGGTTAGGAAGCTAATCTTGTGAAAAAAATCGCTTGCCCAAGTTTGATCAATATGAGTCCCCAACTACTGCAGCCCTTTGGAAAATAATGATAAAAATCTTGCACATTGGGAAATTCAGCTAACTGCTGCAATACTAGGGACACTACGTGAGAATCGTTCTCATTTTCAATCGTGAACGAGATCAGCAGGTTAATAACTACCTTAAAACTAAACAAATATTATCATAGGTATCAATTAAGGCTTGCTTAGTCTAGCAAAAGGCCATATACACTCAAGTATGGTTATAATTTTTAGTATTGATATTGCTCCCAAGATGGAAGAGTATCTCATTTTAATAATAATAATAACTTCATTCTGATGGCACAAATCAAGTAAAAATTTGCACACTAAATAGCAGTGCTATTTTATCCAGAATTCTTAGACACACACACACACACACACACACACACACACACACACACACACACACACACACATATATATATATATATATATATATATATATATATATATATATATATAGAGAGAGAGAGAGAGAGAGAGAGAGAGAGACGGGGGTAGAGAGAGAGAGGGAGGGGTAGAGAGAGGTAGAATGAAAAATATATGCAATAAATTTTTCAGGATGGATCAATGTAATAGGCTAAATTTCTAAAAATCATTGAATATTATTCATTAATGAATTAAGTGCATTGACAAAGAAAGAGAACATGTTACTTCCCTGGGTGCACATTTACTCATTTCATTTTACTTCATTTCATATTTGAATTTTTTCACTAGGAATTCTTTTGTTTCGATTTACAAATGAAAGCTTTCTTGATTATCGTCTGCTTTCCCTTACAATCATTAGAGTTTGGATATCATAAAGAAAAATAATGCTTTCAAACGAGCATAGCATAATTTGAGGCATATAAGACACCAGCATATAGAGCGCACCATATATTTAACATGAAATACTTTGCAAAAATAAAGTTCAGGCGAATTTTCTACAGCCTGTCTCATCTATGCTGAGGGGGGGGGGATTCGAAGATTGATCGCAGGCCTGGCATTCACCACATTAAATGCAGGGTAATTTTGAAAGTCCGATTTGAAAAAAAAACGTGTCTTATAACCGGCAAAATGTACAGTAGTTTATTAGTACATTTAAGAGTGTGAGACGCCTCTTGTGCACCAATTGTTAGCTAAACTAGCAAAACTTGCAGAGCATTACTAATGTAGTGAATTCGATCCTAAATGGATGTGCTGTTGCTGTAGTCCTGTACCAAACGAAGCCCGGACAAATAAACATCATTGAAAGTGTATATTTTTTTTCAGCTATATTGGATTATTCTCGGTGTGATGCTAGTTTCGACCGGCGCTCTCGTTGTGCCAATTCGTTATTTAGGAATGCATGAATAGCACAGAGTATTCGGTTGAGAGAGAAAAAAGGCCTGGTCGCACACCTGAAGAAGCACGCGCGCACGAACCATCATTCAAACGCTTAATTCTTAAATAGCTCACAGTAACTAGTTCCAGAGAGTGTCTTTTTTGCAAGTAGCAAATATTACTCGGCCTCTGTGTGCGATGTTGAGGAAGGAATTTCAGATATTCGATTCAACAAATCAGTTCCCCTCTCGGAGGAATTCAAGAATGGAAAAAGGATAAAAGTCGTACAGAATGGATCAAATTACCGACACTTGAATGCTTGCTGCTACTCCCCAACGGCAAGACAGACATTCGGACGGCCAGGCTAACAATTCATTCAACAATGTCCAGCCCCCGAATATGGTTGAATGACCTTTGCTCTTAAGGCAAAACACACGGATACAAGTCGAAACGACTGATCAAATTAATTCTGCCAATTCGTTTATCACCCTCCAAGGTTCGCTGTTGGACATTCTCAATTAGCCGCTCGGCCACTGGCATATGCACCTTCTACTTATTGCCTGATACGAATCCCACATCTATAAAACTGATGCAACGATTTGGAGAAATTTCCACTGCCAATAAATTTTACATTAACAGGCACCACAAGCGTGATTTTCAGCTGAAACATTAGACCTCGTATTCTTCAGTCCCATTCTTCACAACTGGGCTACGTATATCAATATTTAGTATCTATTTCGAGTAACAACATTTTTATGAGTTGAATTTGCTGTTTTTTAATTCCTCAAGCTAGTATATCTGTTGCAAACAGGTGTAGGTATTTAACAACCTCCCCATGAGGGCAGAATGTGACACAAGGTCGGTTTTAATGTGTGCGTGCGGGAAGCAGATGCTTTACAGGACCTTATGTTCCCAAAGTGTATCAGGTTAAAAATTATACAAATATTTTTCTTTCACGAAGTACATTCAATATGGGTATCGTTGAATATATGTGTATTCCAAGCATTCAGTTCAGTTCTTGCTTGTGAGATTATTATAAACAGGCTGCAAACCTTTTCTTTTACGCATCTATATTAGAGTTATGCGTCTTGGAAAGTTAGGTCACCAGCTTTTATTATAATCTACAATACCATTAGAGAGGCCACCTGTTGTTGCGAAGTGATTAACGTGCCTCTCTCTTGACTCGTTCCAAGTTCCATCACAGGCTGAGAGACTTACGTAATTCCTACCAGTGTCAGTGGTCGTGGTTAGCGACATTCCAGTTAATATGCCGCAATTTCAATTACTGATTTTCAAGGTAGGCAGGTCTTTTCATTTGGAAGATTGGTGCCCTTCCCACCAGTATTTCCTCTCGTTCATTTCTCTCGTTCCTTCCTCTCATTCCTCTTGTTCTAAGCTTAGGGAATATCCTGACGTCAGTACTCACTGGATGCTCTATAAAATATGGCCTTATGCCAAACTTGGCTTAGCTAATTGAAATCTGGGCTCTCGTAGCAGTTTGATTTTCACATGAGTTCACTTCTGTTAATACCTTCACTGCAATCTTGAATGGCGCAGCACACAGTGCAAGAGAATGGGAACGTCCTCTGACCAGAGCTACAAGGCGGAAACTGAGTCTTGTCGCTGTAGCTATTTATATTACCTTAAATAAACTGTGGAATGGACGCACTTGCGCATCGTGTGACAGTGAACGTGGTGAAAATTTCTTCATGGCATTCCTTTTTTTCAACTGAAATATTCGACCCAATTTTCAAGGGACATTGATTCACAGTCGTTATTCATATATACTAATCTCAGTTTAGTATGGCACAAGGGCCAAATAGAAGCAGATGGGGGTAGGAAGAGTGTGTCTTGCCAATCTCCCTAATGAGACGTCTAACGTTGAAAATCAATATTCGAAATCGTAGTTGTTGCAAATAACTGTACGCGTATTTACCCATATACTAGGAAATAGCGTTCGGGGCCAGCACCCCCTTTTAGTACCAAAGGAGCGGGTTGACACGTGTTTGTACGGCTACGGGAGACTTCAACGAGTTCCACTATCAGCGAGTCCTTGCGTATACATCACCATTTAATTCTTTGCATATAGACCGAGTGGCGGGTAATACAATACTTGAACATGAAAACAGACCATGTTCAAGGGACCATGGTTACGCATTTTGATTTGATCACTACAAATCCCATGGTTATTCCGAACTTATATTGGTAATGATATTCGATAAGTATTGGAATATATATGAAAGCATATTAAATTATGAAAATGCCGATACCGTTTATATATAAGCTTTTACTGAGTATTACATCAAAATGTTAATTATACAAATTTTACTTGATGTACATGCAAACATTTGAGTTTGAAAATAAGACTTGATGAAAGTGGAAGCTACTGACTTAGTATGCACTTGACCAATGTATATTGGTACGAGTACCATACACTCGTTGGAAGCGGAAATCGTTGTGTATCTGCTGATGGGACACCGTTATTTCGGGTCCACGTTATTCTCAGCATACGCGTTTATCCGACCAAATAGTCCGTCCCCCTTCTTGCTCCTGCAACATCAGAGAGATCGCCACCAAAGATTAGTCTCGATAAAAAAACAACTGATATATCAGGCTATTTATACGATCTGATTAACTACAGGTATCTGTACGAAGGATCCGTTCTGAGGTTGATAAGTACTGCTATTCGGAGATCTTCAAACGTCAATTGCTTTGGACTGAAGTCTACAGTGAAGATACGGGAAAATGGTGAAAATGAAACCCCTGCCCCAACATTAATAAATTATTATTCTCATATCGTTTATCTTCTTTCAAAAGTTATTTGACCTCATTATGATATGTTTTAAATAGAGCCAAAACACTCCTAGCAATTTAGTCCTGGCACTGTAATAGAGCCCCGTCGTAATTTTTTTGACTTGACTAATGAAATCAACTGAACATGCTAGAGGGACCTTCAGTGTGTAAGAATATAGTTGGTAGACATTACGGATCAGTTGCGAAAAAAGAAGTACGCACCATTTTTCATAATATATTGCATATCGTCGGAAAGGAAATTCAAGACTGAGTAAAGAACTATACGTATCAGAGCAAGTTATTCCGAGCTATTCACGATCAAATGTCATAAATCCTTGTTTTAAAATGAAACACCAGCCTCTGTTGTCCAATTGCATTAATCGATTCCACGGGAGACAATATTCTCTTTAGAGAATCCCTGAATCTCTTTCTTGGCTTCCCTCAGTTACGTTGTCCGGGGAACAGCTCACTGAACAAGGGGGTCTTTGGGAGCGTGCAATCTCCTATCCTTGAAATGCAGCCTGCATGTGTGATTTTGCAGCATAGCCTCAATCCTGGAGGTTTTCTCACTCTTGAGGAATTCATTGTTTGTAAGGATGTCACTTAAACGCATTTCAAGAATTTCGAGCCCAGACAAAGGTCAGGATTTGGAATGCTGATTTTCAAAGCAGGCATATCTTCCTTTGACATTTTGCAAGAGTAGAACACGCTCGGTATTTATCCTCTGATGTATGTATGCATGTGTGTGTATCCAAATTTAATCACTTTGTTTACTGTTGAGCCACCAGTAGTTCTGCTATTTAGATGGAGTAATCGGGGCGTCGTTTCATTGTACAATTAGGTTATGTCCTTATAATTTGAGCAGTAAGTGAATAAATTATGGAGAATTTGAAATATAATCTACGTCACTGATGAAATCTTTCTATTTTGCTAATAACTGAGCAAACAAGACGGATAGATAGATAGATAGAAAGAAAGAAAGAAAGAAAGAAAGAAAGAAAGAAAGAAGGAAAGAAGGAAGGAACATTGACACCTGGTTCATTCCAGTGATCACAGACGATCTCATAAAAGACACCATTTCTTTCCGGCACTCGCAATTTTGAGTTGTTTAAGAGAAACAGCTGAAAATAATAAATTTAACTCCCTAATTGAAATTGACATTACTAACTCATGTACATATCTAATAAAATGGTCGAAATCCTAACTATACATTAAAATATATATCTTTTGAATTAGAACTAAACTGAATGGAAATGATGTATATGATTACTTCCGACATTATACTACATAATACGGTAAAATAAAATAAAAAAACATATTGAGTCAAAATACGTGTACTTAGAAACCAACCCAAGAGCGTCAGTATGTTTCGAAGAGATCAAATGAAATTAGGCGTTGTGCATGCTCTCAGTTTTTATATATAGACTCCACCCAGCAAACAGCCGAGTCACCCCGACACTTTCGCATGCCTACTGACATTGTTGGCTTATTATCATTGGAGGATCTCTCTTCTCGTCTGTTCTGTTTGTTTTTTTTTTTTGTTTTTTGGGTTTTTTTCTTTCAAAGTGGACTCTTTAGGCTTTGAGCTCTTCATGGGTAGCTCAGCGATCCGAGTTGGCCAAGGCGACTGCCAAGGTATACTTTTTTTTTTGTCTCAGTAACCTTTTCTAGGATGGACTGCCTTACAGGACACCATCTGCCCTGCTACTTTCTGCTGGGGGTATGTGGATTCCAGTCTTTGATCACGAACTTCCTCAGATGGAATTTGATCGCAGTTCGCCGATTCTGTTTTCCTTGTTCTAGAGTATTTGAGAGGAAGTGAGTGGAAGAATGTCGAATAGTATGTCATCCCAGATTGTTGTAAAGAAAGGTGACAATACCGGGTAGTGCCAGTCATAGTAGGCGCACTAGGAACTGTCCCAAAGACACTGAGGGTGAGACTTGAGGAGATCAGAATAAAAGGCAGGATTGAGACTGTGCAGACCACAGCACTGATAGGAACTGCACGGATACAGAGGAAAGTGCTAGAAATATAAAGACTGCAACACCAATTGTTAGCAGTGGCCTAACAGAGGAAGGGAAATGAAAACAGAAATGTGAACCACAGCACTGGCATGATAGGTGAAGGAGAGAAGAGATGTTGGCTGAAGACCTGAGGATACTTATTGTTACTCGGCCTTCAGCAATGACCACTGGGCAACCGATGTGAAACTGTAAATCGCAGTATTATTGTGACCTATGAGAACGAGGAGAGAAGGGCTGGAGACTTGAGGAGATTTGCTGTCACTCAACCTCCAGCGGTAACCACCAAGCAACTGGTGTAACATTGCAAATAATAATAATACCCCAGAACGCTGAGTGTGAGACTGGAAGAGATCGGGATGAGGGGAAGGATAGAGACCGTACAGACCACAGCACTACTGGGAACTGCACGGATACTGAGGAAGGTGCTAGAGATATAAGTACTGCAACGAATTGTTGCTCTGTCATGATATGCGAAAGAGAGAGGAGACGTTAGCTGAAGACCTGAGGAGACTTGTCACTCAGCCTTCAACGATAACCACTGGGCAACCGGTGTGAAACTGTAAATCGCAGAATTACTGCGACCTATGAGTACTAGGAGAGGAGGGCTGGAGACTTGAGGAGACTTGCTGTCACTCAAACTCCAACGGTTACCACCAGGCAACTGGTGTGAGATTCCAAAATAAAAATAATAATAATAATAATTATACTACTTTTATAGATAAATAAAAATGCATCTTTGGATGGGGCACTTCCTTAGTTAAGAAAACCACAAAACAACGTCTTGCCCTTTCTCAATCTGGTGTAACGTATACTTGAAAAATTATAGAAAAAAATCGAATTTATTCACGAATTCACACCACAAGCAACAAAAAATATTCATTAAGCGTGAGAGCACATTTCTAACATACACGAAAAATGGGAACATGTTCGCAGTTATTTATCTTATAATAGGAACAGCTGTCATTTATGTATCACTGTTAAAATCTGCTAGATATCTGTGGTATATATATATATATATATATATATATATATATATATATATATATATATATATATATATATATATATAATCTTCATAATCCTATTTCTACAAAGCCATAAATAAACATCAGTAACGTAAATTAATTCGTATTAGTATTTGAAGCCTAATATTACGCACCTGAACCATGTAAAATATGAAGTCTTTCAGAACTCGTCAGAATTTCCAATATGTTCCTATATCTGGGCAAATGAAAATATCGATAAAACATTTGTGCTCTGTTCGCTAAGGGTAGGGCCTAAATTAAATCCAACCGTACCCTTTGGAAAATCATAATAATGATTATAATAATAATAACCTTATTTTTGTATTAGTCTTCTATTTCCTCATATGTAGTATTGACATTTTTAATTTTTCACGAATTTTTATTTCATCTTATTTTTGCTGCTTGCTTAAACATAGTTGTAATAAAATGTAAAAGTCTTAAGGTGTCCTGATTTCTTAGACGAAGCATTGATATTATAATTAATTTTTTCTTTATTATCCTTCATTTATTTCATCTTATTTCTGTTGCTAGTTTATATCTCGATGTAATAAGACATAATAATCTTAATTTGTCAAAATTTCCAAGATGAAGCATTGTCATGATTACTAATTATTTTTTGTTGTTGTTGCTAGTCCTTCTTCCATCTTGTTTTGGTTGCGTGTTTACATCTAGTATTAGTAAGACGTAATAATCTTAAGGCGTCCGTTAAATAAGCAGCTTAGATCAAGAATTAAGAAAGTCTCAAGCAAGATTTGAACTAGCATCCTTATCTTTGGGATTTGTGTAACGGTTACAGTGCCGTTTGGTCCATGAAGGCTTTCGTGAGTAGGCGTCGTTGAAACCAGCCGTATATCTACATTCAACGACCCGAGAGTCGAGATAAAATAACAACACAAATAAGATGAAAGAAAGACTCGTCAGAAATTAATAACACCGTCGTTTTTGGTCCCCCCCCTCTATCTCAAAGTCTTTCTTTCTTTCTTTCTTTCTTTCTTTCTTTCTTTCTTTCTTTCTTTCTTTCTTTCTCTCTTTCTTTCTCTTTATGGAAGCATTCCAAGCTTGAATATTGACCAGATGGTAATGTTTCTGTGCGTAAAATGTTTGAGCGCCGGTCAGGGCAGGTCGTCCATGGGGACCGTTCACGCGAGACGAAACGTGCGATCAATTAGGCTGAGAACTTTCAGCCATATCTAAGACTAGCCCAACCCAACTTCCGACCACTACCCACTTACCTCTTTCTCAATTCAACTCATTTTACAACCACCCCGGGTAGATGATGTCGTGAACGTGTGATGTGGTCGCGTTTTAACTTGCGACAGAATCACTGGCACCCAATTATCATTTCTCTCTCTCTCTCTCTCTCTCTCTCTCTCTCTCTCTCTCTCTCTCTCTCTCTCTCTCTCTCCCTTCTGCTCCCTATATACAGCCACTCTCCTTCCCGCTCTTGCTTAGACTAACGTCACTCTGGGCGCTGATGTCATTCTCGTACCACAAAAGAGCTAAGAGAGAGTACGAGACAGTGAAAGAGGATGGAGTTTATTTTAATTAACATCTGCAGTGGTAAGGAAGTGATTAATCACGAATGTTAGCTAACGCAAGATATTTGCGGGCACAAGCAGAAATGGAGTTGAAATAAGAATAACAGCAAATGTAACTAGATAAATAGAATGAAGTTGGAACTGACGTAACTAATTATCGTTTCAATTTATATACAACAATCAAAAGAATTAGTTGAAGTGTTCGTGTCACATGGGAGTTGACCAAAAGGTTTGCTAACTAAAACAACGGACCCTTCCTTTATCAGGAGAAAAAAAAACTTCTCTAACTAGATCCAGATACCGACAAGAATTTAAAAAAGAAATGATGGTTGTTTTTCAAAGTGAACTATAACGGAACATAAGAAACGGCTTCTATCGAAGTGAAGGCAATGAAATGATCGCTCAACTTGAGAATCCTCCTAGCTAGTTTTTTTTTAAATTTTTTTTTTTTTATCGTAGTAAGTTGAGCTTTAGTATTTTGGTTAGTACAGACTAATTCTGTTGTCTGTGTTGTTGTTTTTATCACAACATTTCTGTCGTTGCACACTCCAGCCTTCCTCTGGTGTAACCAAAATGTTATGATTAAAACACCTCGTTTAATAGAGTGTAGATAGATTCAGGAAATGTCAGGAAGCCTCACTGGTAAGGTGGTTGGTTCTTCAACTTAATTGTGTGCCGATATATTGATAGTAGGAGATCTATGGCATATCATGGATTTTCAGCAACACTGTTCGAAAATTCTCGATGTTGGTGGAAAAGACGATGTTGTTTGGACTTGATTTGTTATTACAATTATTGGGGGTTCAAATTCAGGAGCAGAGCTAGATATATCGGCTTTAAGGCCCGATAATACATGAAATGGCTCATCTAAGCTCCCATATATATATATATATATATATATATATATATATATATATATATATATATATATATATATACTTAGCTTATAACAACGCACCGATACCAGAATCCCACGAAGATGGTGGAATTTGTGACTAGCGACCCTACTGGCCTCAGTAATAAACTGAATCTCACATAGAACATTACATCATACCACTAACTGGAGAAAAAAAACAAACCCCAAAACTACCAACAACATAGCACATTGCTAAAAGGATACGCTTGAAACATACGTTCACCCGACCCCATCCAAGCATCCAATTCAAACCTCAAGACCAATTTCAACAACTAAAATATAAATATGAAACATTAACCATTATAAACAGAATGGGCATTGTCTACAGAGATTCAGTGCGAATCTAACTCGTATTCGAATGTGAATTAATCCGAACAACCAAATATTCTAACAATTGAAATTGCAATAGAACACTTCTGATTATTATCATTACAATAATCTCTACAGTCTTTGAAATTCGACTCCACGCCACACCCAATACATCCCTTACAGGCGGACGCTTGGAAAACTTACTCCCAGGAGTTTATCAAATGGGTCCAGGCCTTGATATACATGAATAGAATCCGGATAGTGCATCTCTCATCTGTCCACCCTTTTACATTAAAACCGATTGACACAACGGATAATCTTTAAAGAAAAACAAAAAACAACTTTAAGGGTCGACTAAATCTTCATATGAAGCTGAGGGATGAAATTTGAGATGCCTAGCCAATTAAAGATGGGTCATACCCTACCAGCAAACTGCGAGATGAAATATGCCTTGCCTAGTGAAAAGGAACGGGTGAAGGATAGAAATACTATAGATTGGATGTACCAATCCTAATCTTCCGTTTGCACGTTTTCCCTCGGACGATGACCAAAGGCCGAAACTAGGAAGGATTCGTGAAAATTAATTCAAATTATTTTTTACACTTGTCTGGGCGTCTTCCATACGTTCACACACACACACACACACACACAAACGTGCGCACACACATCCACACATCCACACACCATTTCGGTGTTTGGAAACGCTCAAAATTTACCCATATACATTTATGCAATTGCGTCTTCGCCTCACGCCATTTCGGCATGCGGAATGTTTTCATTGGAACATGCTACTTTCGGATAGTGGGGGGAAACCAGCTTATGACACATGACATAAGTATGTTGTAAAATCAGACTAGAGAAAGAGCAGTACAATAACTTCACCATACTTCGTATTTCAAGCAAGGGCGTATATCATGTCAGTCCGAAGCGTCAAATAGCATAGAATGCTGAGATAGCTTTCAACTGAGATGCACTTGATCGCTTTTTCAGCGATAGACAGAAAATTGAAAATAAGAATCGAAAGTTTAATTAGGCATCCAATTTAAAGTTCAAGCGCCATTATTGCCAGATCACGTGACTGATCTGAGCAGAAGATTATTTCAGGTAAGAAGCATCTAATCAGGGAATCCCGTTATATCAGGTTTCAAGTGAATCTGACTTTGAATAGCCGAGAAAAAAAGTTTAAACGTTATTATTGCCAGATCATGTGACTCTGAAGGGAAGATTTATCTTATCAACGGACATTTTCTACCAAGTTACAAGAAAATCTGACTGGCCGACTAACGATCTGAGCCTCCTAAAAATCTCGCTGCAAGATTATTTATGGTCGAATGTGCTGAAATCTAACAGATATTATATGATATATTATTATATGATATTATGTTTTGTCATATATATATATATATATATATATATATATATGAGAGAATGTATATGTGTGTGTGTATGGTGTGTATGTATGTGTGTGTGTGTTTACATCATCAAAATGAATATTGTATCTTATCTGATGAATAATATTAAAGAGAATCGGATGTGATCAAAGGGACGTCATCCTCTTTGTTTTTGAGTTTTGTCCTCGCGGGAGTAACGGACAAGTTTATATCTCCCTTTGTCTTTCATTGGTGATAAAGAGCACACACCATTCCGAATATGACGTCAATCGTCTCTAGGTTGAGGCTTGCATGGATATTTGAAAATTTGCTTGACATCGGCCATCCCCCGCTCTCTGCTTTACTTTGCTTTTCAACAACTGATGTGAGTGACTAAACCTAGGATTAGATGACTAGAGATGGGACAAAGCGCAAGAAAAGCCAGATCGACATTTTTGAAAAAGGACTGATGCAAAACTGAGATCATCAGTCACGGCTGAGATCTTAACCGATTTCTGTCTTTTTAGTGGCTACTAACTTCCCATGTAGTACAGTGTTTAAACGGATTATTTTTAAGGAAAGTGTTGTTTAGGTTCATTTCTAAAGGAAAAGTACCGCTTTCAGTTGATAGTAAAAGGCTCTTATTCTTAGCACCATGAATGCTGTATTAAATAAAAGGAGATTAAGTTTCTTGAGGGCGTTAGTATTAGATTTGACAAGAGTTAGACAGCTGGTTATAGATATCACTTAATTGTTTCTGATTCTTCAAGTGATGACACATTTTTGGAAAGAGAATAAAAACCTGTTCTCGTGTAACAAACGTTGAATGTGTCATAATCATCATTATGACAGATGACCAAAGTTTACATTGAAACTAATTCAAGATTTCCGGTTGAAAGAATCCGGGATTCTAGACGAAAAGAATTCTGATAATGTTGAATAGTTTTATTCCCTTACAACGATCCAAATAAATGAAAATTTTAAGATGTTAAATCTAATGAATTGGAGTAGCAAAGTAGATCCTACCTGACTAACGATTTGTTCTTCTGAGATTCAAGTAGGTCTATACATGAACTTTAGTAAATCCAATGCAACAAATAGGTAGGGAACAAAGATATAACGACCAAAATGGAAAATGTAGAGGTAAAAAAGTAGACAACTACATCTACTTGGGACAACGAATCTCCATAAAATCCTCATAAAAAAAAAAAGAAGAATTCAAACGAAGAATAACCTGGCAATCTTTTGGTAGAGTAAACTTAATATCTAAGAACAAGGAGATCCCGTTAGTTTTGAAAAGAAGGGTAAAAACAAAAAAGAAACACGTTCTCCTGATAATCACATCCGGAGCTGACACGTGGAAGCTAACCAAAAAATTGGCTCTCAAACAAAAAGAACCATGCAACGCGCACAAGAGAGAATCATGCCTAACATCACGTAGAGATCACAATACAGCACAGTATGAACAGAAAATAACAAAAGTCAGGTACATTATAAAATCCATAAGAAAAATTTAGATGGCAAAGTGGCAAAGGACAGGCCATGTTGCAACAATGTCAGAGAACTGCTGGAGATCACGACATACTGCGTGGATCTTAAGAGATCATTTATGAAATTGAGACCGACAAAAAATCAGATGGTATTATAATTCAGACAAGGTCAGAGGAGATTGACAACCACGATCGAAAGGTCCAGCGAATCTTGTGGAAGATGTCAAACGACTGACGTTGAAGATGATGATAATGATGATGATGTGATAAAAAGCCATTAAGAAAATAAGGGAAGAAAATAGTAAAAAATTAACATTAATAATAATCGTTAAATTTCCCAAATCTGAGCATTTTATGCTTATATCTACACTTTTCACATTACTTTCCGAACAACCTGATATTTCACTTGTACTCTTAATGTTACACGTTTCCCCTTCCCCACACGCCACAACTACATTCTGTATAATACATCAGTTTTAGCTGTCTAATTTCTCCCATCATCACGTCACTGAAACCTCTTCATGTTTTTATCAACATGATCAAGATATCATACATGATAAATATAGTGGAATCCATGGCGTGCGCACCCCATCACACACACGTGTATGTAAATGTTCTTTTGAAAAAAAAGGGGGGGGGGTTCGACAGATCGAGGTCCTGTGTGGCCCTCTCCCTCACCAAGAGAAAACAAACCACTGTAACGTAGTCCTACTTTTAAGAATCATGTCTTAACTGGCTGTTAGGTTTATGGGTCATGATGAAGGGTTTATATTTATACAGTGGGAATTATCTCCTAACTTTTGAACTTCACACCCTTAATTTTTCTATTTAAGTGTATGGGAAGATATATATTGTTTATCCATGCATGCGTGCGAACGGGGTAGTCAGGAATCTAGAGAAGCCGAAGGAGAATACACAGGGAGGGCACGGAGAAATACGAGCGGCAGGAATCTTGGAATGACTACATAGTTTGGTAGTAAATATAACCCTTTGGGATCTCGTGTACATGTAACGTTATATGAGTATAGGTGTGTTTTTATCAACGTGAACGCACTGGAAATTAGTAAAATGCTATATGCGGAGTTTGTCTGGAAACTATCCAGCCATTTTGAACATTTCGAGAACCGGTTGCGTGGCCTTGGTGTAACTTGGCAACCAGTCGGATGCAACTTTACTGCGAATACGTGAAGTGACAATTTCCAGTGGGGTTACTCAGTCGGCAATTATGCAGCATTGAGTGAGTTTGTGTACTGTGACTGTCACATCAGTGGTGACCGAATGAGTTATTCTTCACGTCTCGCGCAGGATTGCCAAGGTACACGTCGCATCGACCCAGGTGTGTCAGTCGCCGTAGGGTCCGGATTTGGCAACCTGTGATTCCTGGCTTTTCCCAAAGAGATTTCCTGACGAGATTAAGGAGAGCTTGACCAGGTAATCGATGGCGATCCAGAGAGAGGACCTTGACTGTTTTGAAAAGTGAAAAGTGAAAGGGAAGCAGGGGTAAGTTTGTGAGGTCCCATGAGAATTACTTTGAAGCGGACTAAGACGCCATAAACTTTGGCTATTTTTTTTCGTTGGTATCAAATGGCTGTATTCTTACCGAGAAGACCTCATATTTCTGATTTTTTTTATTATTAGGCGAGTGCTGATAGTATTAGCTCCGCGATGCCCGTGATAAAAAGATCTTACGATTCTTGAGAAAGGCTTACATCCAACAACGGACGATAAAAAGCTGATGATGCCACGACTGCTGCTAATGATGATACTCTTGACATGGTTCTACGTTCAATGCATAACTGTTAACCAGATCCAGAATAAAAAATTTGTAAAAGTAGAGTACGCCTCTTCTAAAGATGTGTGTTTGGGAAGGGTGTGTGGAGCAGCCTGCCATAATTGTCGTGAAAAATAATTTTCCAACTGTTGTACGTAACTACAGTTACGAAGTATTTCAGTTGCTTCTCTCATGTGTTCAATCTAGATGTTTTATATCTTAGTTTAGATCTATCAATAAAAAGTGTGAAAATATACTCTTATCTACTCCGCCATGATGAAAAATTATTTTCGTACCTTCTTTTCCGATGAAAAACAAATTGTGATAAACGAGCAGTTGAATAAGTTGAAAATAGGTGATTGTAATTCCTCAAATTGGGTTTGATAAAATTAAAAAAACAAAAAAAATTCTTTATGATGTCGTCAATAGCAACAATCAAAACAGATTTTAAAAAAACTATTTAATCTAATCTCGTTCAACAAAAAATTAAAAGGAAAAATCCAGATTTTCTTTCTCTCTCTCTCTCTCTCTCTCTCTCTCTCTCTCTCTCTCTCTCTCTCTCTCTCTCTCTCTCTCTCCATGCTCACCAAACATTTTGAATCTATAAACACACGCTCGTGAACGTTGGTATCGTAGGTTACGTATTCCGGCAAAATAACATATCCATTTCAAAAATTTTTTTTTGTTTGTAAATTGAGCACCCTCTCATGTCGAGAACCGTAAATCCAAACGACTTCAAAGTTGACACTGCAATGTCCGGTAAACGGACCAACATATCTGGGGAATATCAACTTCGTACAATGGTTATTTGTCGAATTATCTCGATGCACATAAACGCACATACAAATACATATTTCAAATTATAGTAAGGGTGTGAACCAAATTATAATAAAAGTTATTTTTTTTAATTGCCTATTCAGAATTCGTCATATGGCCTAAAAAAGGGTAAGGTATATCCAGTCTTCGGGTGGAGTCAGTTGCCCCAGGGCAGCTCCGCTTCATTGCACCGAAAGAATAGGGTGCCCTGACGTTTTTGCAATGTTTGCTTTTGTGCGTTGGACCCACTCTAAAGTCGACCTTTCGTCTCACTCCGACCTCGTAGGGATGCGAATAAATACCCATTATTGCCATGAAAGATTCTTTTGTTTGAGCTACGAAAATCCATATCTGCGATTAAGTAAAAATAAATAGAGCTTTAGTATAAGTGTAATTGCTACAGCCAGTATTTATCCACAGATTATTCTATACTGATTTATACTCGACCAATATATTGCACAAGAATTGATTATCGATCAAAGAAGGGAAAGGCAGAAATGGGTGGTTTTTCACAAAGAAATATTGTCCTTATAAAGTGGTTGTTATCACCTTTGCTTTCATCTTATGTTCTATCTTGACACTCGGGCCGTTTTTACATCCTACGACTATTAAGTATGCAGTATGCACTGGAAAAAGTAGGCTTCCATTAAGATTCGAAGTCTCATCCCTTCTATCGGGGTCGGGTAGGGGTCAATGGTCACACAGACAGTACCTTACCGGGTAGGCTCAGCAAGCCAATCAACAAGAGGCATTCAATTTCAGTGGTATACCAACACACTTCTTTATGAGATTTTTCTTAGCCCCCCCCCCTCGAATCTAACATTCATAGTATTAAAGTACGGATGCCTAAAAATAAAAGTTGGTATAATCGTATTTTTGTGTATACGTTTCTATCAAAGGACTGAATAGTTAATCCGAATGAAGTGAAATATAGATGCTTAATCAAAAAGTACTCAAATAATCTTGCTTGGCACTGTGTATTGAATATTCGAAGATACACAAGACATTCATTCACTTTCTTTCTATTTCTCTAGTTACCATTATTAGTCAGTCTTCTTGTTTTGCTAACCTTTGACCTTTGTAGGTGAACATATACTGGTTTATCTTGCGTGTATCCTACTTCCGTTCTTTTTACATCTTATTCGCTCCCGGGTAATCGTAGTTTCCACCCTGGGTGTTCTGATAGATGGTCACGTGTTATCTCTTCGATTCTCATTGGGCAAACTTGATCATGGAAAACATCTAGAAGCCTACTAAAAATATCTCCATTCTAGAGTTGGGCTAAGGGAATAATTCGTGTTGCTCTTTCTATGCCTTTCCTCAAACCGATCTGCAAGTTCTCTTCAGTACTCTCTCTGTCATGTTTGTCTTCCTTTTCCTCTTTTCTCATTTTCTTTCCCGGTCCAAACTTTCTACATTCCTTCTTTCATTCTATCTCACTCACTCACTTTCTCTTTCTCTTTTCAGTTTACCTTCCTATTTCTCCTGTACGTACGCTTCACCTTTCTTTTCTTTTATTCCCCTCAATCGATTTCTTTCTATTTCTCCTTCTGTACTCTTCCCTGGTTTCCCTACCTTTTTCTGATTTTTAGTACACCTATCCCCCTCTCAAATCCTCGAAACTGTCTTCAACGGTATTCTCCCCCCCCCCTCTTTCTTTTTTCTTTTTTTTTAAATCTTGGAATCTTCATTCTCGATAAGAGTATGATCGATGAATGAGACGGAGACCTGAATTCAGTTAACATGTGAGACTACGATGTAAAAAACTTAGAAGTTGTTCAAGACGCATTTGCCGAATCAAAATTTCAAACCACTTCAATAAGAGTCCGGAGAAACTGAGTGACTTCTGTCGGGAAAAAAAAGGGTGCGTTTTCTTTTGGCGCCAATAGCAGAACCGGACCACCAGACGCCAATCAACTTCCGTTAGATAAAATTCTTGCTCTATGATGTAAAATCATCTTACGACTGTTATTCATGCCTTGTAAATATCGACCAAAAAAACTGTCATGAATTTTCCTTACGCCCTGAAAAATATCGCTTACAGAATCTTTCCCATTCAAATCTCAACCAATCAGAGAGACGCGATATATTGCTGTTTTCATAAAACCGAACGTCATTTCGTTTTCGTTTCCCCGCAATGCAAAATCAGTGGGCTACTATGAAGAGATACACTTTTGTACTGTTCCTAGTGCACTGCTCTAAACGTTCAGCTACGACTCGACCCTACAACGTGACATTTGTGTAAAGTCTATTTACATTCATGATTACCGATTTAAAGCCAACCAATAAAAAGCAACGGAGAAAATTAAGAGGAAGGAGCAAAGATGAATAATTCAAATTTAGCTCAAAATAATTGGTAGCGAACAGAATGACTTCCGTATCATCGTACTGTGGTGGGGTGAGATGACACGATCAACTAAGCGATATTATTTTTTTTTTTTTTTTAATGAGTATTGAGACAAGGGCGTGCCCTCTGTTTGATTGTGTCTCTTCCTCATAATGATGACTGACGTAACATAAGGATTGGCCCAAAGTGAAGAGAAGGGTCAGGAAGTTATTAGGAAAGCCTTTTGTTATTTCCTAAGTAATAGAATAGAATGACGCCGGTAATACTTTGAAGAAAGTCAAGTGGGGAATTGAAACCCTTATACATCATCATCATCATCCGTTATGTATCCCCTGCTAAACCAAAGCCTTTCCTATCTCCTTCTGTGACGAGCGTGATCACGCTAATCTCTGCCATGTCTTACCGGCAAACCTTTCTATCTTGTCTTTTCATTTGTTGTCTGGTCTTTCCCCACTGCGTTTACTATCCCTCGTACACCAATCGGTTAGCCTTTTGTTCCATCTGCAGCCCGTTCTTCTTGCTATGTGCCCCGCCTATTCCCATTTTCGTCGCTTGATTACTTGTAAGATATCTTTCACAATTTATCATGTTTTGTACACCCTCCGCAGTTTCTGATATCATTGCAATATCATCACATTACCTCACACATACACACACACGCATATATATATATATATATATATATATATATATATATATATATATATATATATATATATATAAACTCAATAACCATCTGTCTGTTTATCGTTTTTACGTCGTAAGCCTCAATTTTGCATATAGGAAGCTGATATTTCGCGTAGTGGTTCACCTCTTCACGCCGGGAGCACATAGGCTGTGTAATTTACAAAAAAAGGGGTTTTTACAGAGGGTTCTATTTACAATCTAATTACAATGCTAAACTGAGCCCTGACTCTCCGTTCAATTCCTTTTGAAGCTGCATTGTACACTTCTTTAAGCAGTTTAATCCAATTACAGCTAACTCATATGATTGCATTTATGTAGAGAGTATTAAAAAAAATATATATGTAACGTTGGGTGTTCCTGTTAGTATATACGACATGAAACTACAGCAAACTTTATCACTTACTAATTCTTCATTTAGTCCACATAATCTGGCGTTGAATAAGTAGGCTTTTTAATTACCTGAGTTTATATTCTATGCTGGTTTGTAAAAGGATTTCAAGAGAGTAAGTAGTTTCCTCAATTATATCTTAATATCATGGTCAATTTTTGGTCTATTTTTATCTGAAAGACGCTTCCTATTAACCTCAATGATTGCTTTTCTTGGATCTAATCACACACGTGATAATTACCAACGTATGTTTGCAATTAATCTATGACGTATAGGTAGAATCTTATGTTTTGGTGACGTAGTAAAAAAATGAGTTTAAATGATTATAAAAAACATGAAAAATGATAAAAACAAAAACAAGAAATGATGAAAAAAAATCCGTTTGTGGTCAACAGAACGCAACTCTTCAAGTTCACTGCAATTCACATCTCTATTATCCGCTTCGTTTAGCTGATATGAGCTGAAATGTTATCAGCGGATATTTTATTACGATTGAGAGCGTTTCTTTGTTTTCTATGCGATCCCCCCCCCCCAAAGGCGTTGAATTAAAACACATGTTATTGGATTAGGAGGATATAATTGTTATGAGAATATTACACCGATCAAGGCGTTTGTTCTTCGTAATGTGAATATTTTCCAGTCCCCCAACTCTCTTAGTTATATTATGTAGTTGAGTGAATAGATTTTCGTTTGAAATGAAAAAAAATCAAGGTTACAAAATCGTTTCCCCTCAGAAGATATTCATTTCTCGCAGTTTATATCTAAATCGATGACCCCGCCTCTCTCTCCACACGTACACGCATGCGGGCACGCGCACACACAATCACACACATACACACATACATACATACATACATATATCTGTATGCACATATAGTTATGTTGGTACATCAATAGGTCAAAGGCCTAATGATGAAAGAAACTTTTATCGTACACAAAAAATATATATTTTTCAATATGACCCTTGTCTAAGGCTTGCCATTGTTGCTAATTCAGTAGTGAATATTAATCATATGGATTGAACATTATATTGTGAAGATTTCGAATCAAAAATCGGTTAATTACTACATGTCAGGTTTCGGTTCTGTTGATCCACCCTCGTCTATATATATGCAAATACAAACTGATTGAGATATTTTATTGTAATCCATTCACTCGGTCGGCTAAGCACCTTAAGATTACCAGTTACTCAGAATTCTATTTACGCTGCCTACGCCAAGTGACACATTTTCTGTGCAATAACGGGAGGTCATTTCCAATAGTTTCAAATAATATAATGCATTCGTAATTATATATATATATATATATATATATATATATATATATATATATATATATATATATATATATATATATATATATATATATATATATATACTTCCATTTTTGTTGTCGTTGTAAAGAACGTAGTGTACATTTTTTGCTATCCCACGAAAGAATCGGGCTATTTTTGGATTGTATGTTTACGTCTGTTAGCAATTACGATACTAAGTCAATGCAGTCCAAAGTTCAGAGTGCCAATTTTGCATAATGTTAGGGAAATCGAAGAAGTGTCTTTCAACTTAACTTGTCTCTTTTTTTTCCTCTACTTTGCTTCCTCTTTAGGAATCGCTGACGGAAAATGACCATTTGACTTTATTTTGATGAAATTATGGCCAAATACGAAACTCACAATTCGACACTTAATATTCCTTGTTTAAACTGGAGAAAACTGCGGCTGAAGTGAGGTATTTTATCATTGGATCCTATGGTAATGACACGACACGAGAAAGTGTGTATTGAAAAGAATAGGTCAAGTTTAGGAAAAGAGATCTTAAGCTCAAAGACGTAGAACGTTCTGGAAGAATTTGAAAATTAATGAACTGAAGGCACGTTTGATGGAAAATGCAGCACGAACGAAGAAAAATTCGCGGTTAATCATTCAACTCGTTTAAATGAAAGAGAAAATAACTTTCCTTAGTTAAGCAGTCGGCTTGATTTTGCTCAATGACAAGGCATGTCTTCTGTTACGAAGGCGATTTAGCAAACCATAAAGAGGCTGGAATAGGAAGTTGTTCAACATGCAACATATTATCCAGACAAGTCACTTTCAGATTAATATACGTTGCCTTCTGAGCAATACACCTTGTCCGGACAGTAGATTCAAATACTTAAAGATATCGAAAACTTCTTTGTAGAAATTCAACCAATAAAAAATGGAAACGTTTTGCTGGAATACACAATTTTGTTGAAAGGTGGCATAAAGTCATAGAAATACAAGGTAAAAAGCTTGATGATTTGGTAATGATGCTATAAACTTTTTGTATTAGAAAAATATTTTTTATTAAAGAATATACTGAAATCTTCTGTACCAACCGAATTTTTCATGATATATTCTATCTGAATTTTAGTAATTACTGTTGAAACTGAAGCTCCCTTATTAGTTGGTGTATTTGAAAAAAATCTTTTAATCTTCTCTACGGTAAAATATTAGTGACGTTTCATACTCTACTATCCTTTATGCATGCCTATATTGATGTTTAGCAAATAGTTTAATTTCATAAAATTGTAGAACTAGTTATATTTCCATCTTGCTTCATCGTGTCAAAACAAAAGTTTACTTTCTCTCACTAAGCAGCTATCATCTCGTGGCTTCATGTCACATAATAAGACTTAAACACTCACAATATAAGCACTTTACAAAAAAACCTAAGCTGATGATGGAAACGTTTCCATGTTGAAGAACTTCCTATTCCAGCCTCTTTATCGTTTTCCATCTGTTGTTGGGAGTAATGATCTAATCTATCAAAAATCAAGATTTGGAAAGGTTCTTAAAAACAAACGAGATTCAGTACAAAGAATTAAGTTTCTATTGTTTGCACCAAACATTTGTTTAAAGGTCTCATCGCGCGCAAATTCTTTCAGAATTTATAGCAGTTTATGTAACGTGATATCATGGAAAATATTTTATCAGCACGCTACCTGCCACAAGACGTTCGTTCATGAGCGTTTTGGGGGTTATTGCCTCTGATGCACATGTGCGTCCATTCCAAGATATTATCTAAGGCAATATAAATAGTTAAGATAACGCACAAAACTCTAGTTTCTATCTTGCAGCACTGAGTAGGGGGCGTGTTCATTTTGTTGTGCTGTGTGCAGTGCTATCCAAGATAGCATTGGACGTGTTGAACAAAAGTGCCAAAATGAACTCGTTTAAGCGAAAGAGATCATTGTTTCAAACCGTGGTCAAGAGGTATATTCATCAGCAAAAATTTAACCTTTTGGTGGAAAAGTCCTTGTTACGGATTGAGATGCAAAGGGAAAAGACACACTGTTCAAATTTATAGATAGACTAATTTACCATTGTATAAAAAAAAATGGTGACAGTACTTAATTATTTTTGCAATTGCACTATAGTTATAGTATATCAAAAACATTATGCTGTTCTACATTCTCTACTCGTTTTCTTATCAACCAGAGAGAACTCGATTTTTACGCATTTGAGTACATAAATTAGAGAAACTTGGCAAACAGTATAACCTTGGGTACATTGAACTTCTTGCTATGTGGGTTAAATCCTGAAATAAATGTCTGTATTCATGTGATAACTAGCTGAGACCCGCTTTATCGGGCTGTTTCCATTGAGTATATATATATATATATATATATATATATATATATATATATAGAGAGAGAGAGAGAGAGAGAGAGAGAGAGAGAACGGAAAGTAAGGGTTCAGTCTAGCTTTATAGTTACATTGTAAATGCAACCTACCTTTAGAACTCATTGTAAAAATACTCAAAAGTTTTTACTTTAAAACATCCCCCTTGGTCCATTGAGTACGCATGCCAAACCTGAGCCGAATTTCTTTGAGCTGTGCCAATGTTTAGGGGCGGGGGTGACACAGTGACTAACAGAACCAGTTGTTTTATATGATAAAAGATTCTCTTGATTTTTCTTTCTTTCCTCTAATGAGAAACTTATGGCCTAGTCCGACATTGGCAGTGCCTATGGATAAGATTGCAGCTCTTGAAATACTAATTTTAAAAACTATCTCTCAGATTTGGTCATCATCGATTTCTTTGAAGCTTCCCGTATTATCTGACAAAAGCAACATTTATCATCTGACAACTTGAAATTCTTTGTCAGTTATAATTATACCTGATTCTTGGATTACATGATCTAAGTCGGGGGTCCCTAAACTTTTTTTTTTTTACTATCGACCCCTTCACGGTATTCTTGAATGTATTAGGTAGATGGGTAGTTGCCATATACAGCAGTAAGGGAAATTGCATACCATATTCTATTTTCTAATGTTGTTTTTGTGGAGATCAATATGCATAGGATGATTCAACTTTTCCTTCGAATTTGTGAACGTGTATCTTCCGTTATATTCTCGCAATGTCTAATTTAGTGGTATCACTTATATGATGATGAGAAGTTGGGACAGTGAGTCGCCTTCGGAAGAAGACATTCATCATCGTCTCGGCCGATGTGTTCTACGGCTTTCTTCAGGTGAATATTGCATCCGGTAATCTTTGAGTGCCGCCCAATGTTTTAGAATTTTATTTTTATCAACTCTTACATGCATCCCCCACTTTTCAACAGTTAGACTTTACGCAACTTTCCACTTTTATGAAAAAAGAGGTGAAAAGCGAAAATAGTATTCAGCTCTGTTTTTTTTTTTTTTGTTTTTTTCCACAGCAAACCATTAACTTCGATCTCCTGTGCCGCTGACCACCTCAACCTCCGACCACACAGCCTAAAATACCACCATCATCATTTTTGGTCAGGGAACGCTCAAAATTTTTCCCATATAAATTGATTGCGATTGTTTTTTCATTTTACACCAATCGGGCTAATGAAAGTCTTTTTTTCAAAGAAGAGCTCTTCTTTCGGATTGTGGCAGAAGCCTGAATAGTCTGTACGAAACTTAAACGCTAGGATCAGTGGAAAGCTCTAATTTTAGTGGTGTCGAAAATTTGACAAAAGGGAAAAGGATTGATAACGTTCAAAGATTACCAGCTGCGACATACATCTGAAGGAGGCCGGAGAACAAATCGTCAGAAACTTTGTTTTAAAAACAGCGAAGATGAAGATACTAGTCTGAATAATTCAAGTAATAATTGCTGATGCATTTGCAATGATTATCTTATTCATCTATAGTTCTTTATTGACGAGGTAAGTTTCATGGTGCAGAATGGGTGAAGTTCCAAATATGTTGGGCTCTTTCCTGATATTTTATCGTCTTCTCCAAGTCATAGTTTGGCGTAAACAAGTGTAAGAATATATAGATATATGCATCACATACGAGGAGTTATTCTTCGATTTTTTACGGTCACTATGGCTGCAGGAACATAAATAAGGTGCTGTCTGAATGTTTGACATATACATTGATTCAGTCGTTCTATTCATAGAAGTTGAGACAAAAATCATGGTTCGATATATTGATAGATGAAATTTGGACGTTCAGTAGCCTTTATAGTAAGATTGGTCTCCCCTGTTGCCATGCCAACAGGCGTTACTGCCAGCAGCAGCCCAAAAATTATTATCTGTTTATTTATTGGTAGAAAATGATGTTCCACACGGCTGGACACGAAAACTTAATTTGTAAGGGAGGAGATTGCTCCGGATATACTGAGGCTTATTTGTCCCATCATCAAAGCAACCACAGGAACAAGAATAACAAGTTTCCCTGGGGAAGAAAAATTATTTTTCCATTCCTCCACTTATTTTTGAAGAAGAAAAAAAAAAGATGAACCATTATGAATACTTACTTATCATTCGGGGATCAGGTCTATAAGGACTGCCTCATGATAGAGTTGAGACATTGGAGACAAGAGGTATGACTGATCCCCAAGCTCGTTACATCAAGGTTACAAAAAGAAAATGCTTGTTTCCAAAGGCCAGAGCTAATCTGGTAAAACAGCTATAGATTAGTCATAACGCGTGTTTGCGTATATTCTCTCTCTCTCTCTCTCTCTCCATCTCTCTCTCTCTCTCACACACACATATATTGTTTGTATGCGCATATTACATATAGTTTATACGCGCACACACACACATCCACACGCATACTCATTCACACTCACACACACATATATATATACAAATATACATATATTAAGCCTATGAAAACTCTAACACAGACTCAAGCACACATACGCAAACACATGCACACACATGTATATATTGTAAATTTTCTATTTCCTATGTGGGGCGGATATAATTAAATCAAGAAAGAAACATGCAATTAATTTACGCAATTAAACTGCTCTAGCATGCTTGGTTAATCATTGAATCAAATATTTTTTCACAACAGAACCAACACTATCTTTTATAATGGTGTTCAAGATCGAGTAATTAATTTTTATTTTATATACCTTACGCCTCGATGCTGTTTCGTTCCAACATTTCCTCAAGTTTCTCCAACGAATTGCTTACCATTTGTTACTTCCTGTTTTCCCTATTGTTGAGAGTCTGGTGCAAGTCCTCAAAGTATTCAGAATATCAAGTCCTTAATCAATACTGATATTGTAATCGATGTGCACGTTTTAATAAACCGATGGGAACTTCCCAAGCATTGCCGCTCAAACTAATCGGAGAGGGTTGGATCACCAAAACTTGTGAATATCTTCTGACCATTCAGTTTTTGAAAGTTATAAGCTTTTCTTTGATCCACTTTCGACCTTATAAATACAGCGCACAAACTGATGCTGGGTTACTAGGTTCAGAAGAAAGTACGGCCCTTAACAAATTTACTCCCAGGCAATTGAGAACCAATCAAACGTGCACATGAAAGAATTATGCTGGGCCTCACATGGAGAGACCACAAGACAGCACAGTACACCGGGGAAAGACAAGAGTCAGAGACATCATAGAATCCATTAAAAAAACTCAATGGCAGTGGGCTTGCCATGTTGCAAGAATGGCGGACAACCGATGGACATCACGACTCACGACGTGGGTCCCCTGAGATCACATGTGCAACCAAGACTGGCGGAGTATTAGATGGAGGGACGAGCTAGACAAATTCAGAAAGTACTGGCTCTGTGACACCCATGATCGAGAAGCGTGGCGAATCCTGCGGAAGATCTATGTCCAACGACAGTTATACTCATTGGCACGCTATGCACTTTTGAAATCTATTTATGCTAACAAACTTCCTGGTGCATTCATCTAATCTTCTGTCTTATGCAAAAAGTAATGACGATTTTACAAAACAATAAATAAATCAATTTGTTAATGATAATAAGAATACCGTCTTCGTTTCTATATTTTGCCCCCTTTTTTGCCTGCAATAGAGTAAATTCGTAAAAACAGCCATTTCCCTGCGACAAGGGCAGACCTACCTCTCATCTTCTGTAAGCATATTGTAACATCGTTAGATATGATATTATAACAAGTAGAGATAACAGTTTTATCAGAGTAGACAGCTGACAACATGCAATAACATGAATAGTTAGCAAATCTATTTACCGTATCTTAACAGATATAATCCGCTTTTTCCAGAAAATGTTGAGCTAAAAACCCGAGTGCATACTATTTATGAAAACATAATTATTATATTTTACACCCGATAAGATCATTTATGCCTTCGAATAGAATTTTTGGGACTTAGACTCCAAAAATTCCTTGAACGAATATTGAATATATTCCCTGCTAGAGATATTTTTGCTTCAAAAATTTATTCAAATGTTCAAAAAAAAAAAAATAGTAATCAGTTGGCGAAAAGGAAGAGGAGAGAAAACGAATATCATAAACCTATAGAACAATAGTTAATATATTAAATATATACATACATTAGACTAAAGAATTACTGTGTATATTTATATAAATGTGTGTGTCGGTGTTTGTTTTTGTACTCATGTATGTGTGTATACATGTTTATGTATAAGTATTTGTGGGTTCTATTGCAGCATGACTGGAATATATTTTAAATCAGCCATTATTTTCTACACAACCTGATAATTTCTGAATTATTGTTTTACGTGAACCATCGCAACGTAATTCATTTTCAAACTTCCAACATTGAAAACTAGGAAATTTTAAAACTATCCATGCAGTTATTTTGTTTGGGAAATACATGAAGATACAAAACCTTTAATGGTAATGAGTATTAGTTTGTTTGTTTTTAAAGTTGGTATGCAGCTTGGTAGACCTGGCCGTAGACCAAACGATTTTGTTTGTTAATGGCGATGAATAATACAACACTTAATGGCAATATGCCAGTGCCTAAAAACTCAGTGTTTCTTTCTCAACATTCTGAAAGCATCATAGCTTATTTAGCAGTTTACTGCATTATATAATCAATTATTTTTCTGTCTGCCGTTTCTCAGTAGAAATGGAAAAGCTAAAAAAAAAATTTAGCAATGCTTGGCAGTTTGTCTACGTCCAGGGCAACTTCATTTATAAGAGATGATATAGTATTGAACTAATCTAGAAATATCATACAGCAAAAGTCATTGGACTCCTGGGATCCAAATCAATTAGAATGGACTTTATAAACAAGTCATCGTTGGTGTAGAAGACGTTCAAGCCAAATTCTGACGATGGTTATTTTTAATGTATGAGAAAACCGTTGTTTGGCCCGTGTTGCAAAAACATCGATAATATTTGTGCAAAAATTTAGGATAGGCATGGAAAAATCTAGCCATGCGTCTTTAGATTGCTTGGTTATGTTGGTATTGAATTAGAGACAGTCAGATAATTTCAGTAAAATGTAATTAATTGTTGGTTAGATGAATAAAGACCCCTCTCATCATTACATTGATATTACCATTAATCTCTTCTCTTTAGCCAGAGTGTATAAATGGTTGGCAGTCTAGTGACATCGGTTGCTCGATTTTTGTAGTAGAGCAGCACTCTATTTAACACAGCTTGATGGATGAGCAGAGTAGTTCTCGTTTGATTGAGCTGATTTTGGAGTAGTCCTGTCCACACCGAGAACAGTTCAGCACAACTATCACCCATATAATAAGAATAAAGAACAACGAATCACATAAATAACCATAAAGTGACAAGGATTCGAACTTATCCGTCAAAACACATCTGATAATGACCAATATGTTGTTGTTCTTATTTTTTCCTGTAATGTTGAATGTAAACTGATACATGAAATAAAGTGGAACTGCTGTGATTTGAACCTTCGACGCGTTAGTTGCCTGATGACTTATCTCTAGGCCAAGGGTAGACTGGTAAGGTGTTGCAATTTCAAACACCAATTACGATGATTTGTTTGTGAACAAAGGGAGCAATATATTAAAGCAGTCAAGGGCTTAGACGAACAGAAAAAACTGTTGTCATTTTTTTACGACACGGGTATACTAGTATAAAATACAAATAGTAAAGATAGGAATAGTGGGAAAACGAAACCGTTTTTGAACGGAACAGATGTTAATGGCGTTACAACTATCCACTTTTGGCACTAAGTGGTGAGGATAGCCAAATAGCAGTTACCACATCAGAGAATCAATTCCGAGTGCAAGATAGGCAAAGCTTATCATGATAAGAATAAAGATGGACAACGTTATGTTTATCATTGCAACCTCGATATCAGTGTTCACTATCTCAAATAAAGAGGGGGGGAAAGCCCAGGGAGACAATGGTCAGTTTTTATTTGAAAGTCTTTTCATTCTGTTGATAACTATCGTATTCTCGGATAAGTTTCGTGCTCAAAGCACTAGACTGTCCGCTGAGAATTGCATACATTGTATCATGTCGTCCCTCTGAACAATTGCTCGTTACTTGCTTGAATGGATTGTCGTTCTTTATTCATAGTGAGTATTGCCGATTTTATACCTATGATACAGCCTGTAACATGTTAGTTTCTCTGGATTTTTTTCCATTCACCGGGACGTTTGGGATTGAATCGTGTTGAACGAAATGTGCAAGAGTTCAATGAAGTTGCCGGAGACTATATGCCTGCTCATAAGCCCAAATTCAAACCAATCACGGCTTATGATGTAACTGTTCTAAGTCTAATCAGCATGAAATTAAACAGTTATACTTTAGGCGGCTTGCCAGACTCCAACATCAACCACCAGCGCCGATCAAAGATACATAATTAGCATCAAACAGACTGCATGCGCTTACACACACACACACACACACATACATATATATATATATTTATAGTTTTACACTCACACACACATACACACACAGAGTGCGTGAGTGTAAAACTATATGGAATAATCCAGTGGTAGTAATTTGCTTTGAATGTTTCTGTCATCTTTCTCGGGAGGAGACAGGCTTTTGTGCTTCTCTCCACTATCAAACATATCAAAGCTCTGTCTAGTTTCTTTTATATCAGGTGGAGATGTGAGATATAAAAAAAATTAGGTGTTCTTGTGACAACCGTTCAAGTCGTTTTGGCTTGACAAAAATGGTATCACTGTAGACAGCAGCAGACCCGGGAAGCCCTGCTCACGGGGAGGAATTGTCAGATGTTCGTTTCTCTCCCACGACACTTGCAATCATTAAGCCATAGACTATAAAGAAAATCTCTTGTAGAGGAGCGTCAATGAAGATAATTAAGTCTTGCCAAATGGGATGTTTTAATGAGAAAGATATGAAAACAAAATATACGCTTTTCCCAATCGGCATTTTAGAAGACAATCTACCCTTTCCACCGAAATATTTACACAAATATTAGTAACAAAATATAATCTAGTCCAAAGTATAACTAAATTTATGACATACAAAGTAATCTGATATATATATACATATACATATATATATATATATATATATATATATATATATATATATATATATATATATATATATATATATATATATATATGCACATTTTATCAGACAGGTATAAAATGTTGGAAGAAACGAAAAGATAAGATTAGGGCGCGCTGTTATGGCGTTACGGTAGACTAAGCTACACTTGACAGATATTTAATGTGTCCTACTTTACGGTTGAGATAGTTGTGTATTTCTCGATGGTAGTAAGTAAAATCCAGAATTTAGGACAATTCTAAAGCCAGCAGACAGGGCTTCCCAACTTGGAAGATTGGGGTAACACAGTCTTCCTAATTTCCTTGCTCTCCCATCCTGATTCAGTTTTGTACATTACGAAACTAAGTTTAGTAAATATCGATAACAGTTTTATGTTTGAATAATAGAATATGTACTGAAGAGGTACTAGGAATGGAAAGAAGTCCCGAGATATTTGCTCGTTCATAATTACTGTGGGTGGTGCACAATACAGTGCAACAAATGAAGCATGCACGTTCTTTTCTCATTGCAGCGAGGCAGAAACTGGAGAAAACTGTGAAATGGACGATGTATACCCTACGTCCTAAAAAGGGATCCGAATTGATCGAATCATTCGCCCGAAGAAGCCCAAAAGGGCTGGGATATAACTGTGTTTGGGTAGTGAATACTATTAATGATGATAGCGAGGGGAATAAGATAGCTATGGTGGTTAAATTTTGTATACCTGTATGTACGATGTTAAATTATGTTTTTTGATGGAAATTTTGATGCCGGCATTTTGACGCTACATAAGTCTTTCTATTCAATACTTCTGTTCATATTTTTGTTCTATTGGTAAAGATGAGGATTTAAAATTTTTCATTTAGGCATAAGTAACAAGGGGTTTCAATGTTTTACTGTTTCCATTTTACTGTGAGTGTAGGGTTGCTATCTGTTAGTCTCTAATAATGTGTCGACAGTGATGTACTGTTTTTGAATTTTACGTTTGTAAATGATATATACGTGTCTGTGTGTGCATTGTAGACATAAAAAAGACTTTTTACTGAATTTTGTAAAGTGAAAACTAGGGTGATAAAATAAATCTTGGTTGAAGGGAACCATAGTGCCGGAATTTAAATTCCTCAACTTACAACAGTTGCACGAAAGTAGGAAAAGTTAGGTGGTACATCTAAGTTACTACATTTTTTAACATGTTCGACATTTCCTACGTTAATCCTGAATCGAGTCAGCAACCCTAACTAAACGTCAAAGGGCAAGTGTCAATGCAGTGACCCAATCTCGTACAGGTCACCACTATAGGAGTAAAGGAGGTTAAGGGTCGACCTATATTCAAGTAGCAAATATACAAGGGGCTTAATTTAAGACCTTTGACCCGAATCTGTAACCTTACACTTGGTAATTGACTGGAAAAGGGCAAGTGTTCACGCAGCGATCTCAACTGATACTAACTAATAAAGGAATAAATAAATTCGCTAAGTTAGATAAACCAAATTAGAAGACTATCGACATTGTAAAACCTAGAAGCATCTGAAGTTGCTTATTCTGTCCCCACCTATCTCTTAGCTGACCGCTAGGCAGCTAAGCCAGACTTACCAATAACTTTACAGTGTGGGTCTCCCCCCGCCCAATAAGTTGGCAGAGTTGGGATTTCCGAATGGGTAAATGAGGTTCAAAAGAATACCTCCTAAAGCTCCATTTAAGAATATTTTCTAAGCAGACCAGAATGAACAATCTGTAATGAACCACCGAAAATAAATCTTTACTCATTTTATAACCGCTCTGCTGGTGGCGTTGAGCACTTTTTTGAACTATGATCTACTTAATACATTAACGCATATGCACATGTTTATTGTATATTTTATCATTGATTCTTATATATATATATATATATATATATATATATATATATATATATACTTACAGAGATACTGGCGTCGTCCAGGGAAACAGAACCCTCAAATTAGATAACACAGTGAAAAATATTTTTTTATTCCCTCTTACCCAACATGACAAATGTGGAGAAACTATTATTTACCCAGAGACACCAATCTCGACTTCCAATATTCATTGTTTACAGAGAGTCATAGATTGATGGCCTTACTGAAGAAATGATCAGATTACCTCACTGATGACAGAAATCAAGCAAATTAAGATGAACCTGAATAGAGGTCAAAAATTGATAATAATGGTTTACAAAACTTCATCCTCCACCGAAAACATAATAGAATAATTACTTAAAAGTTTATCTTAGAAAATGATCTGATTGAACACACAGTTACCTTTACTATGAACTGAATTATGTTGAATTTTCGTCAATGAGAAAACAGAGGGGGTTGAGAGAAGCTTCCTTTCATTACGAACTGAATGTTCTGACAATGAGAATGGGTAAAGGGGGAAACGAAAACCCTTAAAGACTTAGCCCCAGTAAAACTAAGTCGGTCTATTACAGTCGCCTTGCCAAAAAGAGACTAAAAACACCAATCCTTGTTCAAGAATTGATTTTATTGTATATTGTATATTGTAAATATTTGTATAATTCATAAGAAGAATGACGAAAATCCTGATCTAAAAATTGAATTTTCTGGTGTTTAGAACAGAAGATTGACAAGGGGATGGCCTCTGGTAATTTAGATTATTACTTATTCTCAATGCGAAGTATCAAGTCAATCGACATTGTAGTCTTTCGGGAGAACAGACACGTACAAAAAAAAAGCATAAAAAAAGGCTCAAATATTAATGTAGATATAATACCAGGAGTGAAAATGTGGCAAAATAATGAATAAAACGAAATACAAATGAAACGAAATTTTAAATTTTTTAATTATTTTCATGAGGAATGAATATAAGCAATAAGTAAATAAATCTCACGAAGCTGAAACCAGTGAAATATATAAATGAATCGTTTATTTTACAATCAATTTTTGTTTTACCACATTGTAACTGTTTATATCATCTTATTGGGTATCTTTATTCTAATGTATATCTTAATGCGCTTTATTTTAGCTAATACTAATGTTGATGTTTAAACTTCAACATTCTTAGTTTAGTACGTACAAAACAGAAACAAAAAAAAACACAAAACAAATAGGTGGAAAGGGATGGGAAGATTGTTTTGCTCCAATCTTCCAAGTGGGGACGGCTTGAAATTCAACATTCTTAATCCTGATTTTTCATCTGAGCTCCAATTTCGCACCAGTGAAGGAGGAGAAGAACTAACTTACTTAGCCTTGTCCTACAACGCATGATCCAGCAAGAATGAATTCGGAGCAGGGTCTTTTAGATAACAATAATCGACTGATTAAACGAAGAATGTATGTAAGTCGTTTAGTGTAAGTGTTTGGCACTGGCTGATAAGAATATCCGTGATTACAGTAAACGGCTCCCTCTTCATTGGTTGAAATTTAGACTAGAGAAAATGTGTCGCCATCTTGACGATTCGACTGCACTTGAATAGTTTGCTACGTGAAGTATTTCTTTGAACAGATTAGTTAACACAATAGTGTAGGTTTTCAAAACTGGCGTTACCAACTGACTATTCTACCAACTGACTGACTGACGAAAAGGGTTCGGCTTAGATCAACAGCGACTGGCAGCTCTCAGCTGAAAATTAACAGACGTTGTGTACTCAATGACAAGGATGTTTGTTATGCAGGTGTAATTGGGGACTGTGTACATTCGGTAAACGAAAAAACGTAGGTGTCGCTGTTAAGGACCAATTAAATATCAGATTCACAAGTCAGAACAATCATTTTGAATATACCTACAAACCTACTTTTGGCACGCTCTGGCCTGGAATACTTGAAATGTCTCATTTATGAATTATGTTCTCTATTATTTCCTTGCTGTGGATGACGAAGCTAAGGTGGGCTGAAGATACAATCATGCGTTTTTCAGAGTTAGGATCGCAGTTACAACAAGTTTATCACGAAGGAGATTATAAAATTACTTCCCAAAAATTACACACACTAATAAGGAAGATCCGGAGTTAACATTTATTTGCAAAATTCAACAAAAAAATATCATATTACTAAAGGAGAACGTTGATGCAAAAGTTTATTCAATTTCCAGGCTAAAATCATTTATTCATATAAATTCATATTACATCCTCCCATTATAACGCAGGTGGATGGCGGACCACCAAATATTAATCGTACTCCAAAATAGCTAGATCTAGTTCCCAAATAGCTAAATCTTATCTAAGCTCGGTTGTAACGCGGCTTGCTTTCTAGAGCCCGAATACCCGTGTTATAACGGGGGCACCACTATTCATCATTTTTACTTACGCCACCTTTGAGTGTTTTTCATCATTAAAATAACTATTCAAGCAGGAGACACGACGAATAACTTGCTTGGTCTTTATGAATGCGACGGTCACTCAGTACACAAGTTCATTCAATAACGTTTCACTATCGACTGAGAACCCTGAGGAGAACGTCTGATCTTAACATGCGTAGTAAAGTCCTTCTTGTTGGTTGCCAAGTTACATCAAGGCCATGCAACCAGTTCTCAGGATATTCAAAATTGCTGGATACTTTCCAGGCTGACTTGACATACATATTTTTTACAATATGAATTTTTCTGATGCTTCTTCCACTTTGAAAAGTCTTGACATGAATCAAAATAAAAGTAGCTCATACTTACTTAATTAAAATCACGAGTGCAGTTTGGACTCTAAGTAGCTGACAACATTTAGGTTATGAAACTAGGATACCATAGCAAATAAGTGAGATAAGAGACTTGAAAAAATAAAATAAAATAAAATGAAATCATTACGTCCACTCATATACGCACAGCACTATTCTTTTATATTTCAGATATGATGAGTGATGTCGCTTTCGAAATAGTTTGAGGGGAGACGTGACGAGTGACATGATGATAATCAGCAGGGAAAAACGGAAGTGATTTCGAATTCAGGCACTGATGCCCTTGTGAAAAGCACGAATCCATTTCTCTCTTGAGTCTGTCCCAAATAAAAATTAAATTTCGTCACGGACATACCTTACCTACCCAGATAGATGCTGCAAAATAAGTTGTTACCCTCATCATCAGCCTTGACACGAACAAATCAGGACATACTGCCAATTTAAAAAAAAAACAACTAACAACTTCACAAATTTCTACGTTTTCAGAATGTAAGGTCTTATACTAATAATTGGTAAGAGATGTTCGTTTTCATTTACGTTTAACAAAGATATTTTTTAAACTGAATACTATTGTTTTTTTTTAATCTATGACAATGAATTGAGCTCTTCCAACTTTTCATTTTAGAAGAATTAGTGGAAAGGATTCTTTTGATAAATTTGCTCGTAATTACCCTACCACACACACACACACACACACACACACACACACACACATATATATATATATATATATATGTACAGAAAGTTTGAAATCAGGTAAATAATGTGAAATAAAGATGAAAATTATTTGATAATAAAATAATAGGTTTTTGATTCAATAAACAAATGAAACTATACAAAAAGAAAAAACAAACACTAAAAAACAAAAGAAAGCCAAAACGACTAATTGTAATGTATCTTGAGTCAACAACCATTGATAAAACAGTATCTCTCTCTCCACACACACACACACGCGCGCACGCACCCCCATATATATATATATATATATATATATATATATATATATATATATATATATATACGTATGTGTATGTGAGAGAGAGAGAACAATATTGAATTATACAAAAAACATGTGTACAAGTATTAATGTATCAAGTAAATCTTAGTTTTTTTTCTTCTATAAGTGCTCAATACCATTAGAAGAGCGGTTATAAAATAATAAAATTACCACTCCGCCTACCGATTTAGGGGGCATACATAGCTTAGGACCTAGCTTCTTCTGTCACCTTCCATCACATGACTGACCGTTAGGCAGCTAAACCAGGCTGACCAATAACTTTACAGGGTGAATCTGCTCCCAAGTAGGTAGACAGAGTCGTAATTTCGAATTGGAGTCATCTAACCGTTCATTTGAAAATCTTTATCAAGTGAAGCAGACTGTACAATCTGTAATGGGCCATCCTCTATTCAGGGTTGAGCACTCTTTAAGTGAGGTAACTCATCCAATTTAAGCTTATGCAATGCTCTTCCATAGGAATAGAGCACGCGGGTGGATGGGGAATTTCTGCATAAATAAATATATCGCTTAAATTCAGTCTCACGTAGCCCAGAGGCAGGATATCGGCCTACGGGTCCGAAGCGAAGGTTTCAATCCTGCCTCACGGTACTTGATGGGATAAGGGAAAGTCTATAGCCGCACTGAAGAGATGTAGTATATCGAAAAAATTTTCCCCTACCGCAGTTTGAAATCAGGACCAACTAAGAAATCTACAAAATCACAAATACAGAGGGTTCATTTCATTCTGATAAATAAATACATTTATACTAGAAAAAATTGTTGTAATTTTATATTTGTAATAATCATCTTTTATATATATATATATATATAGTCATAATTTAAACAGAAGACTCTCAACAATACGTCTCTAGTCGGTAGAAGGATTTCTCTTTCAACACCTTCCCCCGGATCAAAAGTTTTATCTTCGGTATCATGAAACTCAACCGGCTCGTTTCTAAGGGATAAAAATGAAATTTGAATCTTGTGCTCAAGTAGATTTCATAGCCAAGACTGGGGCCACTTAATTAAACAGCGGAAAAGTTATTCACCGGACCATTTATCAGGCTTGATTCACACTTGTTTATTTCCTTTGTTTCTGTTTTGCTACACCGCTGTGGAGCGTTATCCCAATACAACCATGACCTGTTTTTTAATATGTCTGTCTCTCAACAACTTGCCCTCGTTCCTCGAAAATCTGCATTCAAAACCAGGGCTTTATCAACCCTCCCCCTGAAAAAACCCTAAACATATAATGTATACACATTATTACAACCCATCTCTAAAGTGACGAGGTGATCCAGATGTAACACCCTATGTGTAAAATGTTTATAAGCTATTTTTAATTTGAATATCTGAGAAGAGGTATCGCTGCTATCATACATTGATCTGTTTCGACGTCTACACAACGTTTCGACCGCTGTGCCCCCAGGTCTAACTTCTTTTTGAACTTCAGAGATGATGCGTTGTTACTATTAGAAACCATCAAGCAAAAACTGCCATCAAAACTTTCAATATAGGTTTCTTCAGTTTTTAGATGAGGCTGGCTGACTATCTATCTAAACGTGTGTCGTATATACAGGGCGCGCCAATGGAGCTTGAGGGCTGAAAAAAGTCTACAAAAATCTTTAAAAAGATTTTTTTGAGGTTCCAGGGGGTCGATTTATATTGTAAGTTCGTACTAAATCAGTCACTTAATGTCCGTTTTTTTTAAAAATCAGATTTTTTTTACGATCACTGCCTAACAAGAAAAAAGTTTGTTTTTTTTTTCAATTTTTAATTGATCACTCTCAGTAAAGCTGATGGCGTTGGTCATATGACGCTTTCTTTTGAGTGACTAACCAGACCCGTTATACATTGATTCGTTTGGATCAGTTTCTTCGTCTTTGTTGTTTTTATGATTTTGTTTCAGCCGATGTGCTCTCCAGCCTTCCCCTTTGTTTTTTTTTGTTTTTTTGTTTTTTTTTCTTCTACAACTGCAAGAAATAACGCTTACAGTTCTTGGTCATGTTTTCCTCTAAAGGAAGTTCAGCTCCCATGAAGAGTGGAACTATTTTTTTTTTTTTTTGTTCTCATGCCCCTAAAGACTGTCCGAAAGACGGTGATAAAAATAACAAAGACAAGGAAACTCGTCTCAATAAATCGACGTGTACATTTTTCAATTTTCGGCTCTTTCAGCTAAGACCCTGTTACACTTTCTATTTATTACTTCATCACTTCTCTCGTTTCTTTTCTTCTCTATTCTTCCCATTTTCATTTTTTTTCCTTTTTCTTTCTCTCTCTTTTTCCTTTCCTTCCCGTTTCTCTCTCTTTTTTCTTTTCTTTCTTCAGTATAGAATTATCAACAACTACATTATCGATTACGAATATGAGTATAGGTTCTATGATGCATCAATTCGTATTCAATGGTCATGTAATACAATAACTATCCATACGCAACGTTTACCAAGTTAAGATGCTATCAAGGGATGCCTAGACGAAGTAAACGACAATGAATCACTTCTTCAGGTATCTTGGTGCCAGAAAAATTCTTAATGTCTCGATAATCAGATACCCGACACGGAAGAGGCTTAGCAAATAGATGGGAAGATGAACTGACAACATGTAGACACATCTCTCAGAAATTTTTCATTTGTTGAGACGTAGATTCAATACAGTTTATTTCTATATTCCTTCATTCTTCTTTGTTTTTTCTTTGTCTTTTTTTCTCGCTTCTTTCTTTTGATTCTCCCTCTTTTTACCCTTTCTTCCGCTTTTCTTTCTTTTAATTCATTTTTCTTCGTCTCTATTCTCCCCTTGTTTCCCATTATATTTCTACTTTTTTTCTACATTTCTTTTTTCATTTTTTTTCTTTCCTTTTCTTAACTTTTTCCTCTTCATTCAATTTTCTTTCTTTTTTATTCAGTTTTCTTTCTTTTTCATTTCTATTTCTTTCCTTTTTCCAACCTTTTTCTTCCTTTCCTTTTTTTCCTTTTGCCTTTTTTCTCTCTCTTTCTTTGTTTTTCTCCAGTTTGCTTTCTCTTCCGTTCCCTTTTCTTTCCTTTTTCTTCTTTCTTACTCTTTCGTTCATTTTTCTCTTCTTTCTTCCTCCTTTTCTCTTTCTTTTTTCTTTCCTATTTCTCTTCATTTTCTTTCCTCTTTTTTCTTTTCCTTTTCTTTTTGTTTGATTTTTCTTTCTCTTTCGTCCATTTTTCCTCCTTCTCTGCTCTTTACCTCTCTTTCTTTTTCGTTCACTTTTTCTTTTCACTTCCTTTCCTCATTTTAATTTCCTTCCCATTCTTTCTTTCCATCTTAAGTAGTATCAGAACATCTTATTCAAATGATATACATCAGCAAAATGAAACGATGGTATCAAAATGCATTTTACTCTACCTGACAAAACAGCAAAAGAGTTTCGGTGAAATATAGTCACGAAAGAAACAAATATGAAACAATGTCCTATCTGAAGTATCTAAAAAGAAATCAAGGCAATCTCCTAAACGACCATTATATGGAAACGGCGCCTAGGCTTCTGCAATAACAATCTCCTAAACGACCATTATATTGAAATAGTGCCTAGGCTCCTATTATAACAATCTTCTAAATGGCCATTATATGGAAACAGTGCTTAGGTATCTATTTAAACAATCCTCTACACGACAATCATATGGAAACAGTACCTAGGCTTCTATTCTAACAATCTTCTAAACAGCCATTACATGGAAATAGTTCCTAGGCTTCTATTCTAATAATCTTCTGAACGGCCATTATATGGAAATAGTTCCTAGGCTTCTATTTTAACAATCTCCTAAACGACCATTATATGGAAACAGTGCCCAAGCTTCTATTTTAACAAATGTGTTAAACGGTCCAACGTACGGCATCAATCACCTGTCATTTGATCCAAGTCCCTAGAACTTCTGAATTACTGCCATCTCTTCGAAGCAATGAGTAGAACCCATATTCTACGATATTTTAATTGCTTGCAACTCATCGACAATTCTGGGCGAAACTTGATTTCTGATATTCGCTGAGCCTAGTGCAGCATAATGTCAAACAGAAATTTATCTTCAAATTCATGTTTACTAAGCTTAACTAAATTCAGAACAAGGACAAATAGGAAGGAAGAGGATTAAGTTTCCTCAATTTTGGGGAATGGCCTGTCTGCCTTGAAAATCTTTATTCGAAATCCTGGTTCTTACATATGCTCAAACATCAACTCGTAACATAGGAATAGAGCACTCTGGTGGATGAGGGATTTCTGTGTAAATAAACATATCGTCAAAATTCAGCCTTACTGACCGTCCAGTTCCGTAGTCCAGAGGCAGGATATCGATCTGAAGTGAAGGTTCCAATTCTGCCTCGCGGTACTGGATGGGATAACGGAAAGTCTATAGCCATACTGAAGAGATGTAATACATCGAAACAGCTGTTTGTGGATGACACAATTATATATATATATATATATATATATACACACACACACACACACACACACATATATATATATATATATATATATATATATATATGTGTGTGTGTGTGTGTGTGTGTGTGTGTGTATAATAATGAAATAATTAGCGAACTGACGAAGTTTGTTTATATATGCTCAATTCAGACGGAGTGTTTGATTTTGAGTCCTATAATGAGTCAATATTTGCGTATTAATTTTACGGGTTCAAATTTCGTGATATTAACAGATTATACAAATCTGCCACACTAATCTTGCTAATTCATTTAGATATCCTGAAGTTGATAACGTATCAATCATATTTTTACAATATTGAGACAATTTAACGCCTTTGGTGTTAATGCTCAGCATAAGAACTCGATACTGCAAGCTGAGAAGGAGTCAATTGTTGGAGCTCATTACCAAACTCCCAATAGGAAACTGATTTCAAAGTTTTGCATTGATCAAATACTCGTTAAATCTACGCTAGTGTTAGAGTATGAGTATATAAATAAATGATTGGGCGCCGATGCTTTTCGGCTAGTCTCCACCAAAAACTAACTCCATAATTTTGATGTGCAGAAGCCCAAAAAGGATTAAAAGGATTAAGTTGCATTTATTTTTTACGTCTACCAGAAACTCGATTCATGGTGTTAGTTTGATGTCAGCAATTTGATCTTGAAAAACAGCAATTTGATATTGGTAAATCAAAACATTCCAACTCTTCTCACGAACGATCAGTTTTAAATATTTTCAGTTGGGTCCAAAATCAGTATAAGTTATTAGATTTTTGCAACTATGAAGATGAGATTAATGCTATCAAAAGTTTCAAATCAGAGGAAATTAGTCACAAAGAGCATAGCACTTTGAATCCCTTTATTTAGTCCTCACCACCGAAATTTTCATAATCATTGAGAATTGATATGTTAAGTTTAATTCGTTAGTCTCCCCAGGGTTCAGGTTAGGGTTGTGATTTCCATTTTCGTGGTGGGGACCAACTAAAAAAGATCCCAAGCTCATCTCATGGAACTGTTCACTAGAGTCGTGAGTTCGAATCATCACGGATAATTCACTGTTGCAGCTTTGCGTTCAGTTTAGTAAATAACCAGAAATGTATCATAATTGCCATGGTCAAGGTTTAGAAAACACAAATTGACTTTGCAGAAAGCCATTTAGAAACTGAATTAGTCGAAACGAAACCAAAATTTAGTCAAGTTAAAACAGTCAGAGTATTTTGAAACCATAACTCGTTTTAAAGGTGACCATTTAGAAGCTAAATTAGTCGAAACGAAATCAAAATTTAGTCAAGTTAAAACAGTCAGAGTATTTTGAAACCGTAACTTGTTTTAAAGGTGACCAATTCTGTGCTTATCCTCGACGAAAAAATGCAAATAAGTTAATAATGTGTGACGGTATAAGCCACAATAGAAACACTAATATTTGAAGAAATAAAGACTTGTCTTGGGAAGGATAGCATATATGTTTCGGTACTCTTGCATGTTATTACTTAGCAACCTTAATTTGAAAAGCATATGACATGCGGATACATGCAACAGCAGGAATTATTTAGATCACTGCAAAACAACCGCCCTTGTCTTCATGACAAGAGGAAACGGAATAAACGTTTTCCAAGACTTATTCATGATTGATATATTGTTCAGAAGACCTCTGTTAATAAGCATCTCACTGGAAATTATGAATGAAAACAGCGCGTAACCTTTTTCTTTCATTTTTGTTTCTGTGTTTGAATGATAAGTTATTTTCAGACCGATTATGTCTCCAAAGTACAGAAAGTGTCAACAATTCCTTTCAAACTCTTGTGATAATTTAAATATTCTTATTTCCAATTTGTCAACGGATAAATTTGCACGTTCTTAATCACATGAAGTCAGAAAAACGATTACATATGAATATCTCTTTCCTGGCCCCCAAAGGGGGTCGTAATAAATATACATAGTTTTTATCAAGGAATCAAAGTAGGTACGGGTATTCCCCACTTTTCGAGGGTTTCCCGACTCGTCTTCTCTGTTTTTACAAAAAAAGCTAAGATAGCGTTCAGCATTTTTTTGTAGCTAGTCGTTACAGAGTCAGAGCGCACTCTACACCTACAAGATTTTCCCATATAAATTAATGATAAGTGCTTCTTCGCTTTACACCATTACAGCTTACAAAAGTTGTTTTTTCTTATAGGAACGCTAAACTTTTTGATATCAGGGAAAACCTGTAATAATAAAGAACCTGCGCGGTAGCGGTTAGCAAACTAGTCTTGGAAGTGAGATAGTTTCTCACTAAGTGCACCATGAATGTGGCCACCCGCCAAAGTTGGCTTTGTCTAACGAATATGTTGAATCGAGATGCAAACTCAGCATTAACGATAAACACATTTTATCTGATTTCTGTTACTCTTTATCGAGGTTCTCAGAGAGATAAACTACAACAGTTAATAATAATTATAATACTTCATTCAAGACAATTACCTTTAACGTGTCTTTTATTGTAGGAACTTGTCTGATTGATATTCCTTAATATATTCGCTATCTAAACTGAGATTTAAAAAAAAAAGTCATTTAACGAAGCGAAAAATATGAAATACATATTTTAAAAGTTATGACATAATATTCCAGCGTCATCTTTGCACAATGTTAGGAAAATCTTTGAAGTCTACTCAAATCTTTAATACTTTTGCGTGCATACTCTCCAGGAATTGTTTGTGTGAAGTTATAATTGTACGACAGTGCTTACTGCTCATCTCTAATCTTGGAAAAAGTGCTGCAGAAACTAAAAGATAGACCACTGAAGCTCATGGTGATAACACTGTTGGCGCAAGTACGGGTCGGGAATGGTTTGCAAAATTGAAAAGGATGAAATCTGAGCTGAAGGACAAAGATCTCGAAACTTGATCAACTTTTGAAGGAAATTGCTGAATAATTAGGGGTGAACCAGTCAGCTCGTCCAAATGACGTATTAGAACAGGAAAGATTATTTTCTAGGCAAGTAAGTTAATCAAATATTTTACTGGACGATAACGCCCTTTCCTGTGTTGCGAATACGACGCAACAAACAATGATAGAGTTTGAATGGAAAAGTTCTTCCACTTGCAGTTTATTCAACAAACCTGTCACCCTTGTTTTACTCTATACAACTCTCATGGGGGTACCAACAAGATATCGCAAAATTCCTCGAAGAATTTACCGAATCAAAACTGGAAAAGCTATTTCATCATGGAAAAGAGAATTTAGCTGAGAGGTTGAGTAAGCTTATCGTTCGGAGAATTCATATTAAAGAAAGATTTTGCCAAAAATGATGGAAACTTTTACATCGGCCGAATGTACAAGTATACCAAGATTAGTGCGGTTAATTCGTTCCTAAATTTCCAGTACCGTTCAAAACCGCACTGTTAAAGGTCTTGTCATAACTTGATGTGTTTCTCCAAGCTTATGCTTAATTACATTAATTTACACAGCAAAAACTTGACTACATCGAAACCTGCACAAATCAAAACCGCTCAATTCGAGGTATTCCTGTATATTTTCTATATTCCCGTTCTAATTTCTCTTCAGATTCAAACCAGAAAGAAAGGAAGCGCGCAAGGCGCATTGAGCGAATCAATAAAGCATCTTCATCTTTGCCATATGAGCGACTGCAATTCCGAAAGTCCTTTTCTGAAAAAAGGAAATCTCGTAATAAGTGAAGATCTCATTCGTCAATCTTCACTCTATTTGCTTCTTGAATCTATTTGCATTGCTCATTCACTTGAATTATTACCACGATCCAATTTGATAGAAAATTGGAAATATCAAAGGAGATTACTTTCAAGAAGGAGAAACAAGAGCGTTTGCACGGGCGTCGGCTGTCATCTTTCCAAGGGGAGAGGGCCAAAAAGATATATTTCCAAAGGAAGGCAGGGGGCTGAAAAGATGTATTCAGAATATATCTTTGTAGCAACCCTATTACCAATTAATGATAATGTAGGGTTCTTTAGGGTTTTTTTTTTAAATTCGGGAACATCAAATTGGACTTACATAAAAGAATTGTACTGCACCATTTGCCTTTATTGACTATAAGATTTCAACTTAAAAACCCCTTAGCCGAAGATGAGGAGGCCTGATCAAAACAGATGTACTGAGAGATTCACTCTCTTGCTGTAAGTTTGAGAATATTAAGAATATAAAACTCTGTTTCATGTCGGAAAATGATTCTGTTACATATTCCTTAAAATCAATGTCTTCAAGAAACAATATTAGAATTCTCTGATGTATCAAATGAGCAATTATAGAACATGGAATTCCAATCTTAACCGATTTCTATGAATTTTTTGTTAACAGAAACAGTTTCCACCAGTTTTGATAATTTTAGTTTGAGAGATCTATTAAAGAGCCTCGCTAAACATAGATTTAACCAGAAGTTTCTTTTCAAATATTGAAACATACCCATGTAACAAGCGCTCAGCACACTGATCAGCCAATAATGATAATGATAATAATAATTCTACATATAATAGCTCTTTTTTGTCAGGAACGCTTGCATTGAATCCTGGCTACCGACAATTTCAATGTACAGCATACAGACTGAGTGCCAAACATTACTGAATCTAATATCTTAAGGAATGGTGTAGTGGTAGTGACGACAATGATTGAAAAACAACAAAACTTTGTCAGCGTATACCGGGTTCCAATGCAGTCAGTGTGGAATAATGTTTCAGTTCTCATTCTCGTCCCCCCCCCTCTCTCTCTCTTTACTGCCAGAATTTGCTGGGTCACAACGGAGCCAATCATAACGATGAATGAAGGTTTCGATGTACTTGTTCAAAGAATCATACCTATGATAATTCCCTTTGCATTTCTATAATAAAATGATTCCCAATGTATTTCTATGTGTTCTTTTACCTTTTGTTGTATCGTTATATATATAATCATCAGAGTAAATCAAAGTTTTCGTGCATACACTCAATAAATCCAACATAAATTCTACCTGTAAATAATAATAATATTTCCAATGACTTCAACTCAAATTATTGATATTGTTGTAGTGGCAGCCATTCTTTAAAATTGCAACCACAAAAATACTACAATACATGGAAATGTGAAATAATTTCTTATTAATCTGATATCTATCTCTCAATTCGTCCCAGGAATTTCTAAAAAGATTATCCTATTTTCAACCTGACATGAACGAGGTGATCTCCATGGATGATTTAAATGTCTTCTCCCACCGAACCCCAAAAGTCGTGAAAGTCACTCGTCTCCCTTCAATTACCTATAACTTTTTTTTTTCTTATTGAGATAAAATCAATTTTTTTTTATCCAAGCGAGCCAGTGAAACAAATTCAACTTGAGTATGGATATAGTCCTATTCATTTCTATAATAAAATGGTGTTGCAAGTCGATGGACGACTGGTCCGTAGAACTTGAAGCCAAGACAATATCAATGCAAGTAGAACATATGCCGACAGATTTTAAAGGATCCCCCTTTTTTTAAAAAAAGAAAAATACTCCTAAAATAATAAAAACTGAATCCATTTGATGACAATTATGTAGCCCAAATATCAATATCTAACTAGTTTGATATTTTGAAAAATAAAAACGAGCGAGGAATTTTTGAAAAAACCATCACGGACGTTTTAATGGAAAAGAAATAGAAATTGTTTAATGCAACAATTGGTGAGGATGGTATAAATTAGGCATGATATACACTATGGAGTCGAGCAATATATATATATATATATATATATATATATATATATATATATATATATATATATATATATATATATATGTGTGTGTGTGTGTGTGTGTGTGTGTGTGTGTATGCATGTGTGTGTGTGTGTATACATGTGTGTGTGTATATATATATGTGTGTATATATATATATATTTATATTTTTATATATATATATATATATATATATATATATATATATATATATATATATATATATATATATATATATATATATATATATATATATATATATATATATATATATATATATATATATATATCATTAGTCTGTTTGGATTGTTTCATTCGATGTTAAAAACGGATCACATGTAAAAAGAAATGAGAATATAGGAAAAGATATCAGAATTACGATTGTATGCTGTGACCATGATGAATATCAATATATCAATAAATAAATGATTGATCATTTAGAAGTAATATTGGATAAAAAGAAGGTAAAATAAATGAATGACATCAAATACTACATATCTAATCAAATAAACCCAAAATTGTAAACGGAACCCCCACCCAAAAACCTATTTTGGGAGCTGTGTTTCAAAAAACTAACTTGTTTTCAATGAATATTCATAAGAATTCAAATAAAACTGATATTTTCCATAAGATAGAGGAAAAGTACCCCCTCCAGCTTCAGATTATATGGCAGCAGCTCTGGTTAGTCACACAAGAGAACGTTACGCGACCAATGTTTTTTGGCAGTATGTTGTGTTGAGCATGATCAAACAAAAAATTGGAAAAAAAGATGACGACTTCAGTCGCTTTTGTTCGGCCTTTCGCCTTTTGATTACTAAAACAGTCCAGTTGAAAACAAAGAAACAAACAAAAAAACAAAAAACAAAAAACATAAACAAATAAGCGTGAATGCTGCCGGGTAGAAACTAAGGGATCAATTCAGCAAAAACTTGAATCACAAATTGATCCTTTACTTTTAGGGTGAGGGGGATCAAAAAAGTTTTTCTATTCATAATCAAAAGGAAATGTTTATATTTCAAACCCTTTAGTGACATTAGTGCAGCCCGTACCACGATACATACATAGCCAGTGAAACCAGTTTGAAAAATGAAGCAAACTATTCTTCATATTAAAGTTATGTGACAATTTAGCGCTTCGAGATCTTATTTTTTCGGTGGTGCGTCAAGACTTGGATAAGAGGATAAAGCCGAAAATTGAATGAAAATTATTGTACTTCCCTTATCCAAATCTTGACCATTTTTAGTTGTTTGCTTTTTTTCCTTACTGTAAATTATGTTAAGCTGATGACGATCCAACCGAAAAGGAATCAGTCAGTTTTCTGTGATCGTGCTGAGAAGATTGGAACAAACTGTTCAAGTTTCAAACAAATACGATTGATACGAACTTCTGTTCGGACAACCTAAACTATTCTTCTCATCGTAGTCACAACGTTTTAGGTGGTTCATTCAACATCATAGTTATGAAGTTTTAGACAAAACATGATTGGATTTGGGTATGACCTGGTCATTCGTTACCGCATGAAATACATGTTCACGGACGAACCCCCCGCCCCAAGTCCTGGCTTCAATGCACTTAGCAAAGCAGTTGTATCAAATGCCCCAGGGGCAGGATCTGTCAGAAAATATTTTGAGAACTAGTTGAACGACGCTTGTGGTATTTAGTTGTTCATTTACATGTCTACTTAATTTAGTAGATGAAAAAAGAAATCAGCTACGCACCTCGCGAAAATAATCCTTCCATCACAACTTGAAAAAGATTTACAAGCAATAGAAATTTGATGACGTATTTTTACCAACCGCATTGCGTACGTTGGTTATGAAACTGTTAATGTCATTATCGTTCCATATACAATGAAGCTGTGTTGAAAACAAGGTCAAAACTCTGATACAATTACCAAAATAATGCAATTATACCTTTTAACCAACCTCGCCTGCTTAAGAAAAATAACGTATTGGATATTAGTTACACATTTCTATTTCCGAAAGTCACTGCAAGGTCAATGTATTATTGGAATTGAATGCACCTTAGACATTAGAGGCTTTGCAAAACTAGACAAATGCAGTACTGGTCCGATAAAGTTACAATTCACATCTGCAAGTGCATATTTCTGTGCACTGAAGTTCAGCTTCAGGGCAGGATCCGTGAGTGCAAACGTCCAATAAGAATGGAAGTCATTGCAGCCTTTGCTATTGATATCCACACAGGCACCGAGTTTCCTTTGTCATTCCACCAGCCCCAGTCACTAAGATAAGGAGTGGTCGATTGTGGCTTTATACTTGATGTCCAGATGCCGCATGTATAGGCCGTTCTCTTCACATGCTGTATGAGTACAGCCTACAAGAAAAATTACAAGTATTGACTTTAATGAGGTCAGGAAACAGCAATGATGTATGTTACAATGTTATATTGAGTTACACGCACGGCAGTTGTGTTTCCTTTCCTTTTCCTCAGAATACCGATTGTGTGTCGGTCCCAGGAAAGTTGAGGAGAACAGGAAATTCTATGGAATTGTTTCTGAGTAATTTTGTGCACAATGCTTTTACATCATACATCTTCCTATCATTCCCAGTATCAAAATCGACCACTATGTCCATCTTAGGAAATGTGCTGTTGAAGTTATAGATTCCTCCAATAAGTAGAACCAGGACATCTGCCTCTAAATACTCGCACTCTGATATTTTTGTGTTTGCAGTGAAGTGTACAAGCATGTACATATCAGCTTCTTCATTTAGGGGAATCATGCATTTCAAGACCCGGTACTTTACATACTACAGATTCGTTTTGAGTGAAGTATATGTCTGGTACGAAATCTGTCTCGCTAACTGTATGACTGATAAGTCTATTCAACTCTTCCTCGTTTTGAGGATTTTCCAAAAGATCCTTGAAATGGGTTGTCTGTGGGATTTTTGTAGATCCTGATTTTATATCATACTTTTCTGTTGCTATAGGTTCCGCCTTTAATGCAGGTACTAGGAGAAACGATCTTGGACTATGTCCACTCTTTTGACAATCTTCAGTTGTTGTTTGATTGGTTGATCAAACTCATTTTCAAATTCTTAGAAGGTGTTCCCAATCGGATAAATTGTGTGCAGTAGTAATCCACCATTTCCGATTGAGCAATCAAATATTTTGTCAATTTGATTTATTGCCCCCAAGAGTTTTAGTAGTCCTGATTTTGTTCTTGGGTAAAGTTATCCAAAATTAAAAATGGATGGTGGGCATGGTTGATTTTCACGAGTGAAAAATTCAGTCTCCTTGTTTCTGCTGATTTGCAGTGAACACCTTTGGACTCAGTGCCACATTAGTTATCAGTGATGCAGTTTGTTTCTTCTTGGGCTTTGGTGATCTGAACAATCGCTGAGAATTTCATTCATTCGCTTGTACACTTATTTCTAGTTTGACCAGAACCACTTCTTTTTAAGACTCATATTACCTCTATTCAATGGTTTTTTTTTCTTACATTTTGGGTAGTTGTGATGACAGACACATCAGTGCAAGAATTTGTATTGAGCTATGGTAATTATAGACATTTGCCTTCAAATTGGTTGCTCAATATAAGCTTCAATCATAGCCAGAAGATTCTTACTATGTTACAAAAACAATCTCTTTGCTGCAGTTCTTTTCTTGTGATATCTGTAATCAGTGATAGCATTTGAAATGAAAATTTCCTCCTTGAATTAATGAAGAAGCTGTGATTGCTCTGGGTCAGCTAACATTCACATTTTGCAGTGAAGACGAAGCTAAAGAATAATTGATTCAATTTTGGGACGGATCCAGGATTTTCACGGTTATCTTCCCTACATTGTAGTTATACATGATCTGATTTTTATTCAATTTCAGTGTTTTCAAAACGTAATGTAAAGTACATAAAATCTTATTTTCAGTTGATACTACGCAAAGTAGTCAAAAAAGTATTAATGATGACCTTTCAAATAAGGATCACATAATTGATAGTGGGTGGCCATTTTTGGAACTCCTAGAGCCGAATTAGTTGATACATATATTTATTTTAGCATTAAAATCAAGTTTGTAAGTAATTTTTCCTTTTGTAAACATACATAATCCTAATGGCGACCATCTTGCCCCCCAAAGAACTGATTTTAGTTGGAACCATTGAAAAAATAAATCTTATACACCTGACCTACAATTTCTAAAAGTTTGATAATTTAAACCATCCTGTAAGACATCATCCCATTTTTGCGCTAAGGAAGCAGCTAAAGAGTAATTGCTCAATTCTAATGGCAGCGATCTTGGAAAATGGCCACTATGGCCATGAAATAATTAATTTTAGCTGGAAATTTTAGTCTTATACACTTAAGCTATCATTTCTGAAAGTTCATTAATTTTCTCCAGAAGACAACAATCTTGCATCAGAAATAGGACCAGAAAATAAAGCAATTGTACACGGAGAGTCGTCGGTATGTGCCAGAAACTGTTTTATGAAATCGTTCGGCGAAAGTCTTTAATTATGCTAGTCTAGTTGGTCCACCATTTTTGACAAGTTTTAAGTTTTATACAATTCATCTTGAATCAGAAAGAAGATAATGAATAAAAACTTATTGATCAAACGTGCAGATAAAAAAGAATGAGGACCGGATTCATTTGCTTGAGAATTTTCAAATCCTGCTTTGGATAAATAATCATTTTTTTTTTTTTTAATTTGGTCATGTCATAAACAGTTCTTGGTACAAGATGACTGATTTTTTTCTTCTTTTTCACACAGCTATTGTTTCGTTTACACACCCAACCCTCTGCCAAAAAAAAAAAAAAAAATTATGAACTCTACTGAATCCTACTGACAGATTTAAAAATATACATTTCGAACATATGATAAGAGAAAAAAACTTATGTATTTTATTTTTGTGGACAACAAATGCCAGCACCATCGCTTCATTCTTCATGATTGAGGAGCCCCTTTGCCCAAATACATAGTTTCCACAGTAACGAAAACATTCGTGGGGTTTTGTGGCGTGTACACTGACGAGACTGTAATAGTGTATACGTTCTAAAAACCCACCTAGTGGGAAAGGAGTGGTTCATTAAAGTAAATAACTGTTACCAAGCAACCCATTCTCTCGGGCCGATTTCAACTACAATCATAATTATATCTGTATTTGTCTGTAGGTTCGCAACAAACTTCTAGACGGTGGCACCGGTGTGTAACTAGGTAACACCGAGTAATAGGCAACATCAAGGGGGAAAAAAATGGAGATTGAGTTGTTTCTAGAGCGAGCTTTTTATGATGGAAAATAACTTTTGGACAATCCGCTCTCGAAAGCAGTTTACTTGCCACGGAAGTTGTTCTTGTATTCAGTACTTTTATGAGTTGCTTTATTTGTATCTATTCGTTTATTGAGTATTTCGACTGGAATCGGCGCTTTATTTCTTCATGTATTTCTCTCTTTCTCCCTCAAACACTCACATTCACTAATTACCAACTCTATCTATCTCTTTTCCTCACTTACTCTTCATACACACAAACACATACACACACACACACACACACACACACACATATATATATATATATATATATATATATATATATATATATATATATATACACACACACACACATATATACATATATGTATATATGTACATACACATACGCGTACTCACACTGACATACACAAACACGAACTTACTATCAAGATTCAATGTAAAGGAACAATCTATTCGCGCTTTTCCACTGAATTCCTCACAGACAGAATGGCACTATGAATTAATTATACGTATGATATGTATATGCATGAGTGTGTATATATGTGTGTGTTCATGTGTGTGCACATATACATACACATGTGTGTGTACCTATATATATATATATATATATATATATGCTCATTTTTTGTGTTGCTTTTTATTGTTACCAAAACGTTTCGACACATTGATTCTATAGTCTTCTTCAGGTGTAGAATCCGTATGGAACAAAGGGGATCTTTCTGACCAGAAATGAAATGGATTGATGAATGTTGTGTTTATAACAAAAGCGTTCAAAAGAGTGAATTCAATAGTCCAATTGATTATTTGAATCATTCTATCAATTGTTTAAATGCACAGAAACTCTCAAGTAATTTGCACACTTTTCTTACACACACTCACACACACATATTTAAGATTGGCGAATCAAAGATGGAATTCATAGCCAACCCTACGAAAAACTGGAAAATTCACTTGGCAGCTGTAGGAGGGAGCTTAGCAGAGGTAAGTATAAAAAGGGGTAATTTGCAGGGGGATACGTTTTTCCCCACAGCTATTTGCACGAACCATGATGGCACTAAACAGAATCTTGAAAAACAACTAAGGATACCAATTCTTTAAAATGAAGGGGGGGGGTCAACCACCTCGTGTACGTGGATGGCATAAAACTAATTGCGAAGAACAGGGAAGGAATCGAAACTTTTTGCAACAAACCTAATGAATACTGCGATGATATAGGAATAGAATTTGGAATAGTAAAATACGCTATTGGTAAAACACTGGGGAGGGCTTATGGCAGTGGGATTAATAAACTTATCGGACAACAAAAGATATTAAAGAATCAACTACACAAGACCGATACGAATACCTGGGGTTCTCGAATTTGAATCAATAAAACAAGAAGAAATATCAGAGAAAATAAAAGATGATACCTTAAGAGAATAACAAAAAAAAAAAAAAATGGAAACCAAGCAGGAGTGGAAGCGAGAAATCCATAGGCGGTAGCAGTAGTAAGATATACAGGACCATTTCTTCGATGAACAAAGGATGAACTCCAATCAATGAACCGGCGAAATAGGAAACTCAGGACGATGCACAAGGCCATACATCCCAGAGATGACAAAGACATGTTGTATGTGAAAAGAAAGTGACAGAGCACTCATAAGTATAACAGACGAAACGGTATTGGAAAAGCATGTGCAAATATTTTTTTAAAAATGTAGCAAACAATATGGCAATGAAGAGAAAAAATTGGGACAAAAACGACTCACTGGAGTATTAAAAAAAAAACAGACGGAAAATATCACAAATATCAAGATCATGGATATTGCTAAGCAAAGGACACCTGAAAAGAGGAACATGAGCTCTCAACTTGGCAGCCCCAAAAAATACATCAGGACAATCTATGTCAAGGTGAAGATCGACCGAACCAAGGAGAACAGCAAATGCCTCCACTGTGGAGAAACGTACGAGACGATAAACTACGTAACTAGCCCAAAAGGAATACAATAACAGACACGATAGGGTAGCAACGGCCATACACTGGGAACAATACAAACGACCAGGATTTGGCCATGTAGACTGCCCTAGAAAGTACAATCTATAAATCACTTTGGAATATCCTAACCGATCAACCCATCCGAGGGAGAAGACTAAAATCTGGTTGATGTGCACAAAGAAAGGCGAATCTGCGACATCATAAACGTGGATGTTTCTACTGACCACAGAATGAATGACTGGAAAAGTATCAGGACTTTGCCCGGGAGCTGATAAAGGTGTGAAGCATGAAAGTCAGGTAGTGTCAGTAATAGGAGGTGCATTGGAGCCAAGACTGGAAGAGCTAAGGTTGAGAGGGAGGATTGAAACCATGCAGAACACAACACTACTGTGATCTGCAAGAATACTGAGGCAACTGGAAATATGAGATTAACGACCTCCAGGCGTCAGTAATGGCATAACAGCTGGAATGAACAAGGCATGTGTCAGAAAAATTGGGGAAGGTTTGGGACAGTACGAACCACAGACCTGCTGTGATGTGTGAGGGCGCTGGGAGGAGGGCTGAACACACGAGGAGACTTACATCACCCAGCCTTCGGCTCGTGAGAAAGAGCAAACCACAACACTGAGAGGAGGGATGGGGACTCGGGAAGACTTAATATCACTCAATCTCCAGCAATGACCACCAGATATCTGGTGTGAACACGAGACCTCCTCATCCAGGCAAGTAATCGTGGACAAGAAGAGGAACACCTACCAAATAATAGACGTGACTGTGCCTGCAGACCATAAATCAAAGAGTAAGGGAAGTGAAAACTGGGAAAATAGCAATATCTGGCAAGAGAACTGAAGAAGATGTGGAACATGAAAGTCAGGGTAGTACCAGTAATAATAGGCGCACCAAGAACTGTCCCAAAGTCACTGAGGGTGAGACTGGAAGAACTCGGGATAAAAGGAAGGATTGAGACTGTATAGACAACAGCACTGCTAGGAACTGCACGGATACTGAGGAAGGTACTAGAAATATAAGGACTACAACACTAAATGTTAGCAGTGGCCTAACAAAGGAAGGGAAATGGAAGCTGGAATGTGAACCACAGCACTGACATGATAGGCGAAGGAGAGAAGAGATGTTGGCTGAAGACCTGAGGAGACTTATTGTCACTCAGCCTTCAGCAATGGCCACTGGGCAACCGGTGTGAAACTGTAAACCGCAGTATTACTGTGGCCTATGAGAACTAGGAGAGAAGGGATGGAGACTTGAGGAGACTTGCTGTCACTAAAACTCCAGCGGTTACCACCAGGCAACTGGTATGAGATTGCAAATAATAATAATAATAATAGTAGTAGTAGTAGTAGTAGTGGTGGTAGTGTTGTACTTGTAATATACTGATAAATAATAATTTCCAATTATTTATCAAATAAGTACTAAAAAAATTGCCCCAACCTTACTTTTGGCAGTCAGTAAAGTAAAGCACCTGTAATACAGAGCAGGTGTTTGTTTGTTTTTATAGTTCTGTTTATAAAATAACGATCCTCTTGCTACTGCGATCAGGGGAAATAAATCATTAACGTAAGGGAATAAATATAAGCAATATACGAGAGCAGATCAATGAGTCCATAGCCTGACACGTAATTATAAGCTGAATTTTTATTTGAAAGTTCCACTGTGAAATGTTCTTCACGTCTCGGGCATTTTTTATTTTTATTTAGAATATTGAATAACCCAGGCTTATCAGCTCCGCTACAGTCTAAAGTTGGATCCCAGTCACTTCCGGGTTTTCCAGACCCTGAACGAAATTAGGGAGAACGCAACGAGGCTGCTGATGGTGATCCCGAAGAAAAATTGTTTGTGCAATATATATATATATATATATATATATATATATATATATATATATATATATATATATATATATATATATATATTGTGTGCATACATACGAGGGTAGATCAACGTCCCTAGACTGACACGTAGTTATTCGAATATATATATATATATATATATATATATATATATATACACGTGTGTGTGTGTGTGTGTGTGTGTGTGTGTGTGTGTATGTGTGTACATATATGTATGTGTATGAATTTAGGTACATCAATACGTTCGTAGTCTAATGATGAAAAAAACATTTACACAACAAATATTTATTTTTAAGCCTTTTACGTGAGTGTGTGTGTGAGTGTGTGCGTATGTGTGTGTGCACATGCGCGCGTGTGTGTGCCTTTGCATTAGCTACTGTTTCAAAAGAAACTGGATTATTTTAAGAACGTCACCATCAATTATGGGAGGGGGGCAAAAGGTTGGGAAAGAGCTTTAGCAAATACTAACCGGGAAAAGATTGGTGGCAAAGTTCCTAAATAATTCTGTTAAACATGATGCCACAATAGAATCATGTTTCCATAGCTTTGGAATCAAGAAATATTGTTTCATTTCTCCATATGTTTGTCTGTTTATAAGTTTTAGATTTTTTTTTTCAGCCTGATTTTGGATTTTATGTTATGGACAATGGGGTTGTCTTCGGTATGAGATTGGTAAGATCTCTTTCTCGATGTACGTGATAGAAAATATCGTTCACCTTCTGAACTAAGATGATAACTCTCATCATAGAATTGTACCTGTGTAGCAGCAAATATTAAAAAAAAACGCCATTATAAGAAAGACGCCGCCATGGTATAGAATACTTTAAACAATATGCATACAAATCAGAAGCCCAGAAACTTTGGGCTGAAAAATTCAGAAACCAGGAAGTTATGCTGAATATGTCTAGAGTGAATAATGGTGGTAGACTATCTATCTATATAAGAATAAATATATTTGTTTGTATGTGTATGTGTGTGTGTATGTGTGTGTGTGTGTGTGTGTGTGTCCATTTTTCAGAGATGCCTACGCTGATTTCGACCGAACTTTTTCTTTGTTTAGGATTTAAACGTGCCGAATGTTTCCTGAATTAGAGGTTTCGACAAACCTGAATCATTTAGAAGGGAAGAAAAATGGAATATACAAGAATTGAATCATGAGCCCATGAAGGAGGAAAATAAATGAGTTATTATTCTTGGGTTTTGTGGTTTGTGGATTATTATCACTCATTATATATCCGGCGATAACTGTTTATATCAAAATGGTTTCGTAGTTTTCAGGTGAAGAATGATAACGCAAACAAATTTTTTTTTTACTCCTCGCCGCAGAGCAATGGTTTAAAAGCAAGTCTCGTAGACCATCAACAGCTATAAGTCTGATCCTTATTGGGTGACCTTGAACCTGACTAAATTAACTCAAGTAAATATCTGTATACTATCGGCGCCTGGCCTAGAGCTATGATCAGCAAACTATTCAAGCGGACCATTACTAACGTAACGATTTCTATCCTCACTGACTGCTTTACTCTCGTAATCTCATGACGGCTCTGTAAATAAATACCTATATATCACGCATGTCGTGACGGAGCAACGGTTTGTAATCCAGTTTCAAAACTCATTGATATTGTAGTTAGGTCAGTCCTCATTTACTGCTTTGCACTTTGACCCCGTGTCAGACTAAGCTAACTTTGGTAAATACCAGCGTTGTGCTACCCAGAAGTCCGGGTAACTTAAAACACGAAATGGCTTTCTCAAAGAAATCAAGATCGATGGAGAACGAGGTTAATTATTTCCTGATGAAGCTATTTCGAGAGGTGCATGAAATCCCCGGCAAGACGTGGGAAACACACAGTAACTTGACAGATGAACCGATCGATTAGGCTGTTCAAATCCCCCAAAATTTTGAATAGCACCTCGTATATACTTTATACATTTAGCGCAAAGCGGTGGTTAGCAAGCTAGTATCGCATACCATTAATACTATAATAAGTTCGATCCCTGCTGTGTGAACCACACTGGTAGCGTATACTAAGCTAAGGATAGTAAATATTGGTAACGGTCGAATCTTGCACGTATTCCCGCGCACACATACGTGTGCACACCTACACACATACATCTGCTTGCGTGCGCACGCACACACACATATATGCACAAATTGAATGGTTTAATTAAAATGAAATCTTGTGATCATTTCATATCCGTATAAATCGTCTTATTTTTTTTTAAATTTCATATGAAAAAGTACTGGTGAAAAATAATATTTATCAATAGATTGTATTGAAATAATGCATGCACCGATTTCACTAATTATGTCCATGAGCTGGAAAAAAAAATTAGATGCGGAAAATCCTGCAAATCAAATTTGGTCAAATTGATTAAATTAAATCTAGTAAAATGAGACAAAACAAATACGACCACATTTTAAAGGATCTGTATTTCGATAAAAAGTCCTCGTCATTATCTGTACTTATTTAGTATTCACAATAACAGGTGGCTTTTACTGTAGATAGAGTGACAACAAGTCTCTTTAGTGAAAAGAGAGAAACAAAAAAAAAAAAGCAGAATTTGAACTGGAGGAGTTATGGCAAATAACCAGTCATACCAAGATTTTGTCAATAGCGAATGTTATGCTTCGAGCGTCTAGTATAAAGCAAAACTAAGAGTAACGTTTATTGTTTTCCCAAGAAATCAATATTGGATGTTTGAGTAATCCTTCCTATCATTTCGGGATGAGAAATACTTTGGAAAAGTTTTAAGTTCAATTTCTGGTTGTTGTTGTTCTTGTTTTGTTTTGCTTTTTTGACAAACCTGGAAATTTTTATCCAATACTAGAATTTTTATTTTAGATTCAGTGAATCGTGAGAATTTTGCTCTCTTTAGTTTTATAAAATCTTTTTTAAAATCTCGACAACACTTGTGATAATTCTTCTTCTTCATTATCATCATCATCGTCAGCATCATGATCATCAACAACGGTAGACTACTTGAACGATATGATTTATACATCGTATTGAATCAGCTCGTCTTAAAATTTAGAATAAAAATCTCCTGGGCTCCAACTCTCCACCGATAGCACTAAATGCAGATTAATTCTGCGTAAAAGCAGATGTATAAGGATTGCTGTTTGAATTGTCTAAGTTAAGTCTTCGGTACTAAGTATATATATCTTCTATATTTATTTTACTAGCCATCATTTTCGTTTGAAAAAAAATAACAAAACTCTACAACTTTCAATCAGTTTAGTACAAATTGGTATCGGTTATGGCTGAAAAAAATCACATTAGAAAGAAAATAAAGTTCCCCTTATACATGTTCTGAAGTCTTTTTCGCAATATTTGAACACTTTTTCGCAATAACATGAAAAATAATCGACTTCCAGAGAAATCTCACCAGTCATGCAGTATTTTTTCATTAAAAAACAATGATTTTAAGTAGTATTTTATTTTTGACGTTAGAGTTAAAATTGTCCTTCATCAATGCAGTTGCTTCATTCAAATAATGTAAATAACTCACCTATACTGACCATGTCGGCTAGCGTACGTCCTAAATAACAGAGTACGAATAGTAAACAGTAAATAGTCCAGTTCATGGTAATCCAGTGTTGTGGTTATCCACTCTGTGCGTGAATGTATATGAGTGAGAAAGAGTGAGAGAGAAGTAACCAGAGCGATCGCGTTGTGTGCTCTCCGAGCGGAGATAGAAGCTGCCTAGTGCCAACTGATTCAATGTGAGGTCCGACAGAAATCCGTGCCTTCTAAGAGATCAGGATTTGATGAAGAAAGATAAGAGAAAAAACGGCCAGAATCCAATCGGGGTAACATGTTCATCTTGTGTTACCTTTTTCGAGGGTCTTACAATAGCGAGGGCCTCTAATACGTGCGCCCTCCATGTGCTCTCATATAGTAATTGCTGCAGGCATCTGTGCGTGAGTGGGTGTTCCCTGTCTGTCGGCGTCGCCTGTATCTAACCCACTCCTCGTCTTGACGATTATGTTGGCAGCAAAAAAAAAATCCTCTTGTTGTTGTTGTTGTTGTTGCTGTCGGGAAGATGAGAAAGAATAAGTGTTGGTGTGGTTTCGCACAGCCTACAGGCTAGAACGACGATCTTCGACAAAAGGGAAACAAGGTTCCGACTTACGAATATAATAACCTTGTTTAGGGACTCTCGAAAAATACTGAGCAACGTCGATGCCCTCGTGAAGTTGATGTGTTCATCAGCAGTTGACTCTTAAGAGAGAGAAAGAGAGGTGAAAATGTGAAGTAGGGAGGTGAAAAAGATAGAAGGCGTGAAAAGTTAGAAACGGGATGTAGAAAGTGAATTAAGAAGATGAGAGATGCTGATATACTATATTGTTTCAATAGTCTTATAGGTGTATATTGAAAATTGAGAAAAACGTGTTGTATGCATGTGCGTGCACGCACGCGCGCTCTCTCTCTCACACACAAAAATAGACACGCTATAAAGTTTTCTAATATACTAATAAATGTTGATAACGCTCTATTGAATATGTGTATATGCTTTTTATTATTAATTAATTTATTCATTTATTTGGTGCTTTAAGTTCGCAACTGACCGTTAAATGAGAGTGTGTGTTACTATTTTGAATTTGTTTAGAAACAGAAGCTCTTGAGTGTACGGTTACTATGCCAACCCGACTCTCGGGATTTGAGCGTCCGCTGGGGGTGCAAAAGGAGAATTTACCCTCCCCTGGATCAAGCATTCTCACTGAGGGTGAGTCGGTTTGGAAGTTAAGCACCTTATAGTAGTCAGGTATCAAGGGGTCACTATGAACAGTCACTGTTTGGAAAAAGTCACAGTTAAGGTAATCTCTAATACCTGACAACCAACGTTCGCACGTATCTTTTTCACCCCACCTCGAATGTATCCCCTTGTGTCCCAACACCCGAAATATATCCTTTTGCCCCTCCCTAGAAAAGAGCCTTGGGATAAAATTGAAGACTTCTTTCACTTCACTCTTCATATTACCATCTAAGAACCCCCTAACCCTTCCATACGTATGCAGGTATATCTTGAATGGTGCGGTTAATCCGTTTCAGAACTACTGTACGATTCACAACAGCGTTGTTCATGGTCTCACCATGATTTAATGTTTTCCGGCTTATACCAAGTTATATCATAATATATTATATTATCATATCAATCTGTACAATAATACTATAACCGTATTAGAACCAAAACCAGCGCTAATCGAAATCGCACAATTCAAGGTATAACTATACTTACATACAGCAGGAGCTTAGCCGCTCTCAGCAAGCTAGTCTTGCAGATTGCTGAAGTAAATATCCAGCACTCGTGGCCTTATGCCAGACTAAGCCAAGCTTGATAAATGATTATATAAACGTTGAGTATTCGCATGCATGTGTGCACCCACCCGAAAAGGGCGTTGTTAGCGATGGCACGTTCATATACGCTGATGAAAATCATTACTGCTACAAAATAGTATATTTTACAAGTACACGACTGTACTGAGCGTAATGGTAAGTTTGTTTGCTTGTTTGTTTTTTTCTGTGAAAGACGCAGCTAAAATCGTTTGGCACCTGGCCATAGTCTCGAATATAGAACCTCCCCATTTAGTTCATAGTCACGGGCGTCCGAGGCGTGGGGTGCAAACGGGATATTTGACCCCTACCCTGGATCACACCTTCTGTCTTACGGCGAGGGGGTTTGAAAGTTGGAACCTTATAGTCGATAGACTATAATGGTGCAGTACAATTGTTTTATGTAAGCCTAACTTAATGTTACTGTACAATATAAAAAAAACTATAATCATTCACTGGTGGTGGGGTTGCCATCAAGATATATTCCGAATATACCCCTTTTGCATCATCCCCCTGGAAATATATCTTTTTGCACCCACCCCTTGGAAAAGTAGCAGATGTGTGTGTGTGAGAGAGAGAGAGAGAGACAGAGAGACAGAGAGAGACCGAGACGGATAGATAGTAAGAGAGAGAGGTAGACAGAAAGGTGTAGTGTGTGTGTGAGAGAAAAATGGAGAGGTAGAGTGTGCGCCTTTATTAAAAATAATAATAACACATTGGTATCTACATCCAACGTGTTTGTATCTAAAATGTAACGCTTGAGACTGTGTTACGCCTGTGGAGTGTGCGAGAAAGGAGAGAAAGAGCCGAAGTGAAAGGGTGAGTAGAGAGAGAGAGAGAGAGAGAGAGAGAGAGAGAGAGAGAGAGAGAGAGAGAGAGAGACACACACACACAGAAGTAATCTATATTTATGACTGCTTATAATCTCGTGTAATATTGTAAAATCCCTCCTTCCCTTCTGGCAATTGCGTCAATCGTCAGTGGAATTATTCAGAGGGTGGCAGTAATGGTAGCACTGATGCGGTTGCTGTGACGAAAAAAAAACGATCGGAGGTATAGATATAGTGCCTACAGAAGGTGGGAAAAAGAAAGAAAAAAAACAAACTCAAAGAGAGGTAAGTCGAGAGAGAGAGAGAGAGAGAGAGAGAGAGAGTCAGCAACGTGAGGCACATAAAATCGACGTTTTCTCTCTTTTCACCCTCTTTGGTTTAGCGTCGGCGAATAGGTGCAACTATAAGTTTCACCAGAAAAGAGCAGGTCACTAACATTGTTTGGCTCTGGCCCAATCGTTAGAGCGAAGAACAGGTCGCTACGAGATCGACGATTGCAGCACAAATGCTGGTTTAGTGAAACTCATTAATTATATCCGAAAAAAAAAAAAATCAACTTGACGGTTTGAGTTGAACAGTATTAAACATCGAAACTATTCTGCAATTTACCTCCCTGAGATCTCATTTTTGACAGCATGCTGAAACTGGAACCAAATACAATCGAGCATTTTTCAACCAATGAGAAACCTCGAATGTACATTTCGAACACCTCTTCTAAGAATCCATTTCTCTCAATAAAGGACATCCAGAAAGCCAAATTCACGAGAACACCTTGCATCCCGCCGAGGAATTTGTTACTCATGACAGCACCTATCAGTTGGCTCGTTTCTTACCCACTAACAAATCGCGCAGGGATCACCAGTTAGTTACAGGGACCCATAATAGTTGAATCACAAGATAGCGTAAAGTGTCCATCGTCTGGGTCACCATTTTGTTCCTGTTTGTCTAAGCTTAAAAAATCGGCTTAAAGAAATGGGTCTCCATTTTCTGTTGAAGACATCCTTCGCTTGAATGTCCACTTTTCTTTTTGGCCTCGTTAAATTTTTACAACTGTCATCATCATCAGTTTGTTATTGTCCGTCGTTGGACGTAGACCTTCCCCAGGATTCGCCACACCTCTCTATCATGGGCGTCGCAGAGCTGGTACTTCCTGAACTTGTCTAGTTCGTCTCTCCATCTTATATTCTGCCGGCCACGGTTTTGCATGTGGTCGCTGGGAATCCACGTTATGCGTCGTGATGTCCATCAGTCGTCAGACATTCTTGCAACATGACCAGCCAATTGCTATTTGAGTTTTCTATTAGATTCTATGATGTTGGGAACCTGTTTTTTCTCTAATATATTTTATTATACTGTCTTGTGAACTCTCCATGTGATGCTGAGTATGATTCTTTCATGCGCAGTTTGAGAGTCGGTCTCATGGTTAGGTTCCATGTTCCAGCTCCATAAGTGACTATTGGGATTATGCATTAGTTGTGGACCCTCTTTTCAAGACTAATGGGATTGTCTTGTTCTTGAAGGTTGAATTGCACAACCGAATACTTGCCATCCTTGAGTAATTCTTCGCTTGATTTCTTCTTTCAAGGATTTCATGGAGATTTGTTGTCTTAGTTAGATGTAGTGGTCTACTTTCTTGAGCTCCGTGTTTTCGATTTTGATCGTGTTTATGAGAAGTTCATGTGAAGGCTGACTTTCTTGCTTTCTTCATTAAGTTCATCTCGCATTAGTTGGAAGTCATGAAAGTTCTTTGTTTGAAGAACGATGTCAACTATATATTTTAAGATTGCTAAGGCATTCGCTATCTATTCAGATTCCTTTATTTTCCCGGTCAAGGTTTCAGAAGATCATCTCAAGACAGGCTGTAAACAGTTTGGATGAGCTGATATCATCTGGTCTTACCCCTCTTTAGAGCTGAAAGGGCTCTGAGTATTCTTGTAGCCTGATAAAGAAGCTGCTGTGACGGTATATATGTTGCAATATTCTGACATATACGGGGTCTACACCTTGTAGAGTGATAGCATCAACGACATTGGAAATTTTCATCGTGTCGAAGGCCTTCTTGAAGTCGATTAATGATACAGCCAGTGGCATTTTGTATTCGGTCACTTCCTCTCGTCGTTGATTAATCGATCGGAGATGGTCCAAGGTCGAATAGCTTCTTCTAAATCAAGCTTGCTCCCGTGGTTGGTTTTCATCTAGCAAGCTGATGATTCGGTTGATAATGATTTTGCTGAAAATTTTGTTGATGCAGTTGAGTAGGCTTATTAGTCTGTTGTTGTTGAGGTCTTTCGGGTTTCCTTTTTCATATAAAAGTATCATGGTTGCAGTGTTAAATTGGACTAAAAGTAGAAGTTCAAGTTAAGCGCCACTTTTTTCAAAATTCCAATGTCTATCTTTACTGAAAAAAGTCTATTTCTATCTAAATTTCTCTAGAAAAGATTACAAATGTCCTTATTGTAATATGTCACTGTCTCCATATATACTGAATGAAAAATGAACAAAAACTTAAAAACTTAAAAACTTAACCTGGACTGCTTCTGGAGCTCTTCCCCCTCTTGGAAAGTGGGCATAATTATCGTAAGATATTATACTGCGATCTCAGCAATCTCTACCTTCCCTTACCTGCGTGAATTTTCAGCAAGGGATCGACCCCTGGGAAATTTCAAAATCTGGCAAAAATCAGCATCTAATTCGATTTTTATAAATTTTTTACACATGAATGATTCTTACTACCCCAATTTCATCAATTTGATTATATATTTTTATCTATATTTTCATGCCTTCGTTGAGTTTTACGCATTTTACATACATGTCCCTTAGGATATTAATAAGGTTTACTTTTTTTTTTAGAAAGATATCAGAAGCTTCTCGAACAGAAATCTTACTTTGTAATTTAAAAGAACAAAAAATGAAAACAAACAAAACATATAATAATATATGATATAAGTAAAATATTTTCCTTCTCGGCAACTTTTTAGTTTTATTTGATTGATCATAATTTAGTCTTTTGATGAGGGGAAAAAATTTCACTCGATTTTTTTTTTTGAAAGATTATCTATGCGAAGAATCACACTAGGATGGCAAGCCTTTGGCAGAGCTAGCTCAACCTTCAAAAATAATAAGATCCTATTAATCCTAAAGAGAAGGGTGTATAACCAATGCATCCTCCCAATAGTCACTTATGGAGCTGAAACATGGAACTTGACCAAGAGACAGACCCGTAAGCTGAGAACCATGCAACGTGCACATGAAAGGATAATGCTGGGGCCTCACATGGAGAGACCGCAAAACAGCACAGTACACCCGAGAAAAGACAAGAGTTAGAGACATGATAGAATCCATTAAAAATCTCAAATCGCGGTGGGCTGGCCATGTTGCAAGAATGGCAGACAATCGATGGACATCACGACTCACAACATGGATTCCCCGAGACCACATGCGCAACCGAGGCCGGCAAAATGTTAGATGGAGAGACGAGCTAGACAGGATCAGGAAGTACTGGCTCCGTGACGCCCATGATAGAGAAGTGTGGCAAATCCTGGGGAAGGTCTATGTCCAACGACGGACGCTAAAAGACTGATGATGATGATGATGATGATGATGATGATGATGATGATGATGATGATGATGATGATGATGATGATGATGATGATGATCCATAAACAAAAAAGATTATTTCGATTAATCACATTTCATTTTCATTCTTTCTATATTGTGCTTCAGCTTCGGGTATATTTTTCATATATTCTCATATATATTTTTTTTTAATGTGAATTGGCCGCCATTTCAAATTATAGAAGGTTACAAATTGACGCAGACGCATTCATTTTTTGTTTGTTTGTTTGTTTGTTTGTTTTTTGCACAGCACAGCACTGTGGAGCATTTTAATGTTGTAAATTCACTGCATGTCATTTCGATCTTCTGTAGTCAACAGAAAATACCCTGTGGGTCAATGCTCGTCCTGAAGATCGATTTCATATCTACCCTGGGAAACTTGCTGATTGATAGTGTTGAAAGTGTTTTTACATTTTTAATGAAAATATAGGACAACCCTTTTTGCTAAAATTATCTGAATTTGACAGCAACTTCTTTTTTTGTGGACGTTTAACTGCGGAATTTTAAATTTCTAAATCTATTTTACTGTCATCGATAATGACGTCATTATTGATTCTTTGCTGAATAAAGGAAAATTTAATTTGCAATTGTCAAAATCACACTATAATTAAATGAAAATATGTTTTTCGTTTTGCATCGACAAAATTGGCCTAATTTATTTTTAAAGGAAACATTTTTAAAAAGCAAATTTTCATCGCTTTTTTAAAATCTTGTTCACGTAAGAAAATTTTCCGACAAACTGTTCGTGCCTATTATTATTATTATTATTATTATTATTTATTATAATTATTATAATTATTATTATTATTATTATTATTATATAATAATGATAATGATAATGATAATGATAATGATAATGATAATGATAATGATAATGAGAAGAGAAGGAGAAGAGAAGGAGAAGGAGAAGGAGAAGGAGAAGGAGAAGAAGAAGAAGAAGAAGAAAGAAGAAGAAGAAGAAGAAGAAGAAGAAGAAGAAGAAGAAGAAGAGAAGAAAGAAGAAGAAGAAGAAGAAGAAGAAGAAGAAGAAGAAGAAGAAGAGAAGAAGAAGAAGAAGAAGAAGAAGAAGAAGAAGAAGAAGAAGAAGAAGAGAAGAAGAAGAAGAAGAAGAAGAAGAAGAAGAAGAAGAAGAAGAAGAAGAAGAAGAAGAAGAAGAAGAAGAAGAAGAAGAAGAAGAAGAAGAAGAAGAAGAAGAAGAAGAAGAAGAAGAAGAAGAAGAAGAAGAAGAAGAAGAAGAAGAAGAAGAAGAAGAAGAAGAAGAAAGAAGAAGAAGAAGAAGAAGAAGAAGAAGAAGAAGAAGAAGAAGAAGAAGAAGAAGAAGAAGAAGAGAAGAAGAAGAAGAAGAAGAAGAAGAAGAAGAAGAAGAAGAAGAAGAAGAAGAAGAAGGAAAGAAGAAGAAGAAGAAGAAGAAGAAGAAGAAGAAGAAGAAGAAGAAGAAGAAGAAGAAGAAGAAGAAGAGAAGAAGAAGAAGAAGAAGAAGAAGAAGAAGAAGAAGAAGAAGAAGAAGAAGAAAGAAGAAGAAGAAGAAGAAGAAGAAGAAGAAGAAGAAGAAGAAGAAGAAGAAGAAGAAGAAGAAGAAGAAGAAGAAAGAAGAAGAAGAAGAAGAAGAAAGAAGAAGAAGAAGAAGAAGAAGAAGAAGAAGAAGAAGAAGAAGAAGAAGAAGAAGAAGAAGAAGAAGAAGAAGAAGAGAAGAAGAAGAAGAAGAAGAAGAAGAAGAAGAAGAAAGAAGAAGAAGAAGAAGAAGAAGAAGAAGAAGAAGAAGAAGAAGAAGAAGAAGAAGAAGAAGAAAGAAGAAGAAGAAGAAGAAGAAGAAGAAGAAGAAAGAAGAAGAAGAAGAAGAAGAAGAAGAAGAAGAAGAGAAGAAGAAGAAGAAGAAGAAGAAGAGAAGAAGAAGAAGAAGAAAAGAAGAAGAAGAAGAAGAAGAAGAAGAAGAAGAGAAGAAGAAGAAGAAGAAGAGAAGAAGAAGAAGAAGAAGAAGAAGAAGAAGAAGAAGAGAAGAAGAAGAAGAAGAAGAAGAAGAAGAAGAAGAAGAAGAAGAAGAAGAAGAAGAAGAAGAAGAAGAAGACGAATGCATTATTCAATGTACGTCTTCTTTTTAACCTCATTTTGCGTAAGTTATTAATATAGGTTGATTATCATTCACCCAAAATGCTAAGAGCGAAAATCTTTTGGATTTCAGAATTTTTGAGATGTTTGAAATTCTGCACACATTAACAATTCATTCGCTCTGTCAGCGTCGCTCGGACGCGATTCATTCACAACCATTTTATACGTGGAATGGGGTGCGCGGTTCACGCGATAAAAACGTCGGCGCATTATTTACTTGCAGCTTAATTATATGAACGCTTTGATAGAGCTCGGTATTTAAATCATAGTACATTCTTGGGCGGGCTTCAGTTGCCTCGCCGTGTGGTAATGTTTAGCACGTTAGTCTAGCAGGTAATTACTTCTGTGAAGGGAGCTTGATCCTCACTGAGTACCCCTCAATCAGTACCCCTTAGAGGCAGACTAAACTAAGCTTTGCAAATATCAATAGAACATGAGCTTTAAAATTTACGTCTAATTCATAGAAAGGGACATTGCTTATCTAGTAGAGACGTCGTCGCGATATCCACTTACATCACGAATCAAAGGATAAACTGTAAATAATATTGATGGCCGTTGAAAACTATCGACCATTTTTTTCTCTTTTAACACACTCTAAAAAGGGATTTTTTTTCACCCATCCCAGCAAAACCACACCTGAGATTCCCCCTAAGATAACACAACCACATCAACAATCTGAAACAACTACCCCACCCAGCATTGAAATCTTATCCAACAAACATTCCCTTTTATCATTCCCCGACCTCCACGTAAAAGCAACAGTCTAGTTGTACGTAAAGTATGAAAATAAGAAAAAAAAAAACAAAAAAAACAGTTGTCCGTCGATTACAATGGATGCGTAAATCTGATCAGTAACAACAAAATTGTAAATCTCTCTCGTTCTCACAATATATATATATGTATATATATATGTGTGTGTGAGTGTGTGTATGTGCGTGTGTGTGTATGTGTGTGTGAAGGGGTTCGCGCGTGTGTATACAGCATCAACATATTTCACTGATGGCGTAAGCTGTTATAGACTCACTGTTTGTCATCTTATCAGGGTGGTTGCTGAAGGCTAGATGTGGGGCAATATGGGAATGGGGATGACTGACCCGTCAGGGGCATTGGTTTTTCACAAACACATCTTGTTTTGGAAAATCATACCATAGTTATCTGAGCCACTTTGTTACAGAACATGTTATCACAAAGAGAATGATAGCACAATTCTATAGCCAATCATTATGTTTTAACCGGCAGAAAATTAAAGGTTTACGTCATATGCTCATTGTTAAAAATAATATTGTTGCTAAGTAGAGCTTCCAAGTTGGCTACCAACATCGCATACAGTAGAGATGTCAGTGTATCCTGTATAGTTCCACCATACTTCGCCAACTTCCTCTGAAACGAATTCTCGTTGACTGATTTATTCGGCCAAGTTTTATACCTCTACAGACTTCTTCTAATATTTTCATTGGGCACATATTTCCAAGACCAAAGGTTACCAAGGTTATATCAGAGCCATTTCAAGCATATATGAAGAGAACGTGCCTCCGAATAATAGCCAGTGTAAATATAATGGCCTCTTGCATGCTAAGCATTTTTGCTGGTTGTTTTTGTCCCCAGTAAAGATATCGACCATGCCATTTTCCGAATGATGTAGCCACACAATAAGCACATCAGTATCTTCTGTCACAACTATGACATTTGACCATACTGAGCAGATTACACTTGGCACAACGGCCAATATCCTCAGGTTGTTTTGCTAAAACGCCAATGAATAGTGTATCGTTCTGATCGCTGGTAAAGAACGCCTCTCGATCTTTATGCGCTTGTGCGTTTTCAGAAATCACAATGGCTGCCGATACTTTCACCCCTGACGATGCTTATGTCCATGATCTTTGGTCGGGTGCACTGCACAGACTTGATGTCTTCCATAATTTGATATGAGAAAGAGACTGTACTGATTCATGCCATCTGCATTTGATAAGTTCATTTTCAATCTTATGACATGACAGCCACCACCATGTTATTCAGATCCTTTTTTTTTATTGTTCTTAAATGAGTCCTTGGGTATGGAGGTTGCAACTGCAGCCATTTTATGCGCAAAATAAGCTGTTATGTCCTCATTTTCCTGTTGTACCACAGCTGTACAATGGAGGGAAAGTACAGAAGGGTCAATATGAACACTTTGTCTTTCCACTTTGACTTTTGGCTTCAGGTCATTCAGGGTATGAACCATCTGCTCCTTCTTGACAAGATGTAGATCCCATATACGTCAGAGTACTGCAACACATATACAGTAACAGCAGTTCATTTAACAGGCTACAAAAAAATTTAGAGCCCTTTCAGCAAAAAAAAAAACAAAAAAAAAACGGGTACGACAAGATAATACCAGCTCACCTAAACTCTTCACAGCCTGCCTCGAGAAGATCTTTCGTAACTTGGACTTGGAGAATAAAGGAATCAGAACAGACAGCGAATAAATGAGCAACCTCATATTTGCAGACAGCATCGTCTTTTTTGCAGAGAACCCCTATGACCTTCAACTGATGCTAGATGGATTGAATGAAGAAAGAAAGAAAGTTGGCCTTCACATGAACTTCAGCAAAACAGAAGTCATGTGCAACAATTACATCGGAAATAAACTCACAAAAACGTAGAACTGGAGAAAGTAGACCACTTCATCAACCTTAGACAACGAATCTTCATGAAATCTTTAAAAGAAGAAAAAATCAAGCGAAGAATCTCTCTTGGATGAAAAGCCTTCGGCGGAACATGCAGAACCTTTAAGAAAAAAAATTTCATTAAATCCCAAGAAGGAGGGTCTACAACCAATGCATTCTCCCGATAGTCACCTATGGAGCTGAATCATGGAACCTAACCAAGAAACTGACACTCAATCCCATAACCAGACAACGTGCACAACAAAGAATCATGCTCAATCTCACATGAACAGATCAAAAGACAGCACAGTATATGAGGGAAAAGACTGAGCCCGAAAGATCATAGAATCAACATGGATTCCCAGGAATCACATGCGAAACCGAGTCCGGTAGAATAAAAGATGAAGAGACGAATTAGACAAGTTCAGAAAGTATTGACTTTGCGAATCTTGAGGAAGATCTATGCCCAACGACGGACGATAAAAGAATGATGATGATGATGATGATGATGATTTAGCTCTTATTGGCATATCGACGCCACCAAATCAAACAAACTCCGAGATATGTACATTTTTAAACATTATTTGTACACAATATTATTATTATTATTATTATTATTATTATTATTATTATTATTATAATAATAATAATAATAATAATAATAATAATAATAATAATAATAATAATAATAATAATAATAATAATATTAGAAATGGATATATAACTCGACAGAATAATTATGAATGCGTCATACTATCCGAAGGGACCCCCGTTATTACACGGAGAATGGATATATATGTATGTGCGTTTGTGTGTGTGTGCGTGCGTGTGTATGATTTTATGTTTAGCTCAATGGTAAGAGCAACGCTACACACACACACACACACACACACACACATATATATATATATATATATATATACATATATGTAGAGAGAGAGAGAGGGGGTTGTTTCATAAAGGGTGCAACCCCCAGGATAAGAGTGTAGAAGAAAAAAAAAGGACAATTTTTTTCAGTCAATTTTTATAAATAGTCCCAAAGTATCCACGATTGTGTGTCATGCAAGCTTTTAATCTTATAATTGTTAATCCAATGTGCAGTGTTATAACTGTTTATTATATAAGTTTAGGTTCTTGTTGCATATAATTTAGTTTTATTTGTGCACGTAGCTTTGTTATTCATTACTGAGTACTGTTTTACCATAGCTCTGTTTATATATATATATTTATATTTATATATATATATATATATATATATATATATATATATATATATATATATATATATACATATATATATATATATATATATTAGTCTAGAAAGCTTGACAGCTTTAAATATCAAACACATTAAAGAAAGTTTTTCAAAAAAAACTGTGTGACTTCTAATGTTTTGCACATACTTTGATATGGTACTACGTGTTTCATGTTATGATCATCAGTTGTTCACCATGTGAGCGTTTCGGGGATTTAACAACAAAACAGTTATATTAACATGGCACCCGAGCAGTATTGATCAAACGTCACCTCACTTTCAACTATGATTTTAATACATAGCATATGTCATACTATATATATATATATATATATATATATATATATATATATATATATATATATATATGCTAGACACATTTCTATAATGGGTAACAAGTTTATACGGTTGAGTATGTACGGCATTATCACCAGTGTCAACAGAAAACATTTTGTTAAAGCAATTAGTTAACATCCGGTTCACTATTCGTGTTGTGATGATGATAACAACGATGATGATGATGATAATGATTGAAATTTCACTCATGAATACCTCAAGCAACCTGACATTTTCACTTTTAATTTGTGGCATCTTTTTCCGGTGTTTTAACAACTTAAAGACGAGAACAACGATTCTTGTTATTACACCAAGATTACTCAGATCTATCTAATTACGTAGGCATATCAATAAGTCCGTAGCCAAAACATTTATTTTGTCCTACAATCAGTTATTTCTCAACTTCGTCACCTTCTTTATCAATGTTTCCAATTCTGTGTGGATTATCGATCGCATAGATTGAACACTATGCATTATTCAGATCAAAATTTGGTCAATAACTATGTATTAGGATACAGAGTTAACTCCATTCTTGAATGTAGATTGAGAAAAACAAATGTTAGAGGGCAAAAAAAGACATAATGAAAATGGTATACTTTCAACATTTCATTTATAGTTTAATATCGATGAAGAGAATCAATGTGTGCAGATGAAGAACAAGAAAAAGTAGTACATATCACTAAATATTAACCTAGAACCTCAAAGTTTAAAATGCCATACTGGCGTCTTCCCTTCTCTCTTGGTCTTTCTCTGTCATCTGCCCTAATGATATCATTCTTTTTTTTTTTTTCGTGGGAAAATGATGAAAGTTGAAATTTCGGACTTTAGAAGAATTCAAAAAATGTCTTCCACGTAGAGATTTCGTGACCTGAATGTGAGAATATGCCCAGGAAAATAGGGATGTACAGCAACCCCACAACCAATTGATTACACTAGAAAAACTGCAAAACCAGTTTGCTAAACTACACTCTAAAGCAGATGTCCTGGAAACATAGAAAAAAAACAGCCCTTTTTAAGATGACCATGTACAACCTTATCAATCAACAACCCAAGCATCTCGAATCTCTTTCATTATCGATTTTCTTTCACAGAATCGACAGAGAGCGATATTACATTAACAATTAAGTTGTGCGTGAGTCATAAACAACTAAGGATTTCCGACCCAGCACAGAACGTCGATACAGGAAGGTATTTCAATGGTATGCAGCCGGACTTCGGTCGTGTGCAATTGGTTTAAACAAGAACCGAGAGACAAAAATTATGGCATACTGCGAAACATGCATTGTAGTGGGTTAGTGGGGAAAACGAACAAATCTAGAAGAGAACTCTTTTTTGTACTGAAGTAGAGATTACAAAGAACAACGAAAAACAACCGGAAGTTATTTGCCTTGGAACGGATATTGATTTCTTTAATTAATTTGCCTTTAACCCCGGATATTGTTCGGGGGTGAGGGTGGCTAAACTTCATTCTAGTGTGACAGGTCGAGCTGTTCAGATATTTCTAGCATAATTCAATAGAATTACTTTTTTTCGAAAATATTTTCCATTGACACTATGGGTGGGAAGAAGGGATGAGCAATAACCACTCACAAGTATACCTTAAAAGTGCAGTTAATTTGTTCAAAAATTTCCCATTCTGTGCAAAACCATCCTGTTCAAGGTCTTACAATAATTTAGTATGTTTTTGTTTCCAGCAGATAATTAGTTCCATTAATTTGTACACACATCTACAATACCATAACCAAACTATATCAAAATCCACACAAATCAAAATCGCACAATCAAGGTTTTTTTCTACTGCTCTGGTGTTGAGAGTTGTTAATTACTAATATTTTCTAACGATTTATAGCTGATCAAATTTTCATCTTTACAGGGATTTTCAATCACGTTACCGGCAAAATGAAATTACCATCGACTCACTCCCAAATAATATTTGATTGAAGTATTTTAAGGATATTAAATTCTGATTCGTTCATTTACTTTTGTACAGATATTTGGGAAAGATGTCATCGATCCAAGAAGGAAAGCACATTATGAATACTAGTGTCACTACTGCTGGCTTTTCCCACCCATTTCCAAGGTTTTCAATGCCATGCTTGGTTTCTGGGTTTTTATTTCTGTAATTCTATAAAATCTGAGGCTTTATCTGTGCCTGGGAACATCTGCAACACAAAAATATACGTAAAAACATCGTCGATAGTCGCGGTAAGGCAAGGGGTTGTTACGCAGAAGTTTCTTAAAATTGGTGCATTACGTTAAGGTGAGGATTAATCTATGCATTCAACCAATTAGATGCTGTCTGCGGAGGGGTAATACTTCTTAAATACCATGTACACTAGATGTAAAGGAAGAAACTCTTTATTGTAGATTTATTCTAAGTAATGTATTTATGCACGCCAGACATTCAATATACTTGTTTAGAAAATGTCAAATGAAAATAGTTTTCCTATCAAAATGCAGAGGCTTGTTAAAATGAATATTCACACCAGAAAGCAACTATTTAATGTAAGGTTTTTGTACACAGAAGAAACGTGAAAAGTATGCAGGTAAAAGATGTAGAAATTAAGAAATATGAAGTCTTTTAAAGAGTTTTAGCATGTAAATTTTTAAAAATTCATCGGCGGGAAAATAAGAATAAATAGATTCATAAGAAGGAAAGAGAATTCATAAAAGAAATAAATTTATAACACAAGAGAGAGAATTTATGTGCTTGCTTTCGGCGTTAGTAGAACCACATTTCTGTGACGTAAGCAACATTCCAAAGTGGACAAAAGAATTGAAATAATTCTGTGTATATTGCAATGTAAGTATTGAAATCATCATTAATTCAATTTTTATCACATTGCACACGTTTTGATCATTCATGTAGATGTTTTTTCTACGATTTGTTTTTTTAGCTTAATTGGGGGTAGACGGTCTAGGCTTTTTTATTGTCTGGTGTGAATAAAAACATTATTTTTAATAGATTTATTGTAAATAATTGCTTCCCTTTCATCTGGCGTACACCAGTGGATACATAAATAAAACAAGTGAGGCTAATTCACTGTACTAACTATGTACTAATTAATACTGATCTTGAATTAGCGAAGGATTATACGTATAGCTCTATTCTATTGGTAAAGTTTGCATCAATTCCTGACACAGCTAATCCCTTCCTTATTCCCCAACCATTTCTAAAATAAAATAATTTCTTGTGTATTTCTGTATTAAAATTATCTCTATCGAATTTCTGCGGTGAATGTTTATGTTTTATGTATATAATTGTTCTATTCTGTCAGTAATGTTTGTATCAATTTATGACCACTGACAATACTTTTCCAGATTTTCCCTGCACATCACACTAATTGAGTGCTGGAATTTGATTTAAAAACAAGGTGAACATGGTAAATTCGATGTAAAATCATTATTTTTGCAGCAACATCAGAAATATTTAGTTTATACGTGCGAAAGATGACTGAGGTTGATTAGGGAGCGACAAAGTAGCGGTACCGTCGGTGGACACCGATGAGAAAAGCTGAAACTTTGCTAATGTATACGGTGTTCTAATGCAGCCAGCGTTACAACGAGCTCAACAACAAAATAACAACTTCTATGATAGAAGCCACCAATATGCTTTAGCCAAAGAGTAAACAAACAATCGGTGAATTCTCAGAAGTTAGCAAGAATCTCATGGGAAAACGTAGAAATCTCAAGCTATCGACGACAATAAACAAGAGAAAAGAGAAAAGATTGAAGCAACCGAATTAAACAAAACTGTCCAAAAGAAACGAAGAGAAGATAGAAGATGACACACAACAGCAGTCATCGAAAGCATTCTCGAAGAAGGTAGGGGCTTCAAAACAATTAAAACGGCTCTCAGTACAATAAAGACGCAAATAACTGATGTGTTCGAAGAAAATGGAAACCGGACAACGGACAAAGGTCGAATCGTCTATTACTCCACACGAGGGACGCAAGACAACAAACAGGATATACAAGTTATGAGTAACCAGTTTGGAGAATTCCCATATATCACAAAAAAAGAACAGTCCCTTGACCTACTAAAGAAAGATGGTAAAGTCATCATCAGGAAATTAGCCATCCTATTCAACTTGGGCCTAAGACTGAGTGAAGTTTCAGTTGTTTGGATAACTTCAATCATCATGCTATTACATAAGAAAAAGAAACCAAAAGATATATATATATATATATATATATATATATAGCCACAAGCGAATGAGCCTACTCAGCTGCATCTACAAACTTCTTATCGAAGTGATTACCGACCGAATCACCAAAACGCTTGATGAAAACCAACCACAAGATCAGGCTGAATTCAGAAAAAGCTACTCAACCATTGATCATCTTCATTCAGTAAATCAACTAAAAGAGAAAGCAGAAAGATATAAAATGCCACTCGATGTAGCATTTGTCTAAGGCCTTTGACTCAGTGGAAAGTCCTCGAGCTATCATACAACAAGGCGTTGACCCAGTATATGTCAGAGTCTTGCAATATATACACCGACGCAGCAGTTCGTTTATTAAGCTACATAAAGACTCTATGCCCTTCCACTCCAAGAGGGAGTAAGGCAAGGAGATACCAACTCGCCCAAAACTCTTAACAGCCTGTCTCAAGATAGTCTTCAAATGGAAATGAAATAAAAACTCGAAGGGCAATGGGCTTCTCCTAACAGGGACGTATAATATCTTGGCAATGGTCCTGTTGCTCAAACCATTGTTATGTTGCTTAATTACTCCATACTTTTGTTCGGTTGAGAGCCCCTTTCCTTTAGCCATGACAGCCAAGTTTCAAGAATGTGAAGTAGTAAATGATGACTGGGATGGCATCATACCAAAGTGAAGTACTGCTGGATTATTCTAAACATTTGTATGCAGGTGTAGAAAGATCTCGAACTTTATTCTTTCTCAAATAACGTTTCTATGGTAATTTTGAATAGTGTCCGAATACTTTTCCCCCTCCATTACTTATGTTTATATTTTATTTTGCATCGTATGTTTGAAAATATGAATTTTTATTAGTAATCGTTAATTTTATATCACAACATCAGCTTCGTGAATTTAAAGTAAATGTAACCATTGGAAGTAGATTGAATGAATATTTTGCATGTGTTCAAATATCTCCCTATCCCCACCGTATTTATACATATATAAATACGTATAACATAAATAAATATCGCTAATAACATTTTTACCCGTAGCTTCCATACCGTGTACTTATATTGAAATGATATGTAAAAATATATTTAAGCGTGATTATCGAGTGAGAGAATCTCAAAGGAGTCCTCTCTGTTATCATATTGATATGAAACTGAATTGTGCAAGGTATTCCTACACTAAATTGTTTATTCGCAATGTTTGTTTTTGTTTTTTTCATATTTCAGTTAGCAAAATGATATCATGGAGATTTTTGCTCCGCTTAATTTGTGCGCTACGCATCTGAGATCTTCAGAACACATCAGTTTTTCTTGGTATGTAGTTCGCCAATTGTCTGGGCTGTCACTGGAATCCCGACCAGCCTCTTCTGGCCAGCTTATGCGGCGTTCACTCAGCCAGTCTGTCAGAAAGAATGAATAAAAGAATTCGGACTGTAACCTATTCTCATTGCTGGCATTTTAGACAAAAACTTTCGTGGAGGAATTTTTTTTCTTTAGTTATTGCTAGAGTTCAGGATAAAATTACGAAAAATGGCATTCCGAATAAAGGTTATGAAAATAAAAAAACGTGTTCTGCGGTCACAAGAAAATCTTTCATCATACACACGTATATATATATATGATATTCTATATATCATCATATTATACCTTATATTCTATGTATCTCACATGCATACTTGCATACATACATACGCACATATATACATACGTACATACATGCATGCATACATTTAAGAATTACATGTTATGTACAGAAAAAAATATGATACCAAATGGGATGACTTTTAACAGTGGTTGCGGCGAAAGGTGTTTGAGGTTCTATTTTCCGTTGAATCTGTAAACAGGAATCTTTCTCCTGATATTAACTCTCTTCGAAGTCATTGGGTCTTGTTCCTCTTTGACGTGGAATCGATTTCTAGCTAATGAAAAGTGACAGTGGGCAAGAATGATATCTTAGCTTCCCTTTCGGAAATTCCATAGTGATTTTTTTTTGCAATCGAGGAATTGTTACGTTATAATGATTGAGAAAAATCACATTATTTGCAGAGTGAATGTACAGTTGATGCTTTTTTTTAATCAATCATTATCCATAACTCAACAAAAAATGTTCATTTGTCAAAAAAAAACAAAAAAACCCTCCGATTTTGCCCTCCGGTCCCAAACTGTTAATCGACTCTTACAATCAGAAATTATTCCGGGCAAATTTATTCATCTTAGTTTTTCCATAATCAAGCCTCAAAAACATCAAGTTCCTTATAGAATATCACTTCGAACGAAAATAAGTCAACAATGGGTACAAATAAGGAAGATAAAAAAAACAAACAGCAAAAAATAAAGTATGATCATAATATGGATGATAATCTATATTCTATTTGAAACCCCCTTTCGGTATTGTCATGTGTCTATGTGTCTGTCACGTTAATATTTTGATCGCACAAAACAGAAATAAGATGTGCAATTGCCAACAGAAAAGTTGTAATTCTCAGTTTTTATATATAGAGAGTTAACACTTAAGATCGTCTTCTAACGCTCTCTGGAACTCTCTTTTTTCCCACTCTTTCCTACTTAACCCGTTCAAAATTGAACAAACAATTCATTATGATAAGAACTTTCCATCGGGAGACAACTGTCCAAACAAACAACGTTTCATCTCCAGAAATTATGGATTGCTCTTCAGATGAATTAGGCGGAGCAATTTTTTTTTTCATATTCTAAAATGCGAATTACGCGTTCAAATATTTTATGGCAATTAGCATCACCCTCTCTGTCACAGTCTAAACCTACTCCGATTTCAAAAGTCTTCATCTGATAGGATAGTTTAAAACGAGAACGAAAAAAGAATGTTAATAAAGGCCAGATTTGAATTATAATTTTTATTTATAGGCATCCCTCTGTTGTTTCGCAAAATAACACTTTTATTTTCTTTCAGCTGAAGAACTGGGTCATTTTGTCGATTATATCATATTGCGAAAAATAAAACGCCTACTTCGCAAAACGTTTGCCTACACATCTTTTCCTGTGCCAAGAACGAAGATAGACATTTTCCAAAACATCTTTAGCAAAAAGGGTAGACAGTAGACACAACAGTTTAAAAAAACTGACGTAAAATATTAGCAACCCTCACTGTCTATTTTTACGCTCTTTTAAAACGTATTGACATAATTAAACATATTCTTTGACAGTTTAATTTTGGTTTTGACTGCAAGAAAATAGCATTTTGGACAATAATTTTGTCGATTCCGCCGTAACTGACAGATCTGTCACCAGAAGAATGAAGTCGAGTTTTAGAATTCTTTCAAAAATAGAATCAACCCAAGGGAAATTTGTCACGAAAAAGAAACTAGTAGATTTATTGATTAATTGACTGGATCCGGTGAAACTGCAGCTTATTTTTCGTTGAAAAACTTGGTAAAAAAAATGTATTTATTTACCAGGGGGTCATTTACGTGTGAAGACAGTTCGAGGGTCAAGTAATCAAGTATTCATCCCCCCTTTTGCATCCACTGTTAGCGGGTGTATTGTGCTTAATTTCTAATTTTCAATGGTGGACAGGAAACACCCCATAAAATTTCTGTCAACACTTACTCATAAATGCCAGAGGAGGTAAATCACATTTCTGAATTACGTGCTACCATACCTGGCGAAATGTATTGTACGTAATTAAACGAAAAAATAACTATCGAAATTCAAAGAGAGGCCCGTCGAAATTTGTTAAACTTTATGATGAGTAGAACACTGCACTTTCTGATAATGTTTGAAGAGAATCCAAGAGGATTAACAATCATAAACAAGAATAATTCAATTTTTTTTTAAAATGAAATTTTCCTCAGCAGAAAAAGCAAAAAGAAAAAGTGTACTGTATCTCAATTAATCTTAAAAAAAAAAACAGCAACAACAAAAAACTAAATGTTTAAGGAAATATAGACAGATACATTATAAATATAAAGGGGCAATCTCCTATTGTTACCAAGTGATATACTGAATCCTCCAATGACTAATGAATTATTCATATCTTCTTATGCACTATATTAAATGAAATTTGCTCCACCCCCTCATGCGTTTTACCTAAAAACAACGGTTGTAGGTTTTAGACATTTCACTCTAATTTTCCTACAAATTCCTTGATTTTCTGGGCACAAAAACATATTTCAAGAGCTGAACACAAAGTAACGTTTATAATTTCAAATTATGGACGCTTAAAACGGCTGTCATCATTGTATCGTAAGTTTTTTTTTTCATCTACATAACAAAAAACTAAGCAAGTTCAAATTATTATTCAATCTTCTTCACAATCACTGCATTTATTTCGAAAGGGGTACAGTTTTATCCTCAGTGTTCAGATAATATTGCGTACAAGATAAATGAAAAAAGGTTTTCCTCTGGGAATACTGCAATATACATGGACAAAACCAGTTCTTGACCAAAACCCATTGTATAAATTGTAATAACTATTCGCCTTCACAGAGCAAATGAAATTACTTGTTTGCTATTCAAATATTAGGATGCACTTCATTAAAGAATTTGCAGACACAAAAATTTATTAAACCAAAACTCATGTGATACTTTTTCAAGAAAAAAATGTGACATTCGATTTGCCAGCTCCCTGGAGCCTGCCGCGGTGAAAAATTGAACCATTTTTTAATTTGAGGTTTTATGACCATGGCCTCCATACATCTAAGGATAACTGCCCGGATGATGGGTATTTTCAGGTAGTATACATAATGAAGATTTGATTAATATGTATATGACGACGACAATTGTGACAATTGCGTTTTACCCGAAACACCTGGATGTAGGATTTAGATATTACATTCCAGATGCCTTTAGTCCATAACTTTCGAAGAATCCTCTTGTTCCAGGAGCACAAAAACGCGCTTTCAGAGCTCAGCACAAAGTACTCTTCATAATTTCAAATTACGGATGATTAAAATGACTATCCTTGTCTGCATTCATTTCGATGGCGGTTCGATTTTGTTTTTAAGTTTTAGGATATGACATACAAGGTAAATAGAAAAGTTGTTATCTATGACCCCCCCCCAAAAAAAAAACCCCTGCAAAGTACGTGGTCAAAAACAAACATTGACTAAAACCCATCACTACTATACCACTCCTTAAAGCAAATGAAATTACTTCTTTGCTAGTCAAATACAAGGATGCCTGTCATATTAGTAAGCATAAAAATAATTTAAACCGAATCTCGATTGATACTTTTAAAAGGCCATGCTTAATTTGCTCTCGATGGAAGTATAGTGAGGGTGCAATCCGCCAATATTTGGCTTTCGTGTGCATGATTCGTCTAAAGCAATTTCTTTTTCTTGATCCTCAATATACAAACAAACAGAATCAATGTAAAATCGAAAACGTTTGGAGATACGGCGTGGACTAACAGACAGATAGAAAAGCACGAGTGAATACATATACCTCTCCTAACTTCTTTGGTAAAGGATGAAGTTTTTTTCCATTTATTACTTTACAGAAATTTCTCAACTTTACAGCCATTTAACGCCTGAACAAATTTGGAGGGGGGATCTTTAACTAATAAAAAATATATTTACGGAGCTTTCTTATTAACTTGAAATATTGTTCAGAGATTCCTTAAAATCTCAATCTAGTTGATCAGGTTGGGATCAGTGTTCAAACATCGATTCTTGCATGGACGATAAAAAATCATATATATATATATATATATATATATATATATATATATATATATATATATATGTGTGTGTGTGTGTGTGTGTGTGTGTGTGTGTGTCATCTAGAAAGCTAAAATGCTTTAAACACTAAACATCAAAAATCGTTCTAAAAAGATTTTTTGCGTCACCAATTTTTCAATATCCGTCGATACAACTTATGTTATTTTCTTCAGTGTTTTTCCCCTGTTTTACATATACTTTGATATTATGGTACAGCGTGTAAAATTTCTCTTGATTGGATCATCAATAGTTCACCATGTAACCGTTTGGGGGATTTTAAAAACAAAACAATTATATTAACATGGCAGTGTTGATCAAACACCACTTCCCTTTCAGCTATGATTTTGATATTTAGCTTATGCCATTCATGTAGTGTGTTACTTTTTATAGAGTATTATCATAATGTATTCGATATGGATGTTATTTTATACTACACATCATTTTACTTACGTAGGCTACCAAAAAAAAAGTATTTAACGCAGAGGGATCAGTAAGTATAACAATAGACGTGCCTCACTCTTCGTATCATTTCTATTGAGAATTATATATATACATAAGGTAGCTGCTTCAACGTAGCGTTGCCCTGACTATTGAGCTAAACAGTCGCCGGAAATGGAAAGGCCTTAATAACTGCTTTAACCTCCTAATTCATTTTGATGATGATGATGATGATGATGATGATGATGATGATGATGATCATCATCATCATCATCATCATCATCATCATCATCATCAGTCTTTTATCGTCCGTCGTTGGACATTGACTTTCCTCGGAATCACCCAGACTCCTCTATCATGAGTATTGCGGAACTAATACTTTCTGAACTTGTCTAATTTGTCCCTCCATTTTGTTTTCTGTCGGTCTCGGTTTGTCATGTGATTTCCAGGGATCCATATCGTGAGTCGTGATGTCACTCGGTTGTCGGAACCTAACCAAGAGACAGATCCACAAATTGAGAACCATGCAACATGCATACTGCGCGGCTAATACTTTCTGAACTTGTCTAATTTGTCCCTCCATTCTGTTGGTCTCGGTTTGTCATGTGATCTCTGGGAATCTATGTTATGAGTCATAATGTCTAATTGTTGTCAGCTATTTTTGCAACATGACTAGCCCATTGCCATTTGAGTTTTCCAATTCTATGATTCCTGTTTCGCCCCTAATATATTGTGCCGTCCTGAGATTCCTGCATGTGAGGTTGAGTATGATTCTTTATATGTAAGTTGCATGGTTCTCAGTTTGAAGGTCTCCACATGTGACTTTTGGGAGGATGCATACCCTTCTTTTTAGGATTAATGGATTTTTTCTGAGGATTTCATAGGGATTCATTTTCCTAGGTAGATGTTGTGGTCTACTTTCTATAGTTTTGCGTTTTCGATTTCGACCGTTGCATGTTTATTTCCGAGGTGTATGACCTTTGCTTTGCTCAAAATCATGTGTAGGTCTACTTTCACGCTTTTTTCATTCAGTTCGTCTAGCATTTGTTAGAGATTGTGAAGGTCCTTTACAAAAAGAACGATATCGTCTGCCAATCTGAGATTCCTCAGTTATTCGCTGTCTATTCCGATTTCTTTATTTTCCCCAGTCAAAGTTTCAGAAAATTCACTGTCTATGTATGAATGCATTTATCTATTAGAATGAAATAAGACCATGTGTTTGCCCAGTCGGTAAGACAGCTTCATTAGATCGTGTGTTCAAATCACGCTAGGGGAGTGTGCATTTCATATATCGATTTACTCTGTTAATTTGGAAGAAGATTGTCATTCTTGTTCTTGTTTCGTTAGGAAAATAAAGTCAACCGGTTTTGGAGCTTGACAAAAAGTCAACTCCAATTTTGGAATTTAATTAAAAAAAAAACTGGCCATCCACTTACAAGGCAGACCCATCGTTGCGTACAAGTCTCTGATGAGTATACAAGTGTTCGTGCTGAGTATAGGTATTTAGAAAACTTAGCTTGATGTAGCAAAACGCCAATGAACCACTCCTCGAGATCCAAACTCACTGCACGAGCGAATAATCGACGGAACAAGATTGTTAACTTTCGCTCTACAACCAGTTGCCCAGTACATTCTGAATGTATAGAATTGATAAAGACTTCTACATTCTTTTCTTTTGTATTCATGAGATCCACTTGTGTCTGAACGTGTGGGAGTGGTAAGTGGGAGTAAACTGCGACGGAAAGTTCTAAACCATTCACGCATACAGGAAACATCGGTAGGATTTCATCTAGGTGCATCAAAGGTCAGGATACGCAAAAGGAGAGTCGTCTAAGTCCGTCTGTTTCTCTAAAAAACACTTATGAGTTAAATAAAAGAAATCCCAACACCCACATTAATGGTATTGTAAAGAATTTCACGTTTCCATCCGGTTTGAGAAAAGATCAATAGTTTCAACAATTAACTACTTTTCTAAGCTATTACGAAAAATTACTGAATACGTAAGTAGGTACATCAAAGAGTTCTCAACTTAATGATGAAAAAAGCATTAATTTCACCCAACAAATATTTGTTTTCAAACCGTAGTCCAAGTTGGTGTTGACCCTTTTCCCCTGCCATAACAAGAACAACCCCCACTTAATTAAGGAGAGTAATTTCTCCATTGTTTGTCTATACCGTCATGTTAAACTAAACTGATATATAAAATTTGAAATCACGACCAAGTTATTGCTCGGCGATAACTGAGCCAAACTGAGAAGTCTTGTATACCTGTAAATTTATCTATCATTTAAAAAATACAATAGCTGCAGTAATCACCTTCCGTTAGAATAGAAGAGTGAGTGGAATTTGACCCAGCCGCAGCCAGGCCTGTTTTTGATATAACCTTGTTCCTTGTCAATGCACTTTACTCGGTGATGAAAATTTATTCGCCTAGATCGAATTTTATACGGTGAAAATCCAAGGACGTAAATCGTAAATTTGTTTCAGTTGAAAAGTCTATATTTTCAAATGGCAGGCGAGGGATATTTCTATCTGCAAAATATTTACCCCTAAGTGGAAAACTCCAATGTTATGGACAGAAAAACAAAAAGGTCACATTGCTCATTATATAAGTATAAATATATTTATCATGATTTGGCATCAGACCATGAGCAACTGCTGGGAAGATTAGCGTGCTGCCCATTGCTATCATCATCAGTCTTTCAACGTCCGTCGTTGGATATACACCTTCCCCAGGATTCGCCACACTTCTCTATCATGGGCGTCGCAGAGCCATTCGTGCAACATGGTCAACCCACTGCCATTTGAGCTTTTTAATAGATTTTATGATGTCCCTGACTCTTGTCTTTTCTTGGATGTACTATGCTGTCTTGTGGTCTCTCCATGTGAGGCTCAGCATAATTTTTTTATGTGCACGTTGCATGGTTCTCAATTTGTGGATCTATCTCTTGGTTAGGTTCCGACAACCGATGGACATCACGACTCACAATATGGATCCCTAGAGATCACATGACAAACCGAGACCGACAGAAAACAAAATGGAGGGACAAATTAGACAAGTTCAGAAAGTATTAGTTCCGCAATACTCATGATAGAGGAGTCTGGGTGATTCCGAGGAAAGTCTATGTCCAACGACGGACGATAAAAGACGGATGATGATGATGATGATGATGATGATGATGATGATGAAATTGTTAACTTTTAAACTATTTGTCTTTCCCCATTCTTATTGGCTGTTGTCTTGGCCAGCAAATCAGCGCGCAGCATTATTTCGTCTCCGCTCTTGGCCATTGTGTGTTTACTTAACGCTACGTTCGTTTGTTTTGGTGGTGAATTATCTAATTTCCTACAAATCATTTTAAAAAAAAGATGGCATTTGAATATCACAGCATCAATAACCCTTGCTGATATGATAACAGATAATCGCAAATTCAGGGTTCATTTGTGAGAACTATTTTGCTGTAGGTTGTGTGATGTTATTTGGACATGACTACTGATTTTGCTTTTGTTGAAACTTTTAAAAGTCAACTTACTCATTTCAGTCTTGTTTTGAAGCTTTGGTAGATTCTTTGTGATATACATCAGGATCATGATACGCAGAACTCAAGCTTCAAAATAACATAAAAAAATGAGCGTTGCAGCCTTGAAAATAACGAAGTATCGTGAGCAAAAGGTCATCAAACTTTGAACATGAGTCTCTCAACTTTTTGAAAATGGTATGTTTGGCACTTGTCGTATACGCCCTCGCCCACGCCCACTAATGATGATATGAATAAGCCAAAAAGTCAAGAATTTTCACAAAAAATAGTCATCTTAAAATACCAAAAACTATGAAACTAATCTTTCCCGTAAAATGTTTTCAGGAAAAAAAAAGTTGCTTATATACATATATATATATATATATATATATATATATATATATATATATAAGAATGTGGATTCGCTACACAAACTCGCTCATGTTTCTACCCTATCTGGACTTCATCAGGCGAGGCCCGGAGAGGGCAGAAACATAGTTTGTGTAGCGAATCCAAATTCTACTATTTATTTCTAGCTCTACACTAAAATAACACAACTTCAATAGTAAAAAGTTGTATGTATCGAGCACTCTATGGTATAAATCCATTTCAGAAGTTGCTTTATATTATTGATATATCATTATATTATACTGCTAGCCTGATCCGTACCATATGTATCGTATATATATATATGTATATATATATATATATATATATATATATATGTGTGTGTGTGTGTGTGTGTGTGTGTGTGTGTGTTTATGTATGTATAAGTTCCCTCGCTATACGAAAGTAGAACGTTCCCATTAATCAGCCAAAATGGCGTAAAGTGAAAAAATATTACTATAGACTTACATGGTAAGTTTTTTTTAGCGTTCCCAGACCAGAAAAAGGTGATGATAGTACGTTAGGCTGATGTTGTGAGTGGAAGGTACAAGGAACTATGTTCTAGGCGATAGAGAAAAAGTGTGTGCGCTGCCTCAATAATGGATCGCTTGAATGTAAACGCTGCGTGCTCTTTTCGCTTACCGTGTTTTTTCGTGAAAGTGAAAAGTAGCGTGAGGGAAACTTTCATTAGTGGGGATATACCTGTGTATTAATACATACACAGGCGCGTGCGCACACATACACACGCATGCATATATATATATATATATATATCATAAATTGCGTTGTAACGTATCAGAACTCTATTTTAAATAATATCCTGTTGTGACACAATGAATATATCGTTAGGCATAGAAAACGTAAATAGAATAAACAATAGAAGAAAATAGGGCCATTGGTCGCAGGTTCGATTCCTGCAGCAGCCCCTTTTTTCAATTTTCTTTATTCACATGGCCTAGGCCAAATGATACATTTACCGTGTCATAATGGAAGATCATTTCAAATAGAGTTTCAATATAATATAATGAAATTTATAATTATTTCTGTTGGATGATACACACATTTCTTAATTGATATATATATATATATATATATATATATATATATATATATATATATATATATATATATATAACGCATGCGTCTAGGTCTGTGCGTAATTTGATATTTGAGAGCCAAGTGCATATATCTAGGGGTGCCGACATCAAGTTTCTTGTTTTCTAACCTTTACTGGCACTTACAAAATATACAACTTACCGGGTCCATCTGTTGACCTAGAAAACAACAACCCTGACCCTGGTAGGATTTATTTCTCACCGAGTTTACATGGCCAAACAGTTACGGAGTATTTTAAGCGGGTACGTGACAAACCTTATGTAAATTGCACGCATTGACTATGTTAGCAAATTAACTGCCGGAAGGTTTGAAGCTTTATATTCTGCACTGTTTGATTGAATTCTGTTGCTGCAAATCCTGAGAGGAAAATATGACCTGTTATTGTTTGTCATGAAAAAATTATCTTGTGTAATTTGATAACTTTTATACTCATTTTTTTTTGTTTGTTTTAACCTCAACGTTTAGTCTGATGTGGTCTCTCAATCTCGTCAGGTGTAATGTTGCATCCGGTAATCCTTGTTTGCCTTCCGGTATTTTATTATTTACTAATATACCTATTAGTTGAAGTACGTCCGGCCCAATGGTTAGCAGTATGGAAAATGGAATCGTTCCAATGAGTTCAAACGCCTACCGAGACAGTTGGCGTTCACTAAAGTCTTCAGGAGAGACATGACTCTATCTCATCTTCACAAAGCCCCTGGGTAAATAGCAAGGCAATCGAAAACACTAGAGTCTTCATACACGAGTTCCGGAGTCTAACTAAGCTAAGCTTTGTAAATATATCTATTTTCTATCACTGATCAATAGTTTGAGAAAACGTAAGTTTTATTGAGATATCTATCGCCCTGTAATGAAAATTAGGAAGGGTGTAAATGGTACTTGGGTTTGGGGCCTGTTTTTCTTCCCGCAGGAGTCCAGGTAAAAACTAATATTTCGAGACGGATTGATGCAATATAATCTTCCACTCGCACCACCAGGTCTTTACTGGACTAACATAACCACAAGTATCTTTAACACCTGGGATTAAGTCTATTAAAATTATGAGCTTATATTTTATCTGTCGACCCTTCCCAGATCGAGTATCATGGATTATATATGAGAAAAAAAATGATAATATTTATTTACCGCAACTCGGTTCATGGGTTGCAGGTGTTTAAGATGCCAATTAATTGCTTCTCAATTTTCTTTAATTCTGAGTTGTTGATTTTGTCAGAAATTCGCTGAGACGCCGAGAAAATTGATCATTACAGCAGGGTCATTATCATTAGCATTTATTTATCTTTCTTTCATTTCTTACTCACTTTCTTTTTTCTTTCTTCTTCTTATTTTGATTCTTCTTTCTTTCATGCCTTTCTTTCCATTTCCTTTTTCTTTCTTTCTTTCCTTCTTGCTTACTTTGTTTCTTTCTTTTATGCCCTTTTCCCTTTCTTTCTTTTTTCTTTCTTTCTCGCTCACTTCGTCCTTTCTTTATTTTCCTTTCTTGTTTTTCTTTTCCACTTTTTTTTCCATCTTTGTCCTTTCTTTCTTTTATGCTTTCTTACTGTCCCACCCTCTTTAATCTGCTGCTCCCCCCCTTCGTTTCCTCATTCCCTTCCATTTTCCCTCTTTCTCTCTTTTCTCCCCCTTATTTTTTCTAATACTTTCAATCATGCAGATCAGAAATTACACGATAAACATCCTGGTTCGAAATTAAACCTATAACGTATCTGGCTACGAACTTATTGATCCACTTCCATACATCCAACCACATAAACACACATGCAAATTATCGGTTTTCATTTCTTTCTTTCGTTTTTTCCCCTTTTTCTCCCATTCTTCCTTATTCTTTTCTCTTTATCTTTCTTTCTTTTTTTCCCTCTCTGGGTCTTTTTATCAATCGCCCTCATTTAGAAAGGAAATGATTCTCTTTCAAAGAAAAAAAAAAATTTTCCAGCGTCATGATTCCGGCCCATTTACTAATTATGTCAGGTGGCAATGACGTTTTTCTTATTATCTATATTTTTTCCACTTGCGTCTCCTGGTGTAGAGAAATTCAACGTCTTCTATTGATTTTAAATAAAGCAGAATTCGTTTTATTTTCATATCAGCTCGAGCTAAAGCTTGTATCTCTTGAGAACTTTCGATTTTATAAGTTTACATTTATATACCAACCCCAATAAAGAATAAATAAATAGATAATTAAATAAATGCACGTATATGTATATATATATATATATGTGTGTGTGTGTGTGTATGTGTGTGTGTGTGTGTGTGTATGTGTGTGCATGTGTGTGTGTGTGTGGATAAATAACATGTATAGAATACAAATTAATTGATTTGTCAATTGATTAATTAACAAATAAAATCTCCATATACTACTTAACGTACTGAAATCAGTCCAGAATCACCACTATGACTTCCAATGGATTTTCATTTCTGATTACTATTTTGCTCTCAAAGCAAAACGTTTGATGCTAGATTTGGTTTTGGGTTTGTTTTTTTTTCATAGAAATCTGACCTTTTAACTAATATAAAGCACACATATGCTACTGAATGTTGACTCACTTCCAGATATAAGTATACCATACTAATAAATTAATTTATCAATTAATCAATCAACAAATAAAGTCTCCACATACTATTACTCCTGAGTTTGTCTCATTTCAAATAGTTCATTAATATATATATATATATATATATATATATATATATATATATATATATATATATATATATATATATATATGTAATTGTGTCATCCACAGAAAGCTCCTTCCATGTCTTATACGGAACTGGACGGTCAGTGGGACCAAATTAGGAGATATCTTCACTTACGCATAATTCCCCATCTACCAGAGTGCTCCATTCTAGAGTTGAAAGAGCATTGCTATAGTAGCTTATAGTAGACAATTGTCCCATGTAAAAAAGCTCAACCCTAAAGAAGGGACGTAGAATCGAAAGTTCTCAAGCCATACAAGCTTTAGCTCAAGACACTTTGGAAAATCGAAGATGGTGCTACAAATGAAAACTCTTTATTCAATTTGAAACGTTACGTTAGCCGTGCTAACTTTCAGATGCATTATAATCAACTTCCATACACTGATCATATATATATATATATATATATATATATATATATATATATATATATATATATATAAAGCAATTTAATAAAGCCATGACCAGACATCCCCGATCCTTTTAAAACTTGTCAGATTGACCATGATTAAATCATAATGAAAATTAAAGAATATTTTTCACGTGAGTTTAGTAAAATAAAAGAAATGAGAAGTGTATATAAAATTTCTCAAAATTGGATAATTTAGTTTTTGACGACACCAACAAGTATTTTCACTGGGTAAAGAAACCAAAAGAGATGTATTTGGTCTCTGTGAAAGGTCGTTGGATTCGCTAAAACCAGATATAGAGAAAAACAATTGGCTATGTTCCTTTTGTCGGACTGGTCGATTTGTGCGCGGGGAAATTGAAGCAGTAATGCTAAGTAATAAATATCTGCAGTTCACTGATGGGAGAGTCCATTTGGCGGTGCTAATTTCCATGCTATTAGTTTCGTCTTAGCCATCTATTAACAGCTGATTTATTTAGAAGTAATTTGATACATTGATTTAATTGAGATAATGTAAGACGAAGTATAGACGCGAATTTTTTTTCTCTGACTACGTAGTATTCATACAGATGTCATAAGAAGTTGATCTGCGTGCAGTCTGAGATTAAATTCGACATAAACGATCTAATATTCACATGGGCAAACATTGGACAGAAGTGACACAAACACTGCCAATCACACTTCTCGTTATACTTACTGATCCCTCATCATAGAAATTTGTACGTTTTGGGGGGTAGTCTATATAAGCTAGGGAGCCATGTTTAAATGATTATTTTGTTTTTTAATCTACAAAACGGTTACGTGGTGAACAAATGATTATCTCGATGAGAAAAATTCGCATATCTAATTCTTTCTAAAACATAAAACCCTTGAAAAATCTTACATAAATTGCATTAACATATGTTTGAGAATAATTGACGTACATTTATAAAGAAAATCTCTTAAATCTTCAGTATCTAAAGCTGTAAGGCTTTTTTGGACTATATATATATATTCATATATAAGGAATCCCTACAAATAGTCCCTTCAGGTTCGACCCTAAAACAATTGTCCAGAGGTTTGCTCTTATTTATTAACTGTGTCCAAATGTTTCTGAGATAAAACTGTTTAAAACTGTTTATTCAGCCTCAGATTTTAAAAATAAGAGCGCTGAGTACTTATGCACACACTTACAATTCATCATTGAAGTTGACAAGGTATTTAATGACTGGCAGAATGTGACAACTTTGCACAAAGACATAAATAACATTTCTGAACGTAAAACGGAAACTAGTTTTGTTGCAATGCAAAAATGTCTCTGGTGGCATTCTCTTTTGGGGGGAGGGGGCGCATTTCTCGTCCCTGCCGACCGGAAAGAAGACAGAGGCATTTCCGCCGACTTTCGTGGTAATTTCAGTACCATGTTTTCATAACCTCTTTCCGTGAGCGTAAAGTCACTCCACGGTGTCGTCCTGAACAACTTTTCCCTGCAACGAAGTGGAAATCTGCGCATTCCAACAATTTCAAGAAAGATCCCTTTCACGTGGACTTCGCTTTCGACTTTCTACTAAAAGGCTCATTAAGTTTATTTTCTTGTTTCTAGTTTTCTCTTCTTGTTCGTTATTGCAACAAGTTCGAATCGCTGAATACTTTATTCTTTTCTGTCTGCCTCCAAGATGTTGTGTGTTTTCGCCAAGTGCAATTGTCCAGTTGACTTAAAGTCGACCTTGTGTGTGTGTGTGTGTACCAATACGAGGGTAGATCAATAGTTCTATAGCCTGACACATAGTTATTTAGTGGATTTTGTCCTGAAATTCACACTATATAATGTGATTAATAGAAAAGCATTTGGCAAAGTGCGTTAGCAAGGGATGAGATTATGCCTAAAAATAGATATTCTGTTACGTAAAATGAATACCTCTTTTAATTATTAAGCTAAGGATCTATTAACTTTACTATGTAAATGTATGTTTATACATGTATAATGTGTGCACATATAAGTAAATGCATATAAGTTACAATCTCTCTCTCTCTCTCTCTCTCTCTCTATATATATATATATATGAAGAAGAAATGAATATAAGATCCCACAGAAATAATCATAATTGTGTTATATCATATGGAAACTTTATTTAAAATGCTCTTCCGTTATTACACATTGAATGTATCATTTGGCGTAGACAGCGTGAAAAGAATAACAATCACAGAAGATGGGACTGCTGTACGAATGATTTCTCATCTTGGGGATTTCGTTGAGATTCGTTGTCCTAGATAGATGACGTGGTCAACACTCTAAAGGTACTACGGACCTCTACAACCAAATCTGGAATCTACATTAGTAGTGTTTGCTGGACCTGTACATCAATATGTGTGTATAGTTGTATGGAAGATTGGTTGTTGCAGTCTTTAAAAATGCATTGCCTTTTTACCCAATTGAGAAGTACAATAAAGTCTGTGGATGACACAATAATTAATTATCTTCATAATTAACGTTCCCTACTTCAGAGTTGAGCACACTTTAAGTAGGTCAACTCATCCATTATAAGCTATATAACAATGCTCTTCCGACTCTGGAATGGAGCACACTGGGGAATTGTGCGTAAGAAAATTTATCGCTTAATTCGGTCCTACTGACCGTCCGGTTTTGCGTAGGGTTGGTGGTAAAAATGTCAGCCTCTGGGTCTGAAGCAAAGGTTTCGATCCTACCTTGTAGTACTGGATGGAATATTTGATTGTCTATAGCCACACTGAAGAGTTGTGATAACGAAACAGCTGTCCGTGGACACAATTATTAATTATTACACACACACACACACACACACACACACACATATATATATGTATATATATATATATATGTATATATATATATATATAAATATATGCAGCAGTACTGTCTAGTATATATATGTACATGAATTATATAATACGTTATCTTATATAAAAACTTATTTGAAATGATTTCCCATCGTTACACGGTTAATTTATCATTCAATTTAGACAACGTAAATGAAATAAACAATAATTGTTTATCTTATTTTTGTTGTCTAAATTCAGTATGTTAATTGTGTAACGACAGAAGATCATTTCAAATAAGTTTCTATATAATATAACGCAATTTACAATTCATTCTGTCGGGCTAAATAAGTCCATTTCTTGGATATATGACAATTTTATATATATATATATATATATATATATATATATATATATATATATATATATATATATATATATGTATGTATGTATGTGTGTATGTATATATATATATATATATATATATATATAGAGAGAGAGAGAGAGAGAGAGAGAGATAGATATTCATACATATATATATATATACTTGTATATGCATACATAGAGAGAGATATAGATATATAGATACATATGTACATAAATATGCATATGTACATGCACATGTACAGACATACACACACATATAAATAACTGGTTTTCAACTCTGTATCCAATGCCTAGTTTCAAAACATAAACTCCTTTCTTGTCACTGCTCCTAACCTAATGTTTTTCCATCAACCACATAGATCGAACTATATACAACGAGAATTTTCGAAAAATTCAGCTAATAATTATGTCAAGCTACGGATTTATTGATCTATCATAGTACATTTTATACATATATATAGGTGTGTGTGTATGTGTGTATGTGTCTGTGTGTGTATGTGTGTGTGTGTGTTCATGTGTTCGTGTGTTGTGTCTTTATCCCCTTTAGTGAAAGCTGTAGTCTCGCTGCTTAAAAATATGAGTTTACATTACAAGACCTTGAATCGTACAATAATTATAACAAATTTCCTTGGCCAAATAAAAGTTTGCAAACCGAGGCATTAATAAGATTATTCTCAAGATTATTAATGTGAAAACAATTACACACACTTGCTATAGATATTAACTGGTTTTATGCCCACTAAAATGTTCCAACAGCTATGTCATTCGTCTTCCTCACCATTTAAATCGCAGATTAATCTTCGCTTCCGGTCTTTTGGGCCAGAAAATGATTATAGCTTTGTTTCAACACATAGTATACCAGTAATTGACATTCTGGAATAACGAGTTGTCGTAACTTCCTTGAAGACAAACACATTTCCATATGTTATTAAAAAGAAGAAGAGAAAGGAAAGGAAACATCAGTGTTTCCTTGATAGCGAAAATGAAGGTAAAAGTTTTATTTACTTAAGTCTGCGAAAAGACACGGCAGTGTCCCAAGAATAACAAAGCTTCAACAATCACCAAAAGAGAGGCTAGGTTATATATGGATGGAATTTAACCCTACCAGTCGTGGTTAACTACTCAGGTCTCTTCCAAGCACTCGACCTGAAAATAAGAAAACAGCATTATGTCAACGGAACGACAAATAAGGGGGACTGATGGTGGTTGATACAAGGGACGGTTGCCACAAGTCTTGTTCCTCCAATCAGAAATATGTTAGAGTGGAGACACTCATACTGCACATGCGTAGTTAGACCCAAGGAGGACAGAAGACACATTTAACACACGCTGCTGCATCTATTGAAAAAAAAACACGTTTTGAATGTATGAAAGAGTTAAGTTTTTTTCATGAGCCTTATTCTGTCATACTTTACTGACCGTTTGTAAGAATTGACCAAAACTTAGTTTGAAACGAAGTCAGTGTTCTGTTATGGCTGATAGAATTAGGTGCAATCAACAAGTTATCAAAAATCAGTCTTTAAAAAAGCTTTTTTAAAAATGTCGTTAGTTACGTCATTTTGGGATGTTTGACTTTTCAAATATTAGTTTTTTTTTTTTAAAGTTCTTAAAAGTCTACATTTGCTGGAGAGTGACAAAAATCAGTTTTTAAAATAATTGCACTTTAGTAAAATAGATAAATGCTCAATAAAAGTTTGCTGCATTTCAAATTGTTCCATTCTTCGTGTCTAAAACTGAGATATCGAGTGCTGCACATTGGCTCAAGGTAGGCGAATGTTTTATGCATGAACAAACAAAACTCAATACCTTATTTGATGAATAAATAAATAATACTATAATATTATTGCATATAAGTAAATAATACTATAATATTATCATAAAACAATGCATTTTTCCAGAATACTATGGTCATTGAGCTAAAAAAAACAAAAGTTAATGGGTGAAATTTAGTTTTAACATGGTGCAACCGTCCCTGATTAGTGTTGCAGCAGTTCCCAGATTTTGGTGTCAGTTGCTATATATGACTTCCTCTATTCAAATGAATAGTGTGATCGATAAGTCATATGTAATAATCTTTAAATGGTATGAGTAATTAGCTGACAGATGTAAGTTTAATATACAAAGAATTGGTTGGTTTCGTCCGAATAGTCAATGAGTAACTGAGAAAAATGTGAACGCGTTGCAACCGTCCCCAGTCTCCACAATGTTCACAATAAGTTCATCTTTAAAAGAAATGTTACTTTTTTCTAAACAATACTTGGTATTGAATGGCTCATGTGTAAATTTCAATAAGTATTTGTTGGACAAACCAAATTTTGGCACAAGTTTAAGTGTGTTGAACTCTCAATACCGGCTTGTGAGGTAAACACAGTTATATTGCAGTTATATTACTCTGGTTGATATTAGATTGTTCGGAAAGTAATGTCACATTTTGGTGGAAAAAACACAAAAAACCCTGTTCAAATGTAGCGATGGTCAAATTCATTTGTCTAGAACAGGGGTCGGCAAACTAAGTCCTGTTGGCCAATTCCTGCCCACGGTCCCTTTCCACCCGGCCCACCGAATTCGTTGATTATGATAATAAAATTCGTATCAAGAAATAGAGCAAAAATCCCATTTTTGCTGTAGCCTCAAACAATGCAATGTTTTATAAGGAAACAATTCTAATATGCACAAAATTTAAACCACAAGTAGGCTATATTTTGTACCCCAAAAAGAGAATGTCAGTGTTATCATTGATTGACAGATAAGCTCAAGGAACAATCTTTTATTCGCTTTGACCTGCAAATCATAAAAAAAACAGCACTAATCCAGCTTTGAAGCCATCCTTGTCTGCAACATTATTATCATTAACGCAATGAGAGAATCTCATTCATATATTCTATGTTGGAAGAATCTATTTCCTACCTTTAAAGGTTTTGCTATAATGAAAGTGATCCAGTGATCTAATCAAATGGTCATGAGCAGGTGTTAAATCCAATGTATAGCTATGAGCCGGTAAATCCCCTCAAGCCAAAATGTTATTCTCCTCTTGAGTTCATTTTATTGAGTATGACTCAGCATTGTCATTCTGGAGAATGGCATAGTTTCAGTTGAACAAATCAGAACATTTTATGTCTATTTTATATCTTCACCATTTACCTGTTCGAGAAATAAAGATCTTACATGAATGTCTTTGCTAATCATAAGAGCTCATAATAAATGGAACCTACCATATTTCCTCATAGAGGGCTTTTTTCATAGCTAATAATGATGATTATTTTTTTAAGGAATTAATCTAATTATTGTTATATATGATCGTATTTATTACTTTTGCAAAATTGTGCCATTTCTTTCCGAACAACTTAGTTTAATGCTTAACCTTTATCATTTCGACATCGGATGCAATAATGGTGGCCAACGTATATACATAAGCACACCGAACACATACGCGAGCACACACACATTCATTTTGGGGGAAATCCTGGATTTTCCTTTCCATTGTATCAGTGAATGATTGACAGAAAATATAGACTTTACCCAAAATATGGGACGAGAAATCACAGCAGTCATTCTGATTTGTCCTTCATGCAAAATGAATAGATTACAAGCACAGAGAGAGAGAGAGAAAGAGAGAGAGAGGGGGGGATATTCCTCAATAGAATTTGTATACAGCCTTATCTTATAAGTTGAAAATGGCTGCCTGTGATTCCTCTGCAGTCATTGTATAACCACCATTTTGCCATCATAACCCTGTTGGCGCCAATGTATATAGGAGTATGGCAGAACAAGAATCGATAAGATACCAGAGACAAAGAGAAGATAATTAATGACTTGCATATCACTGACATCAGAATCTGTGGATGGGTGGACATCGAATTATTCGACCTACGCCGCTGCATAAAGACACTGGCAACTATGAATAAATATCATTGGACCGTGGAATAGGTCAGATATTGAAAGATAGTTTAGATTCAGACTGGCCTTTTTTTGTATTTGTTTGGTGTTATTTGTGTTCAAGCTAATCAGAGATTGGGAGCAATATATTTCGATAATAAAAGATTAAAAAAATGAATATTTTGTCTTAGTGATTCACAGAATCTTGAATATAAGTTGTGAAGTGAATAATGACCAATTTGAAATGACAGGTACAGAACCCACTCGTTCAGCTCATTATTTTTTCGGATTTGCTTTTGATCATACGATCGTTCAGACAACTTACAATATTTGGGGGACAGTTCAACGAGAATTTTCTCAATCTGAATAACCCACCATAACCATATGTCCATTCCAAATCTCAGAGAGACGTCTTTTATTCTTTTGTGCTACTGAAATTCTCATCGGTGTTACAAAACTTTTGAAAAAAAAAGACACAGTACGATTTGGAATGGTTTTACCATCCCAAGCTTAGTGAATGTTACATGAAGTCTGGGAGTAATTGTAATCAAATTTACACTCTTATGCTCAAAAGATTAATTATTACTCACTGATTTATTCGAACTATTGTCCTCATTTTGGCTGTAGCCACAAAACTTCGGTTATTGTATCCCTCACACTTCGTCAGGTGCCTGCTGCATTTGGAAACCTTTTTAGAATTTTGAATTGAACTCATTATTCAATCCATGGGAGTAGGTTGTTCTCATTCCGCTGTTCACGTCGTGGGATACTATGTGTTAGTCATTTTTTCTCTGTTGATTCGTCCTTGTAATGCTGCTTTTGCTCGTTACACTAAACCAGAGTATATGGATTACACTGTTAGGCCCAGAGATTGAACTCACAACCCCCAGATAAACTCTATACACTTAACTAATCCTCGAAAATTGTGAAATTCTTTAGCTTTAAATCTAACCGCACCTGTTTGAGCTTTGCATAACACACCACTACTTGCCCGGCATTTTTGCGATGTGTGAATTAGACTGAAAGGCGACTGGCACCCGTTCATCCTGCACTATTTAACCTGTAGCTAGGAGAAGATATGAATTCATGCTTTTTCCAGGGACATTAGTGCGAAGATATCACACATTTCTGCAGCTGGAGTTTACTTGCTCAGCTATCTTACATCTCCTGAATGCTCCCGTGTGATGTCCAATTCTATGCTTGACCGACTGAGGAGATTATCAGAGCCTAGCCTGTGCGTTGAATCTTTCAATCGATAATTAAAGGTACATTGTTTCTTTTTTTCTTCTTCTTGAATCTAGGGCATCTCTGATGTACAGATTCAACTGGAAGAAAGAAAAGCATAAAAATGAATGTTGAAAGAATAAATGTAATGTTGACCCTTCAATAGATTTACTTAAAAGAAAAAGAAAATTTACGAACGTTACTAAACGCTACTAAAAGTTGCCATTACTTTCCGAACTGCTCGATGCACTGTGGTTCCTATGACTAATCAACTGTTTATATTTTTGAAAACACACACACACACACGCACACACACACACACATGCACATACACACACACATATATATAAATATATTTGTTTTTTGTTCATTGTTTTCCATCTCTTTTACGACCTTCCTCTTCGTTCTGTATATTACGCACCCCCTACAACAGCCCACCCATTTCTAACCGCTCAGTCTCGTGCCACTGATGCACAATGAATCCCGTTCTATATGTTCATCCAGATGCTCTTCTATGATTAAAACAATATGCGGTTATTCTCGACGCTGCAGGAAGAGACATCTTCAACGCCCAACGAATAAAAACACACAAATTCTAGGGCTCGTTTTTGCTGAGATGACATGCTTATTCGGATCTTCACATCTTCACATACATATATACATACATACATACACACATACCCGTTGCCCATATCTCTCTATTGTTTAATGTTTTAAATATTTATGGGTTCTTTTAGATTAATAAGCATTTGAGGGAGAAATATATGGTCTGTAAATCAACTCCGCACAAAGAGAAAACAGCTGGAAAAAATGAGAAAAAACGAGGAGAAAAAATGTCCTTGGAGTTTACATTTATTTAGGCTCATATATAGATGTTTACTAGGCTTAACCGAGTCTGACAAAATCATGAGATACTTTGTGAGGAACGAACTCACCAGTAGTCCTTCACGAGAGTAGCTAACTATTCACTAATCTTAGTTTAGTACAAGGTTACGGTACGGTTTAGTTTTGGCAACTAGGTAGGCGGTAATGTCTCCATTGGTAAACATCAGACTTACAAAAACCTGAAAATTGAGAAGTAGGTATACACCCAACCCCAGCTTACACCCCTCCCATTTCCAACACTGTATAGGATGGAACGCTCCACTTTCGGGTAACAAGGGAAATCTGTATTAGTTTTTCCTTTCTACAAATCTAATAATTTTATACTCTCTACGACAGCTGTTTCAATTGTGAACTCCCGCGGTATTTATCACAAACAAATTCATTCAATAAAAATGGATATCTTTTTTTACTGTTTGCTCCTAAATTGACTTCTGAGTGCAAAATTCACGCTGACGTTTCACACAGGTTGAACAAGAACCAGAAGTTCAACGATGAATCCAGTATCCGCCCAGCATCTGTGGTGATTGTTGCAGGAAGAGGAGAGGAAGAAAAAAAAGAGAGAGGAAAATGGAGATGGTTCATCCGGAGGTCTAGACCTAGTTTCATATCAGACGGCCATGATACGACTGATTAAAATGATATTTAACGTATGAAGGACCGACCGACCGACCGACTGACTGACTGAAAAGTGTCTTATAGAGATGAGTGGGCGCATCTAAAAAGCTACCCCAGCTCCATCAACGAAGCTGCAGTTACATTCTGAAAGAAATACTACGAAAAAAAAAGACCAATAAACATGCAATCAAATCACACGTGATCATACGATAAACAACAACCCATCAAGTGTGGAATGAGTTATCTCACATTAGTCCTATTGTCAGCCACTAGGGCTGTCGGATCACTGAATATATATCTATAACGATTTACTTTGTATATGTATAGGTTTAAATACTGGTGTGCTGGGCAATATATTAATGTTTTAATATATGCGCAGTTATAGGCTCCTGTATAGATGTATATCGATATGTATGTATGTATGTAAATGCACTTGTGTGGATGTATACAATGCTCGGTTAACTATATGGAAGAGATAACATATGCTATGAACCCTGCAATTTCAAGGGCCTCACGCTAAATGTTTGTTCCGAATCAATGATCCTGTACTCTCTCTATTACTATAATATAATATAATTACTATTCTGCCTTCAACTTTTATGAACGATTGTATTTCAGGTTAGCAATTTTAACTAATTATCATCTTTAATTGGGGTTATTGATTTAACACAACTTAATGATTAAATCATCGGAGGTTGGGATCTATATGACACATAAATCCGAAGATTTGGAAACTGAAGCCGTGACCACTGCGCAAAGATCAAAAGGAAAACAGAGTAATACTACTTCTGAAATAATATTCATCTGTCTGTACTGAAAACGAAAAAAACAAAACAAAAAAAAACCAAAAAAAAAACAAACAACTTGACTACGCAAGGAAAAAAACGTATGTGTTATAATATTTATGTGTATTCTTTAAAATGTAGGGCCCCCTTATAACATATGCTAAAGGCCCTAAACAAATTAAATCCGTTCGTTGGTATATACATTCAAGCGTCCGTGCCCAGGGGCGTACATGGAGATTTGGGGTCCTTCAGGGACCCCTGAAACATTGTGAGCTTTTTTATTGAATTATATGATATAATCAAATTTACTATAGGTGAACTACGGTTCATAAAGTTTTGGGACCTTGCTCAGCTTTGCTCTTGTCCGTGCGTGTTTAAGAAAAAATCAAGTCAGAAATTTGTTATTTTTTCTATAGCTTATCAAGAGGTATTTGTGGCAACGAGTCCTAACCAAACTCCACCTCTATCCAGAATCCAAGTTCGAGTCTCTAGGCGTTTGGTTTATCATACATTCAAACTTACTCAAAGGGAGACAGACAGACAGATAAATACATACATATATACTGGCAGACTGAGGTTGATATGAAGAGAGTAAGTTTAAGACAAACAGACTGAGATAGATGTATCGTAGATAGATAGATAGATAGATAGATAGATAGATAGATGACCCATTTCAGGAAACTTCATCAGACCACCGTCATGATAAGATTACGTACATGAGGATAGAGATCGGATTAATGAGAACACCAGAAAAAGTTCTTCTTTCATTCTCGTCTTAATGGATGAACGGACGCTGAATCGCTTATTGTCTGCTTCTCGCAAATCATGACTAATTTTCGAAAAGCAGACAATGCGGACAGGCAAACAACAATAAAAGATCGTGTTGGGCTTGGCTACCATAATTGTGAATGATGTTATTTAGGGACTCAGTAAATTACTATTTCAGCTTTGCAACTCTCACTATAGTCTGAGAAATCTAAGCGTGTGTGCATGTGTGAGTGGGTGTGCACCGAGATAACTCGACAACTGGCGGCCATTGCACGGAGTTGATATTTGCTTGATGTGTTGGTCCGTTCACCAGACATTGCAGCGTTAAGTTTGAAGTCGATTGGATTTACGGTTCCCAATATGAATTGGTGTTTGATTTACCATAAAATGGATTTATTCCCCGAATATAGTACATCATTAGCGTTCACGAAAGTGGGTAAATGGATTTAAAATATTTAGTTTGTACTAAGAGAGAGAGAAAGAGAAAGAGAGAAGGAGGGTGAGAGAGAGAATCAGAGTTATATCCTGTCAATTTTTTCTCTAGAACGAGAACAGATCAAATTATAGTAAAGAGGGCGTAACGATTTTTCAAAAATTGTCAGTCGTTTTTTAAATTGTTGCATTCAACCATTTCATAATGAAAGGGAAGCTTCTCATTAATTCAACTTTGAATTTTTCTTCAATTTATTTTTTCATCGGAAAAGAAGGTAAGTTACTGCTTTTATTCTTTTATTCATCCACGTGCGAGAATATCTTTTCACCGACGCGGAATAATCTTTAGGTAAGAGTATATTTCCTCACCTTTTATTCATAGATCTAAATTTTTCTATAAAATATCTAAATTGACAACAATGAAGAGAAGTAACCGAAATACTTCGAAGCCATAGTTTCGTACGACGGATGGAAAATTATTTTACACGACAATGATGACAGGTTGCTCCCTCTTCACAGCATAGATTCCGACCCTTTCCAAAAATGCACCTTCTGAACGGGCATGCCATACTTCCTCCACATCTAGGTTTCATAAGTTCGCCTTTGGCGGAAAAAGAAAATAACTTCCTCATTATTTGCAAGGAATATAGAAACAATCCAACAATAGAATGAATGTACTGCACATGATGTGTACATGAGTATGATGCTGATATTTCCAGCACTATCCTTTGCACAATGTTAGGGTAATCTTTGAATTGTCTATGAAGTTTGCTCAGCTGATTGTTGCTTTTGAAATCAATCATCATCGTTTAGAAGCCTTGGGAGAATTCAGAAGCTAGTAAAATGGATGTCGCATAAACTTCTGGAAAGGAGCATTGGTCAGTGTTCAAGCACTTGTCTACACACACCCACACACACACACACACACATATATATATATATATATATATTTAATTTGCACAACAAATAATCTGCTTCCTTGGCATGGTTCTTAATTCAGTACTGAATATCAACAACATAGATTGAATATTATACAGTGATAATTTCAGCTAGTAATTATCTGTCATGCTACGAATTTATTGATGCAACTTATACGTATACGTATACACATACACACACGTACATATGTGTGATATACAATAATAATAAATAATTGAGTCATCCACAGACAGCTGTTTCGTTGTATTACAACTCTTCAGTGTGGCTATACGCAGAACTGGACGGTCAGTAAGGTTGGATTCAAGCGATATATTTACTTACACACAATTCCCCATCCACCAGAATGCTCTATTCTAGATTTGGAAGAGCATTGCCCATATATATATATATATATATATATATATATATATATATATTACAGTCCAGACTCACCATTATGACCCAAAAGGAATCCACTCTTGATTTCCATTTTTGCTTCCAGAGCAAGACATCTGATGCTCAATTTGTTTTCTACGGAAAGCTTTTTACCACTGAAAGGTACACACATACTTCTTAAGTTGGGAACCCCTCCTGAAACATGTATAGCATATTGATTAATGTATCTATCAATTGATCAATTAACAAATAAAGTCTCCATTTACTTTTACTGTTGAGTCTGTCTCATGCCCCATTGTTCACTCATATATATATATATATATATATATATATATATATATATATATATATATATATATATATATATATATATATATATATATACGAATATTTTAAAGGAGAAGGTGCCTGCCGCAAAGCTATGGTTAACAATCTAGTATTCTGACTATTCTCTATTGTAGTGAGTTCAATCCTTACTAATATACTGGGTATATCATGTTATTAATGGGTGCCCCATTATTGCCTCTTTGTGACGCTACGCTGTAATGATTGGGATCTCTAGGGGTTTTCCCTCATTCAGTACATAACAATTTAATGAATAATCAACTTATCTTTGTGTATAACCAACCGTAATAATTTGACAGAACTCAAGTCTTCTATCACAAGACCCCAAACATTGGCGTATGTCGCCTGGGACAGGAAAAAAAACATTCGTGCATTTCTAATCTTGTTAGATTCTGACTCACTGATCGTAAAAACAATGAAAGCTCTTGGTTTCAACAACGTTTAGTCCGTTGCAGACAATAAAATAACAGAATTATCAGTAAACCTTTGAGACTGCGCGGTCGGAGAAATTAGAATTTATGCAAAGATCGAAATATAATTAGGTTTTTTACATCAGGGTCATTATAAAGATATACATGTGATCAGTCGCGGAGAAATAATGTAATTTCCATTGAAACCTAGCGCCTAATTAAGCACCTAAATGATTTTCTACTTTGATTAATAATGATCTTATCCACTTACAGATATCGCAGCGGTTTCAAATGGCTCAAAGATTATGTGTAACCGGCTTCGAAATTACCAGAAAAATTTAACAGGATTACTTATTTTTATGTCGGAACTGTTTGATATTTCTTACTGATCCAGAGCTGAACTAAAACCATCTGATTATTTTTGTTTACTGAAAGCTTGCAATTATTTCAAGCTTGGCCTGTTTGTTGCATATTTCCGACTGGCGCCAGTGGTTAGTTCTTGAAATCAGATAAAAGCCATCATTTCGAATGCTAATTTTCTTGACGAACAAGCCCTCTTCATTTGAAATTTGTACAATACAATCTTCATCCACTTATGTCTCACATTTGATGTTGTCCTGTACTAAGCTGCGCCTCTTAAATATTGAATCAAGCTTGCAGTTCATGATATTTACGAAGCTCAGCTTCGTACGACACACAGTCAAAGGAGGAGAAATGAGTATAGGAATCGTATTGCACCGATCTTCCAAGTGAGAGAGGCCTATTTACCTACAAAATTAGCATTCGAAATTTTGGTTTTTACCTGGTTTCAAAAACTAACCGCTGGCGCAACTGAGAAATACACGAGGCGTAGGTGACCTAGAATAGAATCGGTGAATAGACTGAGACAGTTTTCATGCACTTCGCGCCAATAGCCTTGTGAAAGGCATGAAACTGTCTGTTACCCTCTCCTAGCAATTAGTAGAAAGCTGAGCAGACTGGGCTCTTCAGTCTTTGTCGGCAACCAGTCTAGGGGACAGACCATAACTATTTGTTATACACTAATTCGTTTTTAGTTTGGGTGGGTTCATTGCAATTTTGGGATTCTGAATCATCATTTGTCTGTCACTGTAAAAGAGGTTAGGAAACTTTTGATTAAATTTGTGATTGTTTCTGCAGTCTTCCTCCATCAAGAAAAGTTCAATCATTCATCATCATCATCATCAGTCTTTAAAGGTCCGTCGTTGGACATAGACCCTCCCCAGGATGTGCCACACTTCTCTATCATAGGTGTCGCGGAGCCAGTACTTTCTGAATTTGTCTTGCTCGTCCTTCCATCTAATATTCTGAATTTTTTAATGGATTCTATGATGTCTCTGACTCTTGTCTTTTCCCGGATGTACTGTGCTGTCTTGTGGTCTCTCCATGTGAGGTCCAGCATGATTCTTTCATGTGCACGTTGCATAGTTCTCAGTTTGCGGATTTGTCTCTTGGTTAGCTTCCATGTTTCAGCTCCATAAGTGACTACTGGGAGGATGCATTGGTTATACACCCTTCTTTTCCAGATTAATAGGATCTTCTACATATCTAATATATCCAATTCAACTGTAAACTGTGACTCTTAAAATGGCTGCTTACGTCATTTTTGTGGTACAGCCTTTTAGCAAAAGCATAAATCCAACTCTTCCTCTTACGATTCTATTCCATCCTATTATGGTTTTATGATTGGTAAACCATAATAGCTGAGAGAGAAAACAGTACATACGCGAGATCACGTACAATCCATACCAATTTACTCAGACAATAGCTGGAAAAACGAATACCATATTCATTGTCAGTGATGACCAAAGGTGGCTACAACGAGTTCCATCAAAGTTAGTCGAACTTTTGTTATTTAGACACTGACACCTTGGTCCAAATACAATTGGTTGTTTTGCTGTACAAAAAGTAGAAATGGTAAAAAAAGAGTCGGCAAGACATCAGAAAAATCACAGTCACGCGTCAACGCCGATGAAAGAAGGGCAGACTGACAGATTTAGGTTAAAAGATATTTCACCAAATCTTCGGTAAGATTCTTTGAACTTGCGTCTAACCGAGTTCGCAAGTACAACGATTTTGCCATCTGTTAAGTCCATCAGGAATCTAAAGAACAGACCGTAACAAGATTTGACTGGCACGACAGAAAATAAGGAAAGGGCAAGTAGCAAACATTAGTCATAGGTTTATTTCAAGAAACCGTCGCAGGTGCACACTCCCAGACATCACCTACAAACTAACAAACAGCAGTTTATAGTAGATTACTATAACTGTATTAATTCCGAGAAAGAATTCACAGGTATGTTTTAATTTCTATGTGATATTTTCTTTTTTAGAAAGAAACTCCGAAACTCGTCTCAATGGAAGAGTCCGTTGTTTCAAATGGTGAGTATGAGATTTCTCAGCAAAATTGTTATCTTTAGGTGAAAGGGTCCATTGTTAAGGACAAAGATATATAAAAAAAAATCACTGTTCATTATATAAGTGAATCGATCCAGATGTTTCAAGGAGTTTTCGACGAAATCTTTTATTCATATAAATTCATATCATTATTAATGCGTCATCAAAGCACAGGTATCCCTCTCTTTTGAAAAATTCGCTTTACGCCATTTTTTCGATTTTAAAAAATCGTTCAGCGTTTGTTTTGCAACGAACCGTTATAGACCATTTATATTTTTTATACCACCATTTCAAAAAGCTTACTAAAGGTTTTTTTTATAGGAATGCTCTATTTTCGGATAGAGGTAGAAATTTGTAATTTCTTGGACTTACTATGGCCTTGCATTACTTTTCAGGTAAACCGTGGATTCCATCATAAAATACCTGTTCGTTTTTTGATTCGATGAATCCTTTGCGAAAATGTCAGATCTTGGACTTCTTGCAACCACTAAAAATTCAAAATGATTCACAACGAGTCCCGGTTTCTAGTAACTCTAAAGATAAGATATTGTAGTTCTAATATCATTGAAATCTTGTTCTTATTATTCGATTCTAAGAATTCACTTAACAGTTGCCGAATAAGTGCAAAAACCACTTGAGAGGTACGAATGCAAGAAATAAAAAATAAAAAAAGGTTTGAAAAGATTTTTTTTTTACAGAAGCCTCCGGCAGAACAAGCTCGACCTTCAAAAACAAGATCCCATTTAACCTAAAAAAAAAAAAAGGATATACAACCGATGTATCTTACCGATAGTCAGCCATGGAACTGAAACATGGGACCTAACCAAGAGACTGACCCGCAAACTGAGAAGCATGCAACGTGCACATGAAAGAATGGGCCGGAGATTGTATGGCGGGTGAAGATAAAGACCGAGTGCACAGGTGCAATGCGTTAGTCAATGAGGGGACACTGCAGCTGCGAATTGCTCAGCGCATTGGGAACCTCTGGATTCGTCCTTGGGTTTTCTCTCTATTATTCGGTCCAGCTGCTGGGAAGCAGTTCGCCCTAAGGCGGCGCTGTCCCATTGCACTAAGAGGGACCGGTCGGGCGAGTCCTGATGCTTTCGCGACCTCGGTTGCGTTGGCTGGGGCAATTTTTCATGGGGTGCTCCACTTTCCCACGTTAAAATTGATCTTATGCCGCATTTCACTCACCGTGAGAGTGCGAATAAATTGGTACTCAACCTCACACGGAGAGATCACAAGACAGCACAATATATCAGGGAGAAAACAGAAGTCCGAGATATCATAGAATTCATTAGGAAACTCAAATGGCAATTGGCTGGTCATGTTGTAAGAATGATAGACAACCGATGGACATCACGAATCACGACATGGATCTCAAGAGATAACATGCATAATCGAGGCAGGCCGGTTACCAGATGGAGAGACGAACAAGACGTATTCAGAAAGTATTGGCTCCATGATGCTTAAGGTGAAAGTCTTTCTGCAAACTTTGTATCCTCTCAGACATCAGTCAATTAATTTTTCTATAACTTCAGAGTTTAAATACTCATCTGATAGTAAAATACAGTCTAGCATGAAGATTTCTTTTTATACCAATCCTGGACAGACCGTTTTAAATGAGTTTTTTTTCTTTCCTTCTTATCAGAGCTTCCTTTGAATTGTATTGATTATACATAGATTAAGTTGCATATAATCAAAATCTCTCTTGTTGGCAACAAAAATCAGAATTTCTGTTAAAAGATTCGTTCGAAATAAGCATGAAAGAACGCCTAAAATGTGTTTTACTAATAAATAATTAATTAGGTTATTAATTTATTCATTATTTAGATTAATAATTTGCCCATGAATTAATTGACACCAACGCCTATTTATTCATTGAAAAAAAAACAACAATGTTGCATATATAAATGTGTGTGTGTGTGGTGTCTCAAAAGGAATACTTGATTTCAGTCCTCAGACGACTCGTAGCCATAATCTATAAAATAATGAATATTTCATCAGTCACACATCCAATTACTTCTCAGATGGATGCAATAAATTACTAAAATAGCATAGTATGACGTAATGTACTTATATAGACTTTCAATATATATATATATATATATATATATATATATATATATATTCTAGAAAACATTACAGCTTTAAACTTTATACACATTTAAAAGAACTTTCAATTTTTTTTGTGTCACCTCAGTCACTTATTTCCCAATATCTGTTGATGTTATTTATGTGATTTTCTCTGGTGTTCTAATTAGGTTCTACATATATTTTGATATTATGGCTCTAAGTGTAAACCTTCTCTAGTTGGAATCATTTGTTGTTTACCATGTAATCGTTCTGGGGATTTCAAAGCAAAACAGTTATATCACTATGGCACCCTAGCAGTGTTGATCTCATTCCCCTTTTAGCTATGATTTTAATATATAGCTCATGTCATACATGTTTTTTTAATATAAGGTATTATCATGATATATATGGATGTTATCTTACACTACAAATTATTGATTTTTTCAAGATACAGGTCTTACTTACGTGGATTACGCATGTTTAACAATGGGGAATCAGAGTGTATAACAACAGGCGTGACTTGTTCGTGTCATCTCTATTGAGTGTTCACCTATATACATAAATCGGGCCATATTTTAAGGAGATACGGCATATGCTACCATTTATGATTTCTCTTCGGTTCTTGATATTCTGGCCAAGCCACACAAAAAAAAAATATGTGATTTAGCATCGCTGAGGGTTTTGAATCTGTGATGAGAATTCTTACAGACCGGCTATTTTCGGCCTGATGGATATTTACAAGAAATGGCAAATATCCCGACTGTGATCTATTGCCCAATGAACTTTTTCCTTCACCTCTGGGCATAACATTAAAATGGCGGCGTTAATTGATGGGCAAAGATTTCACATAAACATAGCCTTTGCCAAGCGAGACAGATGCACGCCTCGATAAGGTAACGGAAATAGACGCCTCGCTTGCAACCAAACCGACTCTCTGTTAGAAGTTTTATCCTTCACTACTCTTTTGAGCAATAGCTTCGATTTGTTTTCTGTTTTGGCTAGACTCAAGCAGAAGAAAAAAAAATAAGAAAAAAGTGTTAGCTTTGAAAAATGGCCAATGAGTAGATTTGATAGGAAAGAGAAATGTTCAATCTAAGTATAGCCATGAAAAAAATAAATAAATAAAAGGCTGAGATTTCTTCTCGGGGGACGTTCGTTCTTAAAAGAAGAAAAGGAATTTCCTGGGCAACTAGAGAAATACTTACGGGATCTGCTCTATCCGAGTGGAATATATTAACTAGAATTCAGGACAAAGGCTGTTTCTCGCTAGTCGGCCTAGTATTCGTAAAATTAGTTATACCTAATTTTGATTTCAAACAGTGTCGGATTTAGGCATGAGCTAAATATGCTACAGCCCAGGGACTCGCAAATACACTGGGGGCTCAACAAATTTAAAATGGCATATATGTTCACAAGATTCGTCAGACTTTCTGATGTAGTTTTCTTTTTAACAGGGGGCCTCCAAGCTTTTTATAGATCAGGGCTGCACCAAGTCTAAATCCGGCATTGATTTCAAAACAAGATGGATGACATTTTTTCTTGTAGACAGTCTATCATTTGTGATACTAATAACACGGTGGATCTTCTTCAGTTTTAAACCATGTTGAAGAACACCTTTTCTTATCTATCATTTAAAATACACGGTACGCAAGAGTTTAGTTCTGTTTCAGCGCACAATCTCTTCTGCTTAACTGTCTTTCTCAACCTTTTTTTTTTAGATTCGAGGAACCATTGATAGAACTTTCCAGGAACCCCTGCACGAAACGTCATATGTACCACTTACGACAGATCGTTGTGTTCAAAAAATAACATTCATTCTAATCTAAAAGTAAACATCAGTACTCTACTATAGAAAATCATTTTTCTTTGTGTTTGCTTATTTTGATGAACATTCTAAGATGCTCTATTTTTTCCAGTATCCTCTCACCCAAAAGCCATTTAATATACATAAGAATTATAAGTTGAACGACGCGTCCAGTGGTAGTAGTAGCAGAAGGAGGAGGAGGAGAAGCAAGTAGTCTTTCTTTGATTCAATTGATTCTCATACTCATAAATATGTGGGTATGAAATATTCTGCATTATTTTCAATAAGAATTGTCAATGGCCATTTTTGGCCTTTTTCTGATTACGACATCATTAGCATCCTACCTCTTAATGGTGTCACACCTTTTAATGACACCACGCCTCTTCCTTCCTATTTCTGTTTTTAAACTCTAGTGGGACTGACAGACCGACCGAATGGCGTCTAGTAGAGATGTGTAGACACATCTAAAATATGAGATATGAGTCAGTTTCCTTGGAAAATATTGATAAACTTATACTTTCCATAGAATTAAAGGTTTTCGTAGATTTGATATTCCCATTGCAAAGAATTGAAAGACAAGCACTTTTTTAAAAAATGTCAAATAATAGGTTTAATACTAGTTTGCAATAGATAGACTGTTGATCAATGAAAATGAGATTTGGAAATTTATTAGTTACGCTAGGGTCTAACTCACTTACTTCATTAGAATCTAAAAGATAAACAAAGCAGAATTCAATTTTTCATACATTATTATTCCAAAACTACGTATCCCATTTCAGCTCTTTTATTTGTAGTTTCTGTTATAAAACACGTTCTGAGTTGAAAGAGTGGATTCATCATCAGTTTTTGCGTACTATATTATTCATGCCGTCATGACGTCACTGGTTTTGGTGAGGTTATTGTCATGGTTAAGACAAATGAAAATAAAGTCAAAACTCAAATAGTAGGAGTTTGAAAACAATATTTTCCATGACAGAAATTCAATGTTTACAAAAAATATACCGAGCACTCACAAACACCAGTTGACGTGACATGACGTCATGGTATCCCTCTTTCTTTTCGCCCCTCTCTCGCTGCTATTCATGTCTTGAATTCAAAAGTCTAGTATCCCAATGTCTGTTGAATTTACGATAATAAGATCAATTCAAGGAGTTTGACAATTTAAACAAAAATGCGAGTGACGAATGATTAAAATTTTCGTGGAACCCCCAGTGGAAGAAAGACTATCACTCAAGAGATAGAAAAAAATAATCTATTAAGTTTATGATGCCCTTGTGGTTTAAATACCAACTTGAATTTCAAAGAAATTGTGAAATCCTTTCAAGTTAGCTGTTAATCCTTTGTAAAAATCTGTTCTACGAATGCCTACCATTCTTTGAAAGAACTTTGCTCCTGACAATCGTACCGCTTCTTCAATTTGGCTCCATGATTGTGTAAACAATATTTTTTTCAAAACTAGCTTTTGTCGGTCTACATCAGACTGTGGGCTAGGTGAAGCTACCAGCAGAGTAAGTCAAAGGAAACCGTTTCCAAAAAGTGAAAATACTTCGTGTTCGGAAAAATGACTCAAATCAAGTATCGTTCACTGAAACGTGAAAATAACTGGTCATTCAGAACGTGAAAACACTAACATAGCTCGCTCCAACATTCCAGACGTCCATCTTCAATGTACGCAGGCTCTGACGTCATGTTCCCGCCATTACCAGCGCATGCACACGCACCAATGGGCTTGTCACTCACGTTAACTCCTACAATAGACGACTGCGAAAAATATTTTCCACCCACAGACGCCTCAGTTAATATCGGCTCGACTGACTCATACGTGGTGAAAAAAAAAACGGATTTTTTTTCTATTTTCTTGTAGGGCTATTACTTCTCCAGACAATGGTGGATAATTCACTGTAAATGGTGCTTTTACAATAATTTCTCGACTTGCTATAGACAAGTTAGTGAAAAAAATAATTTTATTGGTGAAAAATTCCAACATTTCTAAAGTAACTAAGCTATTTTGCTATTTAAAAAAATCGAAATAGGTGGTGATGAGAATAGAGATACCAGAAGAGCCTAAGAAAGCTGGAAGGGTGTTCCGCTTTGTGCAACACCGGCTGACACAGAAGAAGGTCATTTTGGGTGGTTGGGAACGCCTACAAAATTTTCAATATGAATCAATCTTAATTTCTTCTTCGTTTTACGCTGTTTTGGCTTCCGAAATATTTTCTATTGGAACAACCTACTTTTGGGTCTGTTTGACTGAGCCAACATTGGCACAAGAGCTGATAAACAAAGTTAGGCAGCAAGGATTGAACTCACGCACAATGGCATCATTACCATCACTCTTCAGGACGTGCTGTTTATAAGGCTTCATTTGTGCATAAATCAACTCTGCAATTAGACTATTCTCCACTCCCCCGCTGTAAATCATACTCATTACTATAAGTTAGCCTCACTTTGAGATCTTACTTGCAGAGTTGAACAAAAAAAAAGTATAATATACGTAAGTCGTCTTTCTGATGAAAACTTACAATTTTTTCCTGTGATTCTCATAAACTATATGTTCGCTAATGCTTAGTATTACGTAAGTACTGATCACCAGGTATATTCGCCCGCCTGCACGTAAAGAAACTGATAAAACCGCTCTTAACTGACCGAATACTACTTGCCTTAAAGTATATTCGAAGATTTCGACTATTTATCAACGTGTCTCCAAACCTGCCGATTTGAATAAATGTCATTGGCTCCCAATTCCTAATATTGAAACATAGTTTGCGTATTACCGTTGCACACACACACACGCATGCACACGCACGCACACACTAATGTAAATATGTGCGCATTTACCTAGTCATGTGCATACAGATGCGTGTACATATAAACATATATTTACATACCCCATGTTTACTCACTGACGTATGCACACATGCAGATAATTGAAAGAGTTCATATATTGGTAATTTTCTTCCATCTAAGTGTACTAACACACACGCACATGTATACATAAACATGCTCACATACATATACATAACATTAACGTAGTCAGACATACGCGAAATATTTCCTTCAGTCGCTTCAGCACAACCATTGCTTTCAAATCTACAAATTCTATTGGAATACTATGCGATACATTGCCAGAGTAAAAAAGACTCAGGACAAAGGAATTTCTGGTGATATGTCTCGTCAGCTATTGTAAGACAATAACAGCTTTCACTGCTCTCATCGCCATAAATGTATCGTCTTGAATCACTCTCCGATTCACTGGCAGAGTGAGAATAATCAGGACAAAGGGATTTCATGGGAGATATCTTCTTTCCAAAACAACGTATTCACTGAATACCCTTGAAGTATCGAACTCAAAATCTTGGCTAACCAGTACGCAATGAGCAGGTGATCGGCCAAAACTGACATCACTAGTGGAGCATCAGTGAAGATTGAACTCACTATTATTAATATATGTGTGTGGTCTATCTTGCAAAAAGTATCCGCTGTTCAAATCTTCTGCTGAAAATTTTCAATGTAAATACGAATTGGTCAAGTTTAACCATTAGTGATTTTCATTAGTTTTTCTTTCAACTTAATTTTAGTAAATTTACATAGCAGTTACTCAAAACGTCAGTCTACACTGATTGGAAATAAAAGATGAGTTCACCTAGAGACTCACACCCCAATCCGCCTCGGGAAGCCTAGTTTTCCCTTACCAGCAGCTCTACCGCTAGAGCTACGAAGAGGTTGGCTGAAGATCAACTCTAACAACTTAAATTCACTCTCAATTTTTTCTGTAGCTTTATGCCATATTATTTTTATTTTATTTCATGCCATATTATTTTTATTTTTATGTAAAGTAGTAATATTAGTAGTAGCAATATCAACTTGAATTTTTTATTACATGAAGCATTGTCAATTATTCTTCTTTACCAATATTTCTTTCATCTTTATTTACTCACTGTTCAATCACTGACGATCTGTGTATTTGTGACGAAGAGCAACTACAATTAATATGAAATAAATACAAAGATTGTGGACACCTACAGTAGCGTGATGGTTAACAAGCTCATCTCACAGTTTAATTCACTAGTGTTCAATCTCGCTGGATGCCTCACTGCTGTACAGACTGGTCAAGTTTCAGTGTTGAGAATGGATGAGAATCGTGTGAACACTCTCCATTCAGATAAAAGTTAAGTCCATCTTGTTTTTTATCGGTCTCGGTTTCTCATGTGATCTCTGGGGATCCATGATGTGAGACGTGTTGTCCATCAGTTGTCTGTCATTCTTGCAACATGGCCTGCCCATTGCCATTTGAGTTTTTTAATAATTACTATGATGTCACCGACTCCCGTTTTCTTCCTTATATATTGTGCTGTCTTGTGATCTCTCCATGTAAGGTTGAACATGATTCTATCATGCACACGTTGCATACTTCTCAGTTTGTAGGTCTGTCTCTTGATTAGGATCCATGTTTCAGCTCCATAAGTGACTATCGGGAGCATGCATTGATTGTATACTCTTCTTTTTAGGATTATTGGGATCATCTGGTTCTTGAAAGTTGAGCTTGCACTGCCGAAGACTTGCTATCCCAGAGTGATTCTTCGCTTGATTTCCTCCTCTTGCAAGGATATATTACAATTTAACGGTCGACATTGTCGCTGAATGTCGGCTGAAAGTTTACCTCTCTTATCTAAGATGAAATTCCAATCATAAATCTAAACAAATTTAATAAATCTAAATAAATTCAACATTTTTCATAATATTTTTCCCTTTCATGAGTATAATGTATGAGAATGTATCAAAATGCGTGTCTCATGAAGGATGTGTGTGACTAGGAAGGTCTAACTGCGGCCTTATACCAAACTAAGCTGAGTTGGATAAATAAACACACTGTTGATTGATTGTAATCTACAATACACACTGTACAACACTGGATTATAGAAAACTCGTTTTGGGTCGAAGTTACGAAGATATGTGGCATGAAAAAAATGGGTAGCAAAACAGTGTGAGATTTCGGACAAAACCCGTGTAAATTTTTTAGGCAGATCAGCCTTTCGTCTGCCTCAACCAAAAAGTTCCAATTCGCATATGTTTACGAAAGTTCTTTATAAACAGTGACTATAATAAAAAATGGGGGGGAGGGTATTGTTCCGATAAGTAATTTTCTGATATATTCACCTATTGTCAAGTTACGAGTTCCAATGAAGTTTTTAAAAACTTCCATAATCGATTTAATCTAATTCTATGATTTGTTATAAATGTTTCAAGTGGTAAGCATTAATTGTATTTACTGTGTTTATCATGCAGGTGTGTGTGTGCAGCTGCATCTACACGTCCATACGTGTGGGTAATGAAAATATACGTGCATGTGTGTTCGGATGTGGATTTCTGTGTAATTGAAAGAGTGTATGTGTAGGTGTCAGATGTGTCCATGTATGTGAAAACATAGGCTTGTGCATATGTATGTATGTATGTATGTATGTATGTATGTATGTATGTATGTATGTATGTATGTATGTATGTGTGTGTGTGTGTGTATGTGTATGTGTGTGTGTGTGTGTGTGTGAAAGCGTTTCGCTAATTGATTGAATTTGAATTACTCTTGTGTTTTTTCACCTTCTCATTTTCTTGATTTCTATTTATTACTATGTGTTCCATTCTTCCTTAATTCAAAGAATGCCAAAAATGTGACATACCAGACTAACGTGGGAAAAAAACTCGGAAATTTTCAACGTTAAATTTTATTTATATATATATATATATATATGAATATATATATCTAAATGTATATATATATATATATAAATATATATATATATATATATATATATATATATATATATATATATATATATGAATATATATATATATATATATATATATATATATATAATTTTTATTCATGTATATATATATGCACACACACACACATATATGTATAAAAATTTTATTTATATATGTATATATATGCACACACACACACACACACACACACACACACACACACACACACACACACATATATATATATATATATATATATATATATATATATATATATATATATATATATATATATTCTCTGACCTAACCAGATCCCTCGTATACTACAGGGGATCCTCGCTATGCGTCAATCTTATATCAGTTGTTTTTATTGTTTTTTGTTGTTGTTTTTCTTTTGCTGTGATTCTTTGGTAATAAACGGTCAGTTAATGTAAGCATCTCTTAATTCTTAAGAGAAGTCTCTTTTATACGTTGTTTTAAGAGTGTCATGAAACACCAATTGCACACATCAGGAGATGCAGGATGGCATAACGGTTACAATCACGAAAAAACGGAATCAGCAACTTAAGTAAGAATTTCGCCGAGACTGCTCATTTTTACTTCGCACTAATATTCTTAGAAAAGGCATGATTCCACTTCTCCCCAGCGCAGTATCCAAGAAAATGGCTCTCACTGACATTCTACGATGGTTGACGGTGAGAAGGGTGGGTAAGTTGAGTGAGTTTTGCTGGTAGATTAGTAGTATATTGAAATCATTTCAGATGTAGATATTTTACTTGGCCAAACTTACGAAATATCTGCAGCTGGAAATAAGTTTTACTTTGTATTTTACGGCAAACAATTGATATTCGACGATAGATCTTTTCTGTAAAGAGCTGTAACAATACCGTTTTTTGTACGTGTATTTTGTCCCTACCAAAGTGAGACTCGCCCATTACATACCAATAAAATTGAACTTTACGAATACTCCAAATGTCGATGAACTGCAAGCTGAGCTCTGATCTTTTCCACACTCCCATTCCCTTGAAAAGGATAGGATAAATACTACGGCCAGAATGTCGGAGTTATTAATTAGGAAAGGAGATGCTAATCTATTCTGGGTGGCCGCGCCTGATGTGATAGTATTTCCCTATTTAGAAGTTCCACTGTCGAAGCAAGTCTCTTCAATACTCAACGACTCTCGTCTGTTTTTCGACAGATTTCGGCTTTGCTGTAGTCTGGATTGTCTCGCTTCCTACGCGAATTTCCTGTTCCTTGAACCTCTTTGCTAGTTTTTCGGGTCTGTTTCCAGGGCTCCAACTATGATTGGCACTACAGTCACCTTCATGTTCCACATCTCTTTCAGTTCTCTGGCAAGGTTAAGATACTTTTTGAGCTGTTCACTTTCTTTTAGTTTAATCATATGGTCCAGCGAAACAGATGTGAACAAGTAATGTTTAGCAAGTTAGTCTGGCTGGACCATTCGATAGTGTAGTGAATTCGATTCTCATGGGCCAATCCGTTCTCTGGGTCCTATGACGGACTACGCTGAGTTTAGAAAATAGCACTCTATCAACATGAAATGTTTTATAATTAAAAAAAGTATCTAAGAACTAAATTTTATTTCTGTTTTTGCAATGTCCTTCTTTAAAGCTTCAGATATAAAAGTATTGGCATTGTAGGACGTTAATATCTTTTACAAGTTGTTGCCACGATTCCGATCTGTAAGAAACAATAAATCTTCTAGTTTCAAGTTGTCCGAAATTCAGGGATATTCAGATTTCCCAGCTATCCGAAAGTAGGGCGTTCCTAATAGAAATCCTTTCATGAGCCGAGATGGCATGAAGCGAAAAAGCAAATACAGATAATTTATATGGGAAATTCTTTGGGCGTTCCCAGACCTTCCCCCACAAATGGTTAGGGTGGTATGTCAGGCTGAGTCATTGAAGGTCGTTGTGGTAATACAGGAGACTAGATGACGTTTGTTAACTCTATAATGACTCACTGCAAAACAAAGACCAAACGCTATTTCACTTTTCGCCTTTTTTCCGAAAAGGTGAATAAGTGGCGAGAAGCGAACGTTCGAAAAGGGGGAATTACCCGTATTTCAAGTCTATGAGATGTTGTTGTTGTTTTTGTTTTTTTTTTCATAATAGAAACTAAAAAAAACTCATCACAATAGAAGAGTCCATTGTTTCAAATGGTAGGTAGGAGATATTTCTATCGGCAGAATTGTTACCTTCAAGTGGAAGAGTCCATGATTAAGCACAGATAACAAGAAATCACACTGTTCTTTATTTGAGAAGATTTTTACAAGTTTTTCCTTCATTTTATTTTTATTTTTTTTTATTTATATCTAGTAGTAATAGATATAGTCTCGAGTTGTCTGGGCTTTTTAAATGAAGCATTGTCATCATTAATAATTTTTGACGGGTTACCTTCCATTTTATTATTGCTACTTTTTATGACATGGAGAACGCCGAATGAGAAGGCATGAGACTATATTAACTAGATTTGAACTTGACCGGCTGGTTGGTATCTGTGTTAAAGACACTGTTCCTGTCAAACGATCTTCTAAGGATGTAGGGGACACGCGTCAAAATCTCATCGGATGCAACATCTCAATTTTCATTTCCGATCCATGCTCCTTACTTAACGGTCGAAGAATGTATAACGACCTGTGCCTTGTGATAAAGAGCAAAATAATGCGTTGAGAAAATTCTGGTGAAAATTAATGACAGTATTTCATCAAAGACATTCGGGCAACTTGAGAGGATCACATCTGTTATTACTAGGTTCAAGCAAACAGCACAGCGTGGGAGAAATCGGATAAAAAGAATGTGGCTATATGACTGGATTTGAACTTCGCCGGCTGGTTGGTCTCTGCAGCCAAATCTGTTAGGCGTCGTCGACGTTAGACGAACTTTCAAAGATATGGGATGCGAATTCAAATCCCGCCGGGGGCTACTTCTTAATTTTCATTCCCAGCTTACTTAATGGTCGTAGAATGTAAAACGACCTGCATGTTGCAATGGAAAAGAAGACTTAAATGAGAAGAGAGAAAAACAAGCCAAGAATTTCTAACAGATCTGCTTATAAGTTGTTAGTGTTTATGTTTATAATAATATTTTAGCTCATTCTGTTGAAGGTTATTTTGTGTTTTGTCATATGACTGTTTTGTAAACGACTGTGTGTAGGGCATGTGCTTAGAGGCGGGGTTTCCCGGAATTTTTAAATAACAGTTTACCTAATGACGTCAGTGTCGCTATGTACGTCATATAGCCTAACAAGAGGCCTTCATTGGACGCATGTAATCAATCTGTTCGTGAGTGTTTATCGGCTGCTTAAAAAAAAAAACTAAACCCGATGATCTTTCTATCCTTTCCTTTGATATTTATTTCGTTGTAAAACTTGCAAGAAATTCTTTAAGTTGATTTCCATATTATTGAAATACTGGCGGCAAGGTAGCTATTCACAGGTACATAACCGAAAGAGGTGGGTCATTTGGGAACGCCTCCAAGGCCCCTAATAAAGGGGCCCTCAAAATCTGTATGAATAGTAATTCACTTTTTGTGTTTCTACTGACATCATATAACCTTGTAGAATAAGTAAATAGATATAAGTGACAGTAGCAAGGATATAAATGTACTAACATGAATTGCCTAAATAATAATTCAGCCTTATGAGTTGTTTTTCAGCGACCAAATGATGGTGCATGTCTATTCATTACAAATTTTCCTTTTTCATCAAATCTCACTTGATGTTGGAGAATGCCCCCCTAAGAGCCAAGCCCCCGACCCCCTACATCTCTTGTTATCTGTACTTTGGGGCCTTTATTATTGCACGTGTTGGTGATTATGATTTTCCAGTTTATGAACAATCACTGGTGGACTGCGTTGGTGTCATGATTTTAGCTAAGTGTCATGATTAAAGCTAAATCACTCGTGTGCATTTTATGTAATTATTTATGCAGAATAACAAGTTTCTTTAATTATAACGGTTGCAATTTTCATCATCATCAGCAGCAGCAGCAGCAGAGGCTATCATTAGTCCACTGCTGGACAAAGGCCTTTCCCAGATCTTTTAAGTCGACCTCTGTTATATCTTACCGGCAAACCTTTCTATCTCACCTTTCCATCCTTTGTCTGGTCTTATCCTATTGCGTTTGCAATCACTTGGGCGCCGACCTGTTAACTATTTACACCATCATTTTTGACTCTTAATTATATCTACGATTTCTTTTACTTTACTCTTGTTCTCTGGTCCATGTTGATATTTTCATATCTCTTGGTGTTGTCCTCAACATTGTTCCCTCCATTGCTCTTTGCATTGATCTCAGTTTGTTTTCAACGTTTTTCAAATCCGTACATCAGCTAATATTATACATTTTACATATTGGCGGCGTATTTTTCAAACTAATCTTCCTAACTTTATTGATTGATCTAAGTTAAAGTATTCCATAACCTCCTCTGAATCTTTACCCTCAGTTCTCATGTTCTTATATGAACAATATATTTCTCTTAATCCTGTTCATCTTTGAGCCTATTTTGATGCTTTCCCTTGTTAGATCACTCAGCATGTTCTGCAACTCATCTAATATTCCCCATATTATTGCTATGTCTTCAGCTAATTGCAAATGGACCAAATATCCTCAGTCTTTATTTACATCCATTTTCCCCGTCAGTTTTCCGAAAGGAGCATTCAAGACTTACCGGAAATGGTTTAGGTGGAATCGTATCTTCTGATCAAACTCCATTTCCAATCTTCATCTCATTTGTATCTTTTTGAAGTCGAATTATTGCCGTTATATTTTTGAACACATACTCAACAACTTTCATGTAATTTCCATCAATTTCTTGCTCTTGTATCGAGTAGAAAACTATCGTGTGTTCTGCCATGTCAAATGTTTTGTCATAATCGACAACAACCAAACAGAGTGGTTTGTTATATTCTATTGTTTTTTTCGATCAGCTGATTTATTGTTTGAAGATGGTCTACTGTTGCGTACCCACTGCTGAAACCAGCTCGACGCAGTGTTATTGAGCAGTATTTAATTTAGCACTTATTTGTTTGTCTTTCTCTGAACATCATAGGATTCCATCTTGTTTTCTCTATCAAGATCAATGTGCCTACCATTGCACAACCAATTGAGTTAATTCTATAATTCTATACTATTGTCACCCCCAAATCTTTCACTTCTTTGATATATATATATATATATATATATATATATATATATATATATATATATATATATATATATGTGTGTGTGTGTGTGTGTGTGTGTAAGGGCCATTACAATTCCTCATTTGAACAAAAGTCTTTCCCGACTCCTCCCATACCAACCATGATCGTGCCAACCTATGTCATGTTTTGCTAGTAAATCACTCCATCACGCCTCTCTGTCTCGAGTCGAGGTAAAATATCAGGGTTTCGAATGCTGATTTTCAAAGCTGGCATGCCTTCTTGATTCGGAAGACTGCTATAAGACATCTTCCTACCACCCTCCTATTTGTTATTGTGCTGTACTAAGCTAAGCTTGGCAAATATCTACTCATGCTTTGTGCTCTCCAAGTGAGCTTTCTCTCAAGTGCAGATCAACATTCTAGAAAATCCAGTACCTTTGATCATATCCAGGTCAAAGCGATCAAATTAATTAATAACCTTCCCAACATTTTAAACATTCCTGCCAAAGATGTTGACCCTATTCTAATCAGGACTTTTACACCGGAGGGATTTCCTCATGTCTTTCTATTTAAATTCTATATTTTCTGATTTTGATTCGCTTTCTTCCGCATTTCAATCGCCTGCCAACGTTCAAAGCTTTTCTTCCTTGAGCAAACATTTCATTGTGATTTTCTTTTTTTCTTTCTTTCTGTGACTAGGTTCCAAGTAAATCTGATTTGTTCCATTATAAAAGTATAACACGTTGAAATTCCACGATCCATCCTCGTAGTTTGGGAAAAGAACACGAATTCGTTTATTTTGATAAAACTGAGGGAGGACCATTTTACAGATTTAGATATAGACATTTCTAATCTTTTTATTAGATCAATTTTTAAAAAAATGATTATCTTCGACTCTGAGTCAGCAATATTCCAAATATCGTTCGGACAACTGAATATCGACTTCGCATCCTTGGCGTTGTCAAAACAACGTTTCGGCCAATCCATTTTCATCATGTATATAATCCGATGTTCAATTTTTTTTAAAAGAAAGATAGGTATTCATCTTTTCCAGTTTGCTGATAACATTAAATATGCAGAGAATAGATCTAATTGTACGGACGAAATTTGAAAAAAAAATCTAATTCACGAAATGAAACTTTCTTTGAGAGATGTCCCTTTTTCTCAGTCTTGTTTTATCTGTTGCTCGACACTAACATTCTGCAAATTTCTTCGGACCCCCCCCCCCTAAAAAAAACATGAAGGTGTTAATGGCTAAGTACTGGACGTAACACATCTATTTCAACCTTGTCAAAAGTTTTGCTCTGGGTTTGATTAACTTTTACAATACAATCATTCCCAAGATAAGAATGCTAGTCTAAAAGTATCATTGTGTGATGACAATATCCCCTAAAAATTAAGACAAATGTTGTGGCATCGAAAAGTATGCATTTTTCTTATCAAAATAGAATGGTGAGATCAGTATCATTTAAATGTTCCATGGATAAAGTTTTCTGTTGAAATATTGATAGTATTACGCACACCATGGATAGGTAGTTATGTAGGAAACATTTGTCCTAAGGAAACTTGTCTTAGGTGAGTCCGTACGTTTTGAAGGAGTTGAAATGTAGTTAACCTTACGATTATTATCTAATAAGTAAATTACTGACAAGAAATACACGCTAACTTCGTTATACGTTACTTTAATCAACGCTAAATTCAGTTACCGTGATTTGGAAATCTTTCATCGTTTCCTGTTTTACACATATAATTACTCATTTGCCACAATCTGAAACGACGAGTATTAACCGTAATTATTCACACTGATTCTATTAATCGCTTAACGCGAATTCATCTTATGCGTATAAAGATTGGGACGAATTAATCGCATTTGCCTTCGCATTTTTTTTTTTTTTTTTGCATTTGCATTGAAGTGAGGTTTGCCTGTACGTTGTGTGGGTTTCGTAGATGAGGCATTGTAACTATCAATTTTGACTAGTTTGTCTTTCGTCTTATTTCTGTTGTTTTTTTTTTTATTGCAACGAAAAATTTAGGTATGAACAAGACGGACGCAAATTCACCGGAAAATAAACACCTGAGAAATTTTTATATCTGGCAAAAATGAATATATTATTCCATAAAATTTCCGATACTTATTTATCAAAGGATGGATTTTTTTTTAAATTATCGTTCCAAATATCGAAGAATATTTTTTCCTTTTCATATGATTCTTACCATTTTGATGATTTATTTTATCTATACATAGCTGTATATTTAACATTAAACAGATCAATCCCTCGAGATATTAATTATGCCAACCGTTGTTTGAAAATTGCACCAGGATTGCTCTAATTGAAAGTCTGACTATGGGAATTGAAAAACAGGAAAATCAAGTAAAATATCTTTTTTTTTCTCCAGATTTTTTTTAGTTTTATTCGATTAATTATACTTTAGGCTTTTGATCTGGGAAAATTATTTTTCACTCAATAGAAAAAAAAAGATTTTTCATCATTTTTATCGATCACACTCAGTTCGAGCAGTTCTTGACTGCTTTTCGAAAAAAAGGGTAAACATTATTGATATCTGGAGAGATTTATCTGATAAACGTGTAAAAATCAATGAAAACATCGATGTATAAATAAAATGAATCATTAAAATAATTTTAAAAATAGGGTTGGAATCATATGGAAAAAAAATTCTCCTTTTCCGATGTTTGAATATTTTTTTTTTAATTCGTCCTTTACAAAATAAGTATTGAACGTTTTTTTTTTAATCAGATTATACATTGATTTTTGCTAGATTGTTAAATTCCTCAGAAGTTGATTTCCGATGAAAATTCTGATCATATCGTTCAAACCCAGAAAAATTAATAGTAACAAATATATTGCTGTTATTCCACTCTTTAATAATACTTATCTCGAAGATGCCTGACTCTCGTTTCAGGGTCTTTATTTTTACTTGCACCTCTCATCTCGGGTCTATCTAATATGATATCATAACTGCATTCCAAAGACAACCTTTGGCAGTTTTGATGAAATTTTATACAAATACATTTTAATTATAAAGCTCATCTAGCACAAAGCTACGAGTGAGGAATACCCGTTTGTGAGATTATCTTGTTCACCATTACTCCACGGCAAGTCACCTATATCGATCTTTACTAGGTCTGGTTTAGTATGGTACGAGGCCGAAAGTATGGGGTATCCAGTGTGGTTCGGACTCGTGACGGCCTGAGAATTGCGATGAAAAGCAACAGGAATGAGAGGCAGGAACTACCAGTCAAAAATAATAGGCAGCAATTATTGCTTCATCTGGTAATCAAGCGGGAAGTGACACATGAACCGAGCAGTCACTTAGTTTCTAATAATGAGACCACTGACCACGAGAGGGCATAAATGTCCAGAGCGTTATGGGAAACGAACGATACATTCTTAGCAACGTTTTAAAGGTTGTGGCACCCAAGAGAAAACTGACTGAGGGTTTGGTATGTGATGTGTCAACATTCGTAGACGTTTACGTATGATTAAGAATTAACGATGAGATATGTGTGTATGTGTGCATGTGTATGTGTGTGTGTGTGCACATGCCTCAAAGTCCAAGTAGAGCGTAATTCATATTTATACACATTTTTATTAGTTTACATGGGAAAATATTTTGAACGTTCCCAGATCCCAAAAATGGTGATGTTGTTATGTGAGGCTGAGTCGTAGGAGATTAGATTAAGGGCAGGGGGGGACATTTTTTTCGCATAAGTCAACATTCGAAAAGCGGTATGAACAATACGAACTGAATTTTCAACGGAGAAATCGACTTTTGAGAAATGTAAAAATCTGGCAAAAATCAGCATGTCACCTGATTTCTATAAAATTTCCGATACTTATTTAATAAGGACAGTTTTTTTTAAAACTTGATTTTTCATGTCAAATAACGGAATAGAAGGGTTTTTTATGATCCCTACCCCACCTTCTATTATTTTGAGGATTTATTTTATTTATACATTTATGTTTTCATTGAATTTTACACATTCAACAAATAAATCCCTTCGAGATATTGATTATATTTACCTTTCCAGAAAAGCGCACAGGAAAATATTGAGTGAAATGTGTTTTTCACATCAAAAGCCAAAATTATAATTGATCGAATAAAATTTTTAAAAAACTGCTGGGAAGATATTTTACAGTTTTTTAATCCCCAAAGTAGGACACACAGTTTGAGCAAATCTGGAGTGCTTTTCTAAAAAAAGGTTGACATAATTGATACCTCTAGGGATTTATCAGTCAAATGTGTAAAATCAATGAAAACCTCAATGTATAGATGAGATAAATCATCAAAATGGTAAGGATAATCTGAACAAAAATTTCTGATATTTGGAATAAAGAACTCTTTGAAAATTCGTCCTTTATTATATAAGTATCGAAAACTTATTGAAATCGAATGAAATGCTGATTTTTGCCAAATTTTCTCAAGTATCAATTTCCCGGTGAAATTGCATTCATATTATCCATACTTATCAAACTCTTTTCTCTCTCTCTCTCTCTCTCTATATATATATATATATATATACGAACAAACAAAACAAAAACACCTACACTAGCACTAACGATACTAACACCTATAACAGACACACACATATGAACAAACATAACAGAAACACCTACACAAATACTAATATTACTGACACCAATATTGTGAACAGACACAGCTATATGAACAAACACAACTACAAAAACCAGCATACAGATAATAGAAACAAGAAAACTAGACTCCATAAGGGCCTCAGACCTACTACCCCTCATACCCTGCAAGAGGAAAGCCCTAAGAGTAGCATCCTCCCTCAACCCATCACATTGACCCTTGGAAAGCATCCTGAAGACCCAAGCAAACACCCTGACCAGCAGGTAACCCCTACATCAACTCACACACACACTCTACCAAAAAATGAGGAAAGCCCCCTACCACTAAATATGGAAGGGGAGTTAGAAAACCTGATTCCAACACTAGTAAGCAGTTTAGAAAACTTACTAAAACACTACTACACACCATCAAAATACTAAACTGAACAACCCTCACCACACAGAACACTAATACACACAACTCCTACCATTAATATCCTCACACCCACATCTTAGAAACATTCAATAATGGAAGCTTCAAAGTCACCTAGACCCATAGGAAAAACTTCACCTTAGCCTGTTATAACCCTTGTTCAACTCATAGCCGAAACATTTTCAGTAACTTTTAAGGTTGATACCTATGTAGCTCCATAACCCCACCACCCCTCCTACACTACCCCAAACATACCAGGAAAATCCACCTCTACAACACTACCCCCTACCTTGACACACTCTGCCCTCCCCAAGGCAAACTGCTGCTGCTGCTTTACCAAAATCCCAATACCTGCTGGTCATTCTTACATTCAGCAGGAGGCATCTAGTAGCCCTGACAACAAAACTTACCCACAATGCATAGTCCCTGGCAGTGGACTCTGGTTCCACATGGTACATTTTAATCCACACTCACACAACATTCACCACTGATGATGGGAGAAATCCCGAAACATGTATGGACTATAGACATATAAGGATTAATAAACCTTACCACCAAAAACTTCACTCCCGAGTCTGTCTCACTCTCTAAAGTACACATTATATATATATATATATATATATATATATATATATATTGCTTTTTTTTCTCGCACTCTTTACTTTTTTTACTTTACTTAACATACCTTTCTCTCCCTTTATATTGTATGCAATTTCGTTTCGTATCAGTACACCTGTTCTTTTTATATACATATTCATATATATGTTTGAGAGAGAGAGAGAGAGAAATAATGGATTCACTATACAGACACCTTTATATAAGGAACGAAAGATATAACGTGAGTCAAGAATTGGTTTCTTTGTATAATAATCTATCAGTTTAGGATTATGTAAATTCCATACAGAAAAAAAAACAAAAAAAATTAAAGCATTTCAAAACCGTTGATCTCCCATTTCGATGCTAGAGTCAACCAAATGTTCGTCATTAGAAGAGAATTTCAAATCCTTTCCCCAAGAACATGAAATTTTACTTCAAGAATTTGTTTTGGTCGGTCTTTGAGTGAGGTTCTATGGAGTGAGGGTACTGAGAATTACGAAGCATCAAATATTATGCCAAAACGTCTGCAATTCACCAGTAGAAAGACATTTACTAACGACGTTTGAGATAATGGACATAAAGATTACATAAACACTAAAGGGACCAACGGGGAAGTAAAACGATATAGTGCTCTTAACCCTGTCAGATTAATTTTGAAGTATATTTATAATTAAAAGTTGATTACTACGGCTCCCGGTCTGGCCATTTAATGAGGGACTCATCCTTCACTTGCTAATTAAGACACAAATTAGCTATCGGCCAATGGTAACATTATGTATATCATATATATACAAGGAAGGTATTCTATTTTGATATAAAATTTGGATAACCAGTTTTGACTTTACAAATAAGCTTGCAATTATGAGAAAATAAGCTTGTAATTATGAGAAAATTATTATCATTATACTGATGGTTTTACGAGGACTGAGAATGAATAAATATTCTATTACCATCAATAGAATTTTTTTCGAATGAATGTGAGAAAAAAAAACATAATCTTACTGTAAAAAAAAAAAACGGTGAACATATAACTTGATAGCTACAACAATAGGCAAGGAAACCGAACAATTTATGGGCCCTCTTCCGCATCAGGCAAAAGGGTGTGGGTATCCTACTAAAGAGAACCTTTTTACTCGCGCTCCCGCGAAGAGCGAGATGTGACTCAAGGTCGAGTTTAACGAGGGATGGAACACCCTCAAAAATAGCTCCAGCCGACGCAACCTAGGTCGGGAAGGCATCGGGTCGAACCCGGCCTGTCCCTCTCAGTGCAATGGCACAGCGCCGCCCCGAGGCGAACTCCTTCCCTGCAGCTGGACCGAGTAATAATGAGGGAACCCAAGGACGAATCCAAAGGTTCCCAATGCGCTTAGCAATGCTGAGCCTCACTAGCTACGTCATTGCACCAGCGCACTCGGTCTTGATGCTCACACAATCTCAGGCACATTTGGATGGCAGAAGTCGGTACCGGATCTTCAGGCGAAGGTGTGGAACAGATAATACACTTTGATCCAAACCAAAAAGACCAGAGAAAACTCTGACAGCTTGGTCAATCACTTGAAAACAAAAGTTTTCAAGCTTCTCAATGAACAGCTCCACTATATCTCTTTGAAGCACGTTTCTTTTTCTTCTACTTTGAACAACTCCGCCAGCATTGGTACTAAACGAAATGGTAGATCAGAACATTAGGACAAAACAGGAAAACCACTCTGGTCGGATATTATAAACTAACAGTGGTAATCATTCCTAGTTAGACTTACAACTTATGAATTGGGAGGCGTTTATTAGAAGGAGCCGTCTCCTGCACACCAGACACGAGATGCCCAGAGAAATGGTTGAGCTTATAATGAAATAAATAGAAAACAGTTCAAGTTTTAAAAAACAATTTCAGGGAATAATTATTGACTCAAACGGACACATCGATTGAGCCAGGGGTGGCGAAATCGGCGGATGTCCAAATTAGCAAGTGAAAGAAAATGCTGAAATATTAGCATTTCCAAACCAGGATGGATTTTAAAATAGCATCAGCAAGTAGATGAGCTTCAATATAAGCGTTCCGATATAAGCAGACCAATTTCGTCAATTAGCAAGTCGTTATTCGATGGTCGAAAGAGTCTATGTCGCCTGTAAAGAAGACGCTACTGCGTCTTGCAGGGGCGATTGAACCGAACGGTCACTGGTTTTCGGTTGGGCACTAAGACTCTGTCCCTTTAAGACGTCGGCTTGTACAAAAATACATATTTCTCATTAAGAACAAGCCACATTTCTCTTCTGTCTCGTAATATCCACGGAGTGCAATAGAGACGTATGACCCCATTGTATTCGACGAAAATATCAGATTGTAGCAGATCATTACAAGTTGTTTGTCTTTTATTCTCTCAGATGAGTTCGTCGACAATGAGTTCTGGAGAAGATTTAAGAAGTGGAAGTAAAACATTATGAATGAGTATTAAGCTCTTCCCTGTCTTACTGTGAGTCTTGCCATTGCTACGATAAGACGGGCGTCAGATCGAGGAAAAAAAAAAAAAAGGTTACACAACGTGGGCAGGAGTAGACAGTTTCCGGGCAATCCCTTTATAGACGACTGCAGCTGTTAGAGTTCGAGGCGGGGACGGGCGAGTGGGTATTACAATACAGACCTCGATGCTCTTATATATTTGAAGATAAAAAGAGATACCACTTGAGTCCAAATTACAGAAGCTTTCAACAACTTGGGAAGAGGACCTTTTTCTTGATCTGATCTTTTCGTTTTCATAAGGGTTCAGTTTCACATAATGCTTACATAGAACGCCCCTCTAAAACCCTTTAAAGATAGTGCACCCAGGGAAAGAGCATGTATACATACCAAATTTGGTTGAGCTGTGCCAATGTTCAAGATGGGGACATAGCGACAGACAGAGGGAGGGAAACAGTCGTTTTATACAAATAAATAACAGCGAGCTACGGTTAGAATTAAAGGATACCTATGAACATGGTTAGAGTGGTGAGCTTGCAACCAGTTGAGAGTAAGCTCAATGTACCTTTTTCTGTTGATATGGCTATGTGAGAGAGTTGTTTGCATATTTACTGTAGGGTGTCGGTACTATTGGTCGAAGGCGTTCTGGCGTGAACGTTTAGGCATTAAACTTACGTTGGAGTCTGCTCATTTGGCGACGGACTTCAATAGCATTATTTGTTTGTTAATCTGTCAGTAAGCATAGTTTTGATGGAACACAATTATATGTATATCTGTTACTTTACAGCAGAAATATTAGTTTTTACACTCATGTATAATATTACCAACTATTTTGTTTTTCAATGTATTTATTTTCTTGCATTATACACATGTAAATACGGTATGATTTTTTTACATTTCAGGTTAAAAGATGTAATTTTTAAAAATATACTGAAATTCAAATAATAACTGGGAATTATTAAAAATTTTCTGCAATTATCATTCCTACGATAAAATGTATATAGGCTTCATATCAAAAATGATTAACGAAAATATTTTTTCAAATTCAAATATCCCTCATTTTTGAAATCTCAATAAATGCCACTTGGTCAAAATAAGTTTTATGCCGTTTGAAAAACAAATCCTTGGGATATTTAAAGTCAGTTCAACTTCTATCTTACGATAAAAAAAACTATGCTTCCTAAACAGCATATCAAGAGCTGAAAAATGAATTTCTTTGTCAACTATTTAACTTTTGCTTTTACTTTCATGGATAAAAAATTCATTAAAATTCCAACGAATTTAAAAATGTTTCAAAAGCATTTCTGATCTCCTTCCCACAGAATTCACTATTCTTTTGAAAATAAATAATGTTTCTGTTACATTTTTGGAAATTTATTTCCAAAAGATAACTTATTTCCATATGCGACACAAGCTGACAATTCTAACGACGGCAAAAATTTCATGATGAGACCAGATTTGAAAAGGTTAACAGTGTTTGTAAGGATTCAAATGATCTGAAGGGAGAGCGGTTAAAGAGAGATAGACAGCATTCATAACAAAGAAATTTAATAAGAGGGGGAATGATAAGAGAGAAGAAGAAATTACTTCTTTTCTATGTCACACAACGTCTTATTATTCCTCTTTTGAAAATATATTCTATTTTTCATCTCAAGAATGCAAGAAAAAAGGAAAGAAAAGAAAGAAAGACTAAACAGTGCTCATAACTAATATATACATATACATACACATATATATATATATATATATATATATATATATATATATATTATAACTTTTTCCTTAGCTAATGAATTATATTGCATGATATTTTTCCTTTTGTTTTTGATGTAATGATTATTTATTCTTTGTTTCAGACATTTTAATGGAGATTAACTTGAAAAATCAAGTGAGTGAATCACTCTAGGATGCCAAGCCTTTGGTAGAGTAAGCTTAACCTTCAAGAAGAAGATGATCCCATTAGTCCTAGAAAAAAGAGTATACAACAAATGCATCCACCCAATAGTCAACTATAGAGCTGAAACACGGAACCTAACCAATAGACTAACCCGCAAACTGAGCACCCTGTAACTTGCAAGAGAGAATCATGCTCAACCTCACATGGAGAGATCACAAGACAGCACAGTATTTTATGGGTGAAACAGGAGTCCGAGACATCATAGAAATCTTAAGGAAACTTAATGGCGATGGGTTGGTCATGTTGCAAGAATGGCAGACAACTGATGGACATCAAGACTCACAACATGGATTCTCAGAGATCAAATATGAAACCTGAGGCTGGCAGAATATAGGATGGTGAGACAAACAGGACAGGTTTAGAAAATATAAGCTCCACAACACCCATGATAGAGAGATGTGGTGAATCCTAGGGAAGGTCTATATCCAATGACAGATGATAAAAGACTGATGATGAACTCAAAATTCAATTGGAAACAAATATTTGTTAATATCATGAATACTTTTATTACAGATATTGACAAATGCTCTCCAAAATTGTACATGCAATGATGCAGGTATCTTTTTCTTGTCCTCTTAAACACTGTATAGATTGACCAATTGGAATAAGTGGGATCCAACTGCTTTAAAGGCTCCACTTTTGGTTGTCTGTTTCCTAGATTTGTCGCCAACCGAGGCTACTATTTACACAGAGCTAGGGGGGGAGACAAGTTTCCCCCACTCTTTTCCCATAGCTTGGAGAAGAGTGAATTCATGACTTTCCCAAGGGCATTAGTATGAAGTGAAACCAACTGTCTCAGCAGGAATCTGAACTCGGTTTGCTGATTCCATTTTCACGTTGCTAACTATTAGGCCACCTGAACCTCCACTATTATAGACAAAGAGCAGATGAAGGTTACTCTACAATGATGATTGCAAAGATTTCTGGCTTAACATCACATGGTGAGATCACAAGACAGCACAGTATATAAGAGAAAAAAACAGGAGTCAGAGATATCATAAAATGCATTAGAAAACTCAAAAGGCGATGGGGAGGCGATGTTGCAATGATGCTAGGTATCACAACTCTCAATGTGGATCTCCAGAGATCATATGTGAAATTGTGGCCAGCAGAAAATAATATGGCCAGCAGAAAATAATATGGCATGAAAATTCAGACAGGTTTTAATGATATTGGTGCTGCAACGTCCACTATCAAGAGGTCTGGCAAATCTTGAGGAAGGTCTATGTCCAACAACAGACGTTAAAGGGCTGATGATTATGATGATTTTTGGATCATGGAATCACCAAGTCATCTTTGCAAATCATACAAGCAAAAAACGTTTTTGTATCATAGTTTTTCATAAATGCAACAAAATAAAGAACAAAAATATCAAGAAATATCCAAACATATATCGAATGACCATCAATTTTTTTTTTTTTTTTATTGATTCACACTCATGTAGAAAACATACATTCATTGAGATTATTTTTACATGTCGGCTGTTACATCAACAAAGCACAATATACAAATAGTACACAAGTGGGAAAAAAAATGGATTCATCTTTCTTTCCTTTTAAATATGACTCATACAATAATGAAAAGTCAGGAATAACAAATTTGACATATCTTTGTTTAAAGAATATTATCATTTTTCTTTTTGTAGGCTATTATCCTTAACACTCTGCCTTCACATATGTATTTTAAAACCTTCCCATTTTTTTTTTCTGGAGGTTAAAATGCAGCATTCAAATACATTTAGCTGCCTCTGTGCTATCAATTTTTATATACCAATCAGCATAAAAACATTTTTTTCTCTTCTGTTTTTCTTGATGGTGAACAGTTTTCCAAAGAGCTAGCTCTATTTCATTGAAAAGAAATTTGGCTATCCTTCTTCTAGTGTAACTCAATTCTGCTCAATTTCCCTCAAGCTGGTAGGTGTATAAAATTCTGAAACAGGTACAAATTTGTTGGTCCTACATTTTAATAATAATAATAATTGGTCCCACAATTTAATAATATGATTTAATAATAATGACTTGTATAGTTATGAGGGATTATTCTGCTAATTACCTCAGAGAAAGGGATTATTTACATATGAATCAACACTGATGCCTAGGATAACAGTATATGTTTGCTTCGCCTAGGATCAGAATGTACTATCTGAGCACTCACTGAAAAGTCCAAGGTGCACACACACAAAATTAAAAAAAAAAAGAAGGTATATACACACTGCATTTTATAGATTATACATACTATCTTTCTTTTTGTTTTTAGGCTCCTGTATTTTAAAACTATAACATGTTAGCTCTTGGGGGAATCACCAAAATTACCCCAAAAATATTACTTAAAAACATAAATCTTGCCATTTCCTTTCTCTATAACATATATCATGGGTTATACAATGTCAAGCTAGATCAGTTGGATTAGGAGGCATTTATTGTCTGCACCTATATCACAATATCAGCTTAATCCACAACCTTATACAGTGAAGTGTATAGTGACTTCCTATTCAGTCTACATATAAATTATGTCGTACTTTATTAATGTCTTTCATTCACTTTAGGCTTGGTTCAAAGATAACCACAAGGAAAATGTTCCTAATCTGACACAGGGTCCAGAGAGATTTTAGAAGGTCATTGTGAAGGTGGCACAGTTTTCTTTAGATATAAAATGTATTAAATACAAATATTCATATAATTAAGGGTTACAAAAAAAAACAACTTGAAAATATAAATGGTCTTACAAATATTGAACTGTACATTCTTTCCACAAGCTTGACATACTAGCTATGACTTTTAACAGCATTAACAATCTTTCCAATCAAAGAAAAACAAATATAAAATATGTACAGAATGAAATGAAATGATAAAAAGAAAATGGAACATGCAAATGATTGTGTCTCAGAAGATGACTATCATTAGAACAGACAACGTAATCACACAGTCAAACACACTCCCTTTCACATGAGGAATGAAAACATTTATATTGCATAATATTAGAGAAACTGAGGCTTAGATTTTCTATCTTCCTCCTTCATTATGAAAAGAAAATAATGTTGACAGTTTTAAACAAAGCACATTCTTCATCTGAGGCTTTGCAAAACCATTTATGAATGACTAACGATCAAGGAATGTCCTCAGTGCTTGTACTGGGTGTTTGCAAGGCCCGTTGACAGCCAGAGATGAAGTGTTGATAGAAGAATCGTTATTTTCCATGAAGGCCCTTAATCTGACAAGCGGTTCTTCAAACCTCTGCAATAAATCAGTAGCCAGAGGTAAAGGCTCATAACAATCGGCTTTGACATCTGCCAGAATCTTCTCCACGGCAGCTTTCACCTCACTGACATCATCATCAAGCTCTTGGGATGTATCGTCCACACCTGTGAAATCGATTTCAATTGAGGTATTCCGTGAGGGATGACGCAAGGTCACAACATTATCATTGTCGGGGCTTGGTGCCATGTTGTCAGTGCAACACTTCTTCATCATTGCCTTTTTCGGTCAACTTACACCTACAACGAAACAAAAAGAATATGAAGAAGAGATTTTGTAAAGGATAAAGCAGAGAATAGTAACATCAATAGAAATCATATAATTCCAAGCATTGTTTCCTTTTGACTTGGAAAGTAAAAGTGGGGTTTCTTTTTTAGATGAAACTATTTACGGCTACTATACTATAACATGAAGATGGTGGCATATGGCATTCGGAGAAGCAAAGAATGATTGATACATGCATATATATATATATATATACATATATATATATATATATATATATATATATATATACGTGAGATTTTTTTCTGAGATTTTGCGAGGCTGCTAGAAAGCACGCACAATAATTCTAAGGGAGGCAATTCTTCCCTGAAATTATGATTATGTCCCCTACAATTTACATCTAAATGTAATTCAAGATTCTCATTTCAATAAGCTCGTTAGTGCATGCTGATGGTCAAAATACTCTGCAAATGCCCATCAGTATGATCTGTGGTGTTGATATAGTTTGGTAACAGAACTCACTTACTAAAATAAACTAACATGAATAATCTCAACATTAGATTTCTGCAGAAATACAGGAAACAAGGCTATTACAAGTTTTTAGATCACCACCTCTGAATAATGAGAAATTTAGCTGTTAATTTCTAAAAGAAAGCAAATAATTTTCACTTATTTATTTAGACTGACATCCGCATTCATTAACAGGAAAGATATTGCACAATACAATTTTTAAAAATCATAATAGTCATCTGATAAATAGAATAACAAAATATGCCTCACTCACTTGTGGATATTATAAAACAAATAATATAAAAAGAATACAAATCTTTATGAGTAAATGCCAAAACTATGAGCCTATACTTATATTTGTGGAAGTTTGATTTTATGTTCACCTTCTCCTCCCAAACGGTGCATTGCAGCGGCAGCTAAAGATTCAAGGTATCCCTAAAATGTACAGTGTTAGAGTGTACAAAAAGAATTTGGGTGATTCGTAACACTTTTGAAGAGGGGTTCTACTTACTACAGGACTATAATGCTGAACTGGACAAAATATGCTTCAAAATTAAAGGTAAACTGATGACCAGAGATCCATCTGCCAAACAGCACCTCCTTATTGCACTAAGATTGATAGAGTCAGAGGTACACTCAAGTAGTGGTAAAATACAAGAAACAATGAGAAACAAAGGGAATGTTATTTCAAAAGCTTTTATACAGAGGTTTGTGGTAATTAATTAAAGAATTTAAAATTCTTGCCACTGTCTTTGCATTTCCTGCTGTTCCTTCAATTCTCTGATCAGTCATAAATATATTCATGCATATTGAATATTCCTGTAAGATTGGTAAATTACATTGCATAAATATTTGTATATAATGCAAAGAATAACTTCATTCTGATTGCCTTTACACTTGAATTAAATTCTTTGTTTCATAGTAAGCAAGAGTTTTTCTCTAAATCAAAAGCAAAAGGAATGTAATTTCAAGAAAAGCTTTGATACAGAAATTTGTGGTGATCAGTTGAAGAATTTAGGGGTAAGGATTAGGGTTTGGGTCTGTAACAGGTATAAATGATATTTTTGCTTCACTTCTTGTGGCTACTGGTAATGAGAAGCAAAGAGAATGTAATTTAAAAGTGCTTTTATACAATGGTATTAATTACAAGTTTCAATATGGTAAAGTAACAAAATTGCTGGGAAAATAATTTTATCTTACAGCTATTTTCATAAGTAACACTTGTAACTCACAATTAATGATATCTTTGCTTCACTTTTAATAGCTTCTTGTTACTTGTATTTCATTTACACTGGTGTTTGCTACTAAATCCAAAGAATTGAGCAATTTACAGAAGACTCACCTTAAAATAGTGATCTCATATTGTGTGCCATATCTAATATGTAGGGATCTTGATTTCCTATATAGTCTCATGTCACATTTTGCTAATGTGAGGAGAAGAGATATTGCGAAAAGATTCAGGGTGGTCTGCCACCATCTTTGAGGCATGAAAAGTTGATGGTGTCCCAGTGACTGGGGATCTTTCCTCAAGATAGTACCCCCCAATTGCAGTAAGATAGATAGGGTCAAACATACACCGTGATGCCTGTGACAAAGAATGATGGAACCAGATATTTATTTAAAAGCCCACATTGAAAGAATGTAACCTAGTGTTGTGTGCAAGGTTCAGATCCTCTACATCAAATCTTGTATAACATTCTGCCATTGTGGAATGGTAAATAAGTACTGCTAGATGGAGACTTAACAGATGCCAAAACACAACTCAGGGTTCACACTGCAAGGCAGAGACATATCTCCACATTCAGTGTTGAAAGTGACATTTGGCACCAACTCCTAAAAATAGTAATGGTAGATGATAAAGAGAACTTTACATAGGTATTTAATTGTTATTTAACTCTTCTAGATTCAACATGGCTAGTATTCTTTTGTTGGTAATAAGAGATCATCAGATATACATAAGAGCCATATCTGTCACAATTATAGCATTAATACCAGCTAACAGACCTCCTTCTTTCTTCAAATCCTTTTATTAAACAACTCTTTTTTTACCTGTTTCATTTTCCACCCAGACATCAAACTACCTTTCTTTCCTTCCCTCTCTCTTCCTATCCTCTTATTAAACATTCTTTTCTCTCCCCTCCCTACCATATCTGTCACAATTATAGTATCAGTAGCAGACATTAGCTAAGCCTGTTTTTGTTGCACACATAATATACATCAGTGAAGAGACATGCTATGAACCAACTACAGATAAATCAAGAACATTTTAATAAATTTTGATATAATTATGTAAAGTTCTCTTTATCACCATATCATTGATATTCAGAATACAGTTCTTTTTAAACATACATAAAAAAGATAAAGATCTATTGAGTGTAATATAACATTGTTTATTATAGTCTATAAAAACATATGATACATATGAGAAATACTGGAAACATCAAAAATAGAGTAAAAAGAGACATCTAGATCCTGGAGTATATGGATGTTATTTCCATTGGAAAACATCTAAAATAGAGTGAAGGAACACCTAGATCCTACAGAATCTAAATGTCATAATAAACCCATCATAATAAGGGTCAAAAAACCTTCTTTTCAAAAAAAAAAAAAACGAACCCTAAACATCTTTAGAATGGATCAAGTGGAGTACTTATGGAAATTTTCCAATTCTAGTAGACAAAATGATACTGCCAGGAGCACTGAAACACACATTTTCCTGCAGCAGACCCATTTTTTTCAATTGTTTATTCTATTTACGTTGCCTAGATTGAATGATATATTAACCGTGTAACAACAGGAAATCATTTCAAGTAAGTTTCTATGTAATATAATGCAATATAATTCATTGTCAGACCAAATATGGCCATTCCTTAAATATGTAGACACATATATAAAAAGGCGTGAAAACCTTTGCCACCTTTGTTGGCTCTGTTCAATTTTTTGAGTGGATGAACCCCTAACATTTCCAATGCTATTTGTTCGTATTTTACAGTTATTCTCTTTATTGTGCTACCGGTTTTTTGGAAAATATGAAAATCACATGAATGTTATAAATTGCCAAAAATAAATGCAAACCTATTTTCGATTAACATAAATTATCTTATATATTCAAACAAAAGTTTTTTTCATAACCGTGAATAATAGACCTTTTTATGACCAAAAATTCATGAAAAAATGAAAACCTGGGGATCAAACAACAAAACCCAAAGGTCACTTTTAGAACTGACGGCAATAAAAGATGTGAAGGAAATGTTTTTCTCTTGTGAAAACCAAAAAACATTTGCATTGTTCAGAAAGATCGCTGTTTATGAAAATCTTCAACTAGACATTTTTCTAGTAGAATTTAGTTTCTTTCTTTATAACGTTTATACACATGATAGTGTTTGAAGCATTTACCAAAATGGAGAGGAACTTCACACTGTTTGCAATATAATTGAGCTTCAAGTCTTTTCCCGTTTTTGGCACATACTCAACATGGTTTTGTAGGATACTTCTTTCCCCAAGTTGGAAGTAGTTAGACTAGTTAGTTAGACTGGGCCTTGAGACTATCGATGAGACGTGTAACTGGGTCCAATCTAGGAGTTGTGGGTGCTACATGTGAGCTACCCTTATCACTATCAGATGATGAGGAAAAGGCTCCTTCATTTCCACCTATCTCCACAATTATCTCATCAATAAGTTTCATACGAAAATCAAGTAAGGTGAGCTTGTCATTTGGATTTGACAATTGGCACTGAATGTGGACATTGATAAAGCATACTTCAAAAAGATACAGGATGAGTTTTTTGGTCCACTTCACAGTTTTACGAGTACATGGATAGTACTTTGAGAGATGATCCAATTTGTCAACATCATTCATATTCTTATCAAGTAAGCCAGAACATGTTTCCAGTGAGATCTGATTCATACCACAGTACGGACTGTAATTACAGACGTATCCACTACCTGATTTAGCTAGTATGTAGCCCCTCATACTATCTTGGTCTGACCTCATTGGGTGAGACAAACTGAAGGTTAGACGTCTACGCCAGTTTCACATGCCTTCATCCAGTGATAACTTTTCTTTTGAGGCTTAGACTGATTTGAATTTGTTGATAATGTAATCATAAACAGGGCGTTCTTTATACAATCTATCCAGGACAAGCATTGTTATCATTGAAATGTAGAAACTTCATGATGAGAAAGAATCTGTCATGACCCATCGCTTGATGGAGAAATGGAGTATACAGTTTTCTGTCAGTTGACCAATACATCTGAAGTTCTGGCTTGACTACAATTCCAGTGGTAAATACCTTCCACGGTTCGTTTACTGTCACATCCTTCCATTTTCTAACAGGTGAATGTCTTTTCAAGTTGGGTCTCTCACGCAAATTCTGAACTGCATACAGGTTGGTCTCCATCACTATGTTACCCATGAGCTCAACACTTATGAACAATATCAACCAAGGAAGGCAAGCACCAGGTTTCAGTAGACGTATTTTGATGCCAGGTGCACAAGTAAATTGAAGAACATTGGCGGGCTTGTCAACACTGGTCCTGCTATCATCAGGTGCTGCACGCCTACAAATGGTGATAGGGTTATTGTCAATGTCTGGTCTACTACAATTTACAACAGATGCAAGAGGAACCCTGGCAGGAGCAGCAGCCTGGGCTAGACCAAGGTCACCATCGTTACAGTGGTCAGTCACGTCTCTCTTATAGTCGATTCTCGGCCTTTTGGTTAAGTAGTATCTTCTTTGACGCCCTTGGGCTGAGAAGTTGATCAATATCCGCGATTGTCCCTATTCCGGAACCACTGACCAGCATGCTCAGGCTCATCCTGAGAGCATCAACAGGATCTGTCCTGTGAACCACATCAAGCTTGCCCTAATGACTCCGTGTGAACACACGACGAGAGTTAGGGAGCCTTGAACAACAGAATTTGTCCTGTAGACATAATCCAGCTTGTCCCGCCCTCTTTGCGAAATCATGTGCAAGGAGTTGGGTCACTCACTCTGCCTGCACGTTTTCGAACGTGTGGGACCCCATCTTAATCCGAGTTGTGTCACGTTTGCAGACGTGAGGATGCAGATAAACAACCTTTCTTATAGTCGATATCATCATTATCACTGATATTTAGTTCAGATTTAGAAACAACCACTAACAAGTCAAGACCACCAACTGAGCTCACATAGGTTACTCTTCGTCTGATTCTGCTTCAAAACGATCATCCCAAGAATCGTCATCAGCGGAAATTTTCTGTCAAAGCGGCTTCTACACAACAACAACGTGCTCTCCTTTTCATAGGCGCTGCCATGTTAGCCTATCATTGCATAACAGTGAATATACGAAACAACCATGGTGTCACCTATGGCATTTCAGGATAAATACTCCTTATAGTTACATCAGGGATGTATAGAGAGTTCTGACTGTCTAGGAAGTAAAATACTGTTGGAAAATCCAAAATCTTCGTATTTAAAAGTTATGACCCTAAAATGCTATCAATCTTCGAAGAAAGACTAAAAAATGTGAGCTTTAATTCTTTTAATATAATAGACAAACAACCTACTTTACATGAAAAAAAGCTCATAATGCACATGTAAACGAACGTATACGTAATAATTGCAAAGCTGGTTTTGAACAAAGAACACAAAACTAGAATCAGAAAATATTGGGATGTCACTTTTGTGATGAGTTGAGATAATAAGAAATAACATTATGTGTACTGAATCTACACAGTTACAATTTTCAAGTTCATTTAGTACAGTACCATTTAAATTTCGTTGTTAGTGTTCTAAGGATCGGACAATAAAATGGCGAAAAAATTCTAGTCAGGTTCTGAGCTTTTAGTACTGAATGTGATATCTTGAAGAAAATTTTGTTGTATGGAGTATCTATAAACAATGATGAATGCTTTGTTTGTTTTTATTGTAAAAAAAAAAAAAGATTAAATCCATGCTCACCTAATAAAACGAGGGTTGGCAGTAACCTACTTCCTGGTTTTGTGAGTAGTCTTTTAATTCTGAAGAACGCGAGAGCAGACAAGGGAGATAATTCTAGAGACATAAATGACAATCTCGGTGTTTTCTAAAATTGAAATCATGTTTACTCATTCTCTAGTTTGAGCAGCAAAATCTATTCACTTATCTGTAATTTTGAATTCTTCTAAAATCTGGGAACAATTATAACTTTATCTCCAAAATTTGAAATGAATATCTTGGACAAGAAAAAATGAAAAAGATTTGATCTTTAAAGATAGTTAATAACACTTATGTGCATATAGATCTTGATGGTTAATAATTTGGTAACGGTCCAGGTTTCACCACTGCGTATACAAACAAATGTAACTTGGGGTTAATCCAATTATACCCATCATGCTGGATATCATGTTGAGAAGAACATCCCTAAAAACAACGCTGGAAAATATTTAATAAGAAAAAAAAATGAATTAAAAAGCAAAACTTATTTTTAATGGCAATATCAAGAAAGACAACTTTTCCAAGTCTCTCGGTGCAAGTTTTTTTTTTTTTTTAATAATTTCCCTTGGAGAAAATTGGCTTTTAACATATATGAATTTCGTTTTAAAGTAATGTGGGTTCACTTTTATTCAGGTATAAATGGATACATATCATAAAAAGCCTTAACGAGGCTCTTTATGGCTAAATGTAAGTTTTCTTACATTACTGACCACAGAAATAGCGACCGTTACGAAAATTCCGGCCCATGGAGAATCTCTAGCGCTTCAGACAGAATTGAAATATCCTCGAATCTTACTGATAACACCAGGGAGGAATAATGTGGCGATATTTTGAAATAAACTCTGCAGTTCGTGTTATTGTTTCGATGTCTTTACATTTTCTTTTCAAGCTAGTGGTAAATCGAACGTTCATTTTTCTCTGAATTATTCTTTTTTGCACGTGTCACTATCATGTCTTGTTCTACAGGTCTTTTTAACGTAAAATTACGATTTATCAAATAAAAAAAAAAGATACAGGTTAACAATAGAACAAACCGTAGTGACGCGTGCCGGAAAAAAATAAACGTTCGCTTACGCTCTCGTTCAATGTAAACAACCCAAAACAGAATGAAAATGAAAGTACTGGTACGTAAGGAAATGGGAAAGGCCTTTCGCCAGCAGCGGACTTCTAACGTTTTTATGGTGATGTGATGGCTCGGCTCCATAAGCTAAGCCTATAATTCAAATTATTTGTTTTATCTAGCACTATCATCATAATCAGCCTTATATCACCCGTCGTTGGACATAGACCATCCAAATATTGTATCATGTTAGATTCATAGGTCTAAAAATAAACGGAAGTGGAAATCTCCTATCATATGAAAACATCTCAATTACTATGTTTCTACTTTTCAAACTATAAAGAGCGTCACAGTAAGTATACAAACGGCGTGCTATCTTTGTCATCATTCACTGTTGTATCTGCAAATATACTCTTTTGAATAATTCTAATTCTTTGGCCTGTTGGGTTTCTATGGACTTAGGCTAGAAAGTATGGAAACGCAAAATAATTCGATAAAACTTGTTAGTTTCACCGTTGATGCATCTGTACAAAGATTATATAATCAAACTTCTCAACCAAAAAGCCGGCACTCGGATGAACAAAGCAAGAACTCGGAACAGCTGATGATCGTAAGGCTTAATGCACCAATTTGCCGTTCTAAAGTCCTAATATTAACTTATCATTTGTGGCAGGTGATGAATTATAATAGTTCTCCATTGCAGGATAGAAGTCGCTTTCCATTGCGATTATCTATAGCAAGATAAAAGCCCTAACTCACAGATAGAACTGAGTTGCCGTCAACCACAATAAAAACTGACATTTTCTCAAATTAGAGTAAGAAAGAACTGTAACGACTTAAATTTTTCGCCATCCGCAGTTTATTGGTTAAGCGACAGTTATATCATAACTGAATTGTCTTCAATTTCCACCCCAAAACGAAGGAATACATTTCTTCTACAATACCGGGAAAATTTACGTTTATCCTTAAGATATGGTTACCAGACGTCTTGCTTTACGCTGGACAATCCTGCTTTCGATCACTCCCGTCTTCCGTCCGGCACCACGCCGAGCTGGGCGTTTATTTGTCCTTCTTGAGGGTTTGATGTAAAAACTTATATTACTTCAGTTGGATATTCATCATATGTAGTTACTATTGTCGAGTAAGCATTTTTATGCTGTTGCCGATTTTGAAAGGCCTGCTCAACAATCTCACGGACACCCCCGTAATACCTTTGTGAAACCTCCCTCCCATGGGTCCACAGCATCTCAGGTTGGGAACCACTGGTCTGGAATGCCTTCTTTTTTTGGAAACGACCACTTTCTGTTGTATACTTCTATTTATTTAGCAACAAAGGATAAGGGTCAGTTATGAAACTAATGAAAACAGAAAACTTCAAACTGCTTTTCGTTCACGCGACCAAGGATATGTTGGGTTTACTTTTAGGGTTAAGGTTATTATGATATAAGTCGATTAAGGAACAAATGAAAGTAGCAAACTTGTTATTATCACAATGATAGTTTCTCCACTGAAATTCCAAGAGATATGTCTGAAACAGGGATTTAGATGTGAAAAACTGCCACCGTAGCACCAAAATGTCAAAAGTAGTCTAAGCCACTATACTATGAGATGAGCAATCAGCTGTTGAAAGTATGCCTCAAGTGCAGGATACCCGAAGTTGGTTAATTTTTACTTTAAAAACCCTCTTCTCATGTAGCTTGCTTTCAGAAGATAGTATAATTTCAGAGTTCATGAGACTGAACACTAAGCTTTCTCACAATAAAGATCTTGTTCAGCAGGTCTGGCCAAAGTCTGTATGGGGTGCCAAAACTGAGTTTAATTTGGAGGCCTCTCACCTCACCCACCACCTCTTGGGAGCCCAAAGCAGCCACTTAGTTCGCTTATGCCTTGAGTCAGCTGTGTTGTTCAGAGACTATAAATTGAAATTTATTTCAATATCTTTTGTTTTAGAGAGAGATATTTTCAGTGCTGTTCCTGTCTTCAGGATTTGTTTCATTTGAATAGAATTCCTGGTCAGAGTCTCTGAAAGGGAAATCAGAATATTTACTGGATTTAATGTTTCTTGTGTTTTGCCCCTCCTCTTCATAATAAGTTCTTATAATAGTATTTTAAATTTTCTTGGGGAGAGATTAAATAATGGCCACTACTCCTTTGTTTTATCTAAACAAAATATTTTTATAAAATAATAGCTAGACCTATAAGAGGTAGACAACTAATCTTATCCATTATCTGATGCCTCTGCTCTTTTCTCAGCCTTTGTATCTTCTCATTCTCTCCATTATCCCCATTAACCCTTCCAATTTCCGTTGCCTGTCCATGTTTTAATCTGAATTTCATACTAATATGAATTAGTTTTATGAGTGGAAGAGGAATCAATTTTTTTTCTCAAAAGAATGATAGAAAAAGAGAATGCAGTAGAGAGAAATGGAGAAAAAGTTTTGCTCTGTTTCTCCTTAAGGAATTTTAATGTTCCCTGTTTTATGCCTTTCTATCTTTACTTGCCCTTCAATTTTTCTCGCGTTGTCTTTTGGTATCCAGCTGGCAAGCCCGCATGTGTTTCTTTCATCTCCACCTGTCCCCCCCTCTCTATACTGAATCACTGTAGCCCCTTGAATGGTCCATCCAGCCGAGTAGTCTATAGATACTTCTCCCTCTGCTCATCTGTGTGTGTGTCTCTTTCTCTCTCTTTCTCTGGGCATTGCGCACCATCTAAAAACATTTTTAGTTGTTGTTCTTTTCTCATAGAAGTGCTTTTTAGGTTTCCTATGGTTGTCTGGAACTGCAATACCCAAATCTCATGTCAGTATTTTTTTTACTTTTTCCAGATGGGCTAGGGTGATTCATTCATGTGAGGTGTGAATATATATGTATTTACATACATATATATATATATATATATATATGTTCCCCCACCTGCTTTTATTTTTATTTTTCATCTAGTTTTCTTACTCCCTCTCCCTTGTTTTCCTCACCAATTCCTTCCCACTTATTATTATGTAGGTTTCTCGGTCAAAAAGCATAGCTGATTCCAGCTCAGAAAGGCTGGAGATAAATCATTGCTGATCAACACAGAAGCTTTATTTTGACATGAAAAGTCATTATTTGGCTAGCTTTCAAGATTCACACTCTGCTTTACTTGTGGTTCCATAGAGTCTTATTTCTAGTTTCCGAGGAGGGTGATCTGAGGATGCATTAATATAATTTTTAGAGCTTCATTCGTGTATAAAAAAACTTGATTTGAGAAAAGACATAAAACTGCTCGAGAGTCGGCCATTTTAATTTTTGACTTTTTTTCTTTCATCATAATTTTTTTTTTTTTTTGTTTGAAAAAAAAAAAAGATAGGATAAAATACAAATCCTAATTTAATAATGGTTGACAATACTTCCCCTAATAAAAATAAATCAGGATGATACTCTCTAGAGTTTTTTTCATTGGATGAAACTTATATCTGGAAGAAAATTATGGCACATGATCCCTACAAGGTCATTTTTCACTGAGGGGACTCAAACAATGCTTGTAATGTTCTGGTAGTAACTGAAGATATCACAAAATGCTCTGTTCATCCCCATGAATGCAAGAGTACAGTTTAGTTTATTCATTGCCACAGTGAATTATTATGAGACATTTAATAGATATTAATGGTAGGCATGAATGAAAACTGACATCAGTACTGAATTATCTATGAATGCCAGCTGAAGGAAACCACCAAAGTTATCTTGTCTTTTTTGTTTGCCCTTCACAATTCACCATATTCTTTGTGGAGTAAGTGTAAATTTAGAAAAAGTTGAAAGCCCCCAATGCAAACCTTTGCCCAGACCGAAAAATCCTAACCCCCACCTGACATTATTATCTCGATAAGATGATAACTGCCAAGTTACCAAAATGTCTTTAACTTTATTTTGTTTACATTTATCTAAATTAGCAAACAAAAAAAGAGTGAGCTGTAAACTGAAATATAATTTGTGAACTGTCAGTCTGTCTGTGACATAACAAGCTGAAAGTAAAAAAGAGTTATGCGAACGCACAAATACAGAATAACTGTTCTGCTGTGTGTATGGCTGCTGATAATATAACTAAAACTACTGTTCCTGATGTGTCAATCTCATTTCTTACCCAAAATGAATACAAGAATTTTACTTACCAATACCTTGTTTCAACCTTTAAAATCTCTGTGTAAAAATACTGACACAGCTTTGGGTATACTGTTAGCAAACCAACATGCATTTACTAGTAGCTATGATTATTTAGTGTGGTTTGTACCAATGAAAAAGGCCCAAGTTATATTTATTACTAAGAGAGTACATGTAAAGAATCCAAATTGAATGATTGCTACCACTTTTCAGAGTGGTTGTCATACAAACAAATTTAGCGGACAAATTTACTCCTACTGAGTCATTCTTTCTCGAGTAAATCAGTTGAAACCTTGAAATCATTTTTTTTTTTTATATTTTCAGATTTGTAGCCATGGGTGTCCATGGTCTATGGCAACTGCTGAGACCAACTGGCCGGCCAGTTACCCTGGAGAATTTGGAAGGCAAGATTCTTGCCATCGGTATCCTTTTTTTTTTTATCAATATGTACAAGTAGTTCCAAAATGGGTAAACGTTTCTCTCGCCATCCAAAAGTGTCAAACTTTCAAAGATTGGGGTATACTTGTATACACATTTTTGTCAGACTGTAGATCAGCTACAATTTTTGTTTTTCGGTTGAAAATTGGCATTGGAAATAGATGAGAAGAAAGTTACATTGAAAAATAAAAAATTCCCACTGATTTGTTGCTGGAAATGTGAAAATGTAAATGTTATGTAAAGACTATTAGGGTTGAAAAGGTTTTTAAAAAAAATTTTTTTCAAAGAATAATTTTTGAACTTAAGTTTTGTTCTCAATCTCTGTACAAAAATATACTCCTTCTGGTGCTTATTGTAAAATGGTTTGATGCTATTCACTATTTTTTTAACTATAAATTTTTTTTTCCTTTTATTTATTAATTCATTTATTCATTATTAGATTATAAATACATCGCAATTTTTGCTAATTATTCTGGTATTTATTTGTTTCTTTGTTCAGTAGCTGTTAGATTATGGTCTAATACTGATTATATATAGTCTTAATAGCTATTGTTTTCATAACAGTGAGTTAGAAGATCACAAATAATTTCATCTCATCCAAATGGGTTGTTAATGAGAAAAGTTTGATAATCCCTTGACTAGTGTATAGTTATGAATCCAGCTTGTTTCAAATTTCTGGCATATTCCATTTAGCTCCAGCATCTAGTAGTAGAACCACATTTCCATTTATTCATACGGATGCGAAAGAATTCAGTCATTGAAGTGCTGAAAGTTCATCTGCTAGGAGAAAAACTTGCACATAATGATTGCCTTAATATGATGATTAAAACTCAGAAAATATAATGAAGATAGACTGCAATAAATGAATAACTATGAGATCTTGATTTCTATTTAAGATATTAATGGTGATTGGAAAAATCATCTTTGCTGCTCGGATACCAAGATCTATTAAATGATAGATCATAACCAGTGGGTCAGCTAGTGATAGTTGATATTTTTGAGCCAAGGATTTGCTTGGATGAAGAAGTAAAATTTGCAATAAATAGACACACTGTTGATAAAGCTGTCTGTGGCTAGTTGGGGTGGGGGGTACAAATAGCCTAGGAGCATAACCATATAGGTAATAAAAAGAAATCATTCAAACTCACCTTGAAGTTGTTAAACCTTGACTGCATTGAAGATGTCAGTGTATGGCTCCATCAGGCTTCCAAAGGAATGAGAGATGGCTTCGGCAACCCTGTGCCAAATGCTCATCTTGTTGTTCTGTTTAAAAGAATTTGTAAATTGCTTTTCTACAAAATAAAGCCTATTTTTGTTTTTGATGGAGGTGTACCAACACTCAAGAAGCAAACCTTGGTAAGTTTTTTTTACAAATTTTTTTTTTTTTCCTTTTTTTTTCTCAAGCCTAATTTACTTTGTATCTATGCTTAACTAGTTATGTCTTCTTACTTAGGAGGTGCAAGGTAGCATGGTGGTTATTATATTGTTCATTATTTTATTGCTAAAATAGTTTTTTTGGCCTGGCCGCATCAATGGAGCTAGAGGGCTGAAAATTTAAACATTTACTCCTTATTATGTCTAGAAAATAAGATGTATTTTGATATTTTTTTTAGGGTTTTTTTAAATTGATCCCCTCTTACACGGCATGCCGCCAAAAGATATTGGTCATGTGACAGTTCTTATCGAGTGACTAACCAGATGTGTATGTGATTTTTTTTTTTTCATTTCACAAAAGGGCAAATGTCCCGTGATGCATCATAAATGTCACTGTCATCTTTTCCTCTCCGATCCTCCATCCAGGCTCATCGTCGAGAGCAGAAAGAAACAGCTTCTGAGGAATCCGATCGTATTTCGGACAAGATTCTCAAAAACCTTCTCAAGCAACAACTCTTGAAAGATGCAGTTCAGAAGAAAGAGAAGAAGAAGAAGGAAGTGGAGCCTTCATCAGTTCTGTTACCCAATCAGGCAAGAGAGAGAGATCTGTTTGAGTTGGAGCCCCTTCCAGAAGCCCAACAGCGGTAAATTCAGAGTCACTGAAAAATCTCTTAATAATTTTACTCTTTTTAAAAAAACTTTCTTGTTTCAAGTTTTACTTGGATATTCATAAGATGCCTTTCAACTGTTTTACTGCTACATTGTCCAAATAACCATTCCACAGCCAGAGTTGTTCATAAACTTGCCTTCAGCAGCATTTGTGGTATTCTGCCATTGGATTGTATTTTCACTGTAGATTGGGTAATTGAAGTCATACACTAAAACCATATAATTGTTAATATTTATTGGCACATTCCAAAAGTAGTAGGTTTACTGATTGGTGAATGACTTTATGTTTCTAGTCCTTTCTGTACATTGGTAGATCGAAGCTTTTTGTTTAAGAGGGACATAGGACTTGATTAGCCTAAAAAACTTACTCCATTTTGTCTGAACTACACTGATTTGCTCAAAATTTATTTCCAGTTTTGCTCTAATTTTCTGGCAGGGCCTAACTGGCTTATGCATTTACACTTCCAGGGGAAAGAAATATTTCAGTTTATTTTGTTGATTCGGCTATTTTCAATTCAAATTTGCTTTCTTTGTAGTTATTTAGATGAAATAGAAACTGAGAATCCCTGGGAAGAATATAGCCGTTATGCAGTTCATGTAAGTATCACTTTCCAGTGTGTTTTTTTAATCTCATTTATCCAATTGTATACAGACATAATACATATATGTAGATAAAGATTTACTGAGTCTGGCTAAGTGTAAATCAGGGACAATATATATGTATATATATACACACACAGACAAGATATTAGACTGTGAAAAAAATTATCCTAACACTTAGTTTCCACCCTCTCTAGTACTCAAAAAGAGATGGTGGAATCTCAAGTCAGCAGTGAAAATCTATACCATATTTTTAATAAAAAATTCCCCAAATTTTTTTGTAGCACCTTGTATATAACTCTGTTTTGGTGCATATATATTTATAAACTATGTGTGCATATATGACAGCTGTTACGTTGTATTACAACTCTTCAGTGTGGCTCTAGACAATCCATTATCCCATCCATTACCACAAGGTAGGATTGAAACCCTACTCTACATTTGGACAGAGTAAATCTCTTTATACCATTAGAAATAAGATATAATGCAAGCAACCTTTAACATTCAACTTTCTTGCTAAGATAAAAACACATTTTATGCATTAGTTATAATATTGCGACCCATAATCTTGTTGTAAAGCATGCCATAATGGCCAGCAATTATTGCAGTTAATACCAACTCTTATTATTAAAGGATCAATCTGTTGGCTCATTGTAGTATGATACTTATTACTCTGTAGATAGAAATTGTGCATTAATGTAGAATATGATAACTTGTATTCAAATCATCATGTTTTATTCTTTCTAGTAAATGCCTGTTGATTGTATACCCAAATCTGTGGTCTGTTTACACAGTCATTTGAAATGTTAATGCAAGGTCTTCGTTTCGGATAAAAAATGAAATTGATACATCAACAACAGTAGCTGTAATGGTAGCATTGTAGTTATATTATCAACAGTTAGTGAGCAAACACAGCTACTCTCACAGCAGAATGGTGAATGTTGTGTTCATGTTACCCTTTTCTTCTCTTTCTGTTTGTTATGTCGCTAACACTTCACAAGTTATGATAATGATTATTACTTACTTTGTGCAGCTTTCTGTATTCTTTCACCTTTATTAATGAAAGTCTTTTGTTTTATCCAGGCTTCTTATCAAGATTTGAATAGAATTGATACAGAGTCAGAAGAGTTTAAAACTCTGCCTCCAGAGATCCAGCATGAGTTGCTTATTGAGATGAAGGAATCCATGAAGCGAACCTCATGGTCGCGAATCAGCAAAATGCCCCAGGTATGACAACTACAAAGAAAATTCAGATTAAGTTTTTTTTGAATGTCTGTTATGTATTGATAATTTTAGATTCATTGAATTTGCTATGTTACAGAATGGAAATTACTCCAAATATCATTACCATTTATGCAGTACTACAAGAGTATCTAGCAGATTACTGCTCACTGCAGTTGATCCAAGCTCCATAACTGCCCATTAGGTTTGGTAAACGGCTCCTTAGTTATGAAGCCAGTGATCTGGATACAGTGTAATATTGGCATACTTTTTAAAAAAACTAAATGGTCATTTTATGTACAGGGTAATCTAGTTATACAATAGATTATTAAACGCACAGACTTCTTTTCTTTTTTTTTAAAATTTAGTCATCTTGAATTGAGCTTTTGAAACAACATGATCACTTATGAAATATTTTAGAAAAAAATATTAAAAAAATACAAATTTGATTATTCAATTCAGTTGGGTTTTTTTTCAAAAGTATTGTTAACTAATATTTTTTTATCAGTTTTTCTCTGAGCTCATTTTGTGGCTTCTCATCACAATGCTGAAACTGTTTTTATGGGTCGTTAAGGAGGAAGCGTTGATCAGGAATGGAGATCAAACTTTCGAGTTTCTGAGGAAAGCATTGTCACTATTATTCATTTTTGATTAATCTTTCTTTCATTTAATTTTTGTTGTCAGTTTATTCTTGTATCATTTGACATAACGGACCCAAGTTATATGAATAAGTACCCATGAAAAATGACTGGATTATTCGTGTAAGAATGTATGAATTATAAAATATATATTTCAGTCTAAATGTAATAACGAACACAAATAATACATATCTTGAACAAAATCTATTTTTCTGCCAATTTCCTACAACTCTTCATATTATCTGTTTTTTAATTTAAAAAAAATAAGGCGACAGAATTGAGTGAAAAATGTATTTCTCTTTTAATATGAAACAAACATAATTTTTTATTCGTAAAAAATTAGAGATGCCTATTTTTGTTTGTCTTTTCACAAAGATATCAGCAACAGTAGTATTATAGATTTAGATGCAGCACCACAGGTAATTGCTCTAGTGAACACAAACACACGGACACAACTTTTAACTCTACCCCTTCATCTTTTTCTGTTTGCTTTAGTGTGGCAGATACCAACAAAAAACCCCCAGTGATATTGACTTTTATGTAATAAGATCATTTGGCATATACTTGTAGAAATACCAGTGCCTCGCAATCTTTGTTCATTTATAAGAACATAAATGCCTTGTTAAAATGAATATAAAGGTGTGACTTTGTTGGTACCAAAGACAATGAGACTTTTACTGCTCTTCCATGGAAGTATTTCATATTACAGTTTAGTAGAATATGTAAAATCAGTGAATGGTTATCTCCCTTCGTTATTATGCCATTAAAATACTTTAATTCTAATTTCATACGAATTCAATATTTTGTATTTGCAGAAAGCAGATGATTTCTCCAGTTTCCAAATGAACAAAATTCTTAAACAAAGCTCCCTTAGCACGAAACTTCATTCTGTCCGTGATGAAATGAATCACCAAAATTCTGGGAAAATTGCCAAGGAATTCGGATGCAAAGACCCTAATTCTGTAGTTGTGCGCCAATTGGCCTCTGAAGAGGATTCCCATTTTATTTTTGTCAAAGGTCTCCAAAAACGTTCTGCAATGGAGGCCCTTGAAAGACACAAAGGTTTTGAAGGTGAAGATTCAAAAGACTTTATAAAGAAAGAAATTCCTGATTTTCCAGAAGAAAAGATGTTGAATAATTCTTCCCAATCTTACAGCAATGAAATAAAAAAAGAATTGCAACCAGTTTTAAAACAAGAGAACTTAATTTGTGAAATTAAGAAGGAAAAAGACTTTGTAAATGGAGAAATAAAGAAGGAATCTGAAGAAGATTTTGAAACAAAGTCTGGCAGTCGATACGAAAGAGCATTTGAGACTAACAAAGGCTTTCTGTTCAGTTGGGCTCAATCTGTTGAATCCCAGGCTAAATTAGAAGCAATCAGTCCTTCAAAAACCTCTGTCAAGTCAGAACCTGTAACACCTCAAAAACCAGCCCAGTCTTCTTATTTGTCAGAGGAAGATGACTCAGAGGAAGATCTGGGATTATCCTACTCAAAGAAATTAAAATCAGAAAATCTACAGCAGGAACATTTGAAGGCAGTTGCTGAACCTGTGAAGACCTTTTCAAAAAATGAAATAGAGGCTAAAATATTTGATGTGAGCAAACAGAATTTGGATTCTAAGGCTGAAATATTTGATGCGAGCAAACAAATTTTGGATTCTAAGACGCAAGAACAAATATCTGAGGTTATTACATCATCAGTTTCAAATTCTGGGAAGCTGCAAGATGAATTCAAGGTACCGAGAGATGTCAGAACTATTTTAGAAAATGTCCCAGAAGTGGTTTCAGAAGAAAGTGATGAAGGTAAGATTTCAAGATTCAATTCATAACTGTTTGTTTTAATTGTTGCTGATTAATTTGTTCAATTCATTTTTCATTCCTGGATTCTGCTGTTATAATGAAGATGATCTAGTGATAAAAATTTTGAAATCTGTATCTTAAATCAAATACTACACTTCTATGGGAACTATGAAAAAAGGATACTGATTCATTGTTGGATGATTTTGACTTATAATAGCCCTATTACCATATTTGACGACATAAGACCCCCTCACGCTGCCCCCCCCCCCCCGAATAGCTCTGAAGGTAAACATCATTGTCCAGCCCCTAAATGGGCCAGAATATGAGGAGGGGTAAAAAACACTGGGTTATAAATGGGAGAAATTCTATGGAATGCTTTTTTTTTTCTTAATATTCCCAACTGATATAAGGGGGTTCTTATGTGCTATCAAGTACAGTATTCATCCTTTCTCTGTCAGATTGACAACTGCAGTTAAGATGCTGCAGTTTGTTTCCTAGTCTCTGATTCAAGGATTGAGTTAATTGAAAAAGGTTTATTTAGCTGTGTGGCAACCCTTATATTTTTAGTCAAGAATTAGATACTAAACCACTTCCTTCAATGACCCTCTATAAAAGTCCTGAATACACATGGTCGAATGCCTCTTTGCCCTGGTCTTTGAACCAGTTAACTTCTACCTTTTTAGCCTTGGCATCTCAAGCTGGTTATCTTCCTTCAACCCTCTCTAACCTTATGGCCAGCAAAGTTCCTTCTTTGACCGTGACTATATGTATATTGTCTTGTCACATATCTTCCTCAATGTGAGTATTTGCAAGAACTTTGTATCTATTAAATGCAAGCACTGCAACTACTATTTTTGGCGACCACGCAAATGCCGCATTCATTATTTCACCTCTTTAGCTCCTTCTTGCACCTACTCTGACTATCCACCTTTTTATGATCTAGCTTGATCACCTATACCACTCCTTTTATAGGCACGACTCACATATCTACGTCCACTTTTGTACTTGGCATGCATGTTCTCTATACGTCTCCCATCCTTCATCTATGTGGAAGCAAAACCCTTTGTCTACGACTACATCTTCTTGCCACGTCTCACCAACAGCTATTATCTACTCCCTCCCGCACAATATCAGGACAATAACCCCACAGCTGTTAAGACATTTTGCTACACTACCCTACATCATCTTTAGTCTTCAGTTTTTCACCATCATTTTGTCAGTTTGTCTTTTAAAATCTCTCTCTATCACTCTATCAAAATGATCAAGAAAGAGTCATACTGACTAATATCCTTGCTGAGCAAAGAAACCCACACCAGCTTGACAAATACATTTATCTGCAAGATACACAGGTTCTTTCAATATTCTCAGTCCTTAGTAATGCTATCTGTTACTTGAACCTTATCTCAGACGGGTTGTGTGACCCTTCTCCTTGCGATACTAGATTTTTCTACTTTTCTTTCAGATATGACTTTCTAGGATTTACTGATTACTCCTTTATATTTTTTTCCATACTTGCAGAGAATATTATAAATGTGATCAGTTGTCCAAACTACTTGTGGAATGATGAAGACTCATAAAAAAATTAGCGTTTTTCTTTTATTATTCCTTACATTTTACTTGTTATTGTTCTCTCTCTCTCTCTCTCCTGGATTGGCTCTGAATGTTTTTTTTGTAATTTGTACATTGTTTTCTTTTAGATTTTCTTGACGTAGCAGACGTGTCAGCAAACTCTTTGGAAGATTCATATTCAACCAGTTCAGTTCCCGTGGAGGAACCTCCAGTATCACCGGATGTGGATGAGTCGGAGGGAAAAGACTTGCCTGATGATGTAGCGGCAGTCCACACCCTGCCTGATGAAGATGAAATGGAGGGTGGTGCTCAGACTTATCAAAATGCTGCTGCTGATGATGATGATGATGACGATGATGTTGAACCCAATCAATTTGAAGGACTCAATCAAGTAAGTTCTTTGAAGAATGACTAGTTCTTAATTATATTTTAATAGTGATAGTCAAGGATTACCATCATCATTTATTAGCAATAGTCCATCATTACTATCTTCATTTATTCACCTCTGGACAGGTATGTGTAATCTGTTGTGGTTAGATTTTCAGTCGGATCCAGGGATTTTTTTTTTTGATTGTGAGTTATTTTTCCATTTTTTTTTTCTTATACATTTACATATGTGTTCATGACTATCCAAAGAATATCACATCACATCCCCTGACAATGGCGTTGGCAGTGGTACGCTCTCTTTGAATGCTTTCTAGCAATAGTAATGATGGACGATTCATTAACTTCTACCCTTGATTCTCTTCATCTTTTCATAAAAGCTATATTTTTATTGAGCATCTAATTCCTTAACAATTGAGGAAAATAAACACTGATCCTATAATTAGTTATAAATTCTATCAACCATTTGTGATTGAGTTTCTGTTTTTATTCTTTTTGCCTACCCTGTCCTCACCTCCATAGGAATGTCACTTTTTTCTCTAGGCTTGTTATATACTACCGATGTCAATGAGTAACACTGGTAAGATATCTTGTCAACCACTCAAAGGACAATCATTGCCTTCACTGCTTTTATCCCCAACTAAAAATTGTCCTTTGACAGCTCAGCCACAGAGAATCACCCTAGGATGAAAAGCTCTTTGATAGAGCAAGCTCTACCTTCAAAAACAAGACAATCTTAATAATGCTAAAAAAAAGTGTATACAACCAATGTATCCTTCTGATGGTCATTTATGGAGCTGAAACATGGAACCTAACCAAGAGACAGACTCGCAAACTGAGAAGCATGCAACGTACGCATGAGAGAATCATACTCAATGTTACATGGAAAGATCACAAGATAGTACAATATATCAGGAAGAAAACGGGGGTCCGAGACATCATATGAGAAAACTCAAATGGCAATGGGCAGGTCATGTTGTGAGAATGACAGACAACCGATGAACATTACAACTCATAATATGGATCCCCAGAGATCACATGCGAAACTGAGGCCGACAAAATACAAAATGGAAAGATTAATTTGACAAATTCAGAAAATACTGGCCCCGCAACACCCACAATAGAGAAATGTGGCGGATCCTGGGGAAGGTCTATGTCCAACGATAGACAATAAATAACTGATGATGATGATGACAAATCGTCCTGATTCGCTATCCATTTCATTGCCTTAGTAAAATGTAGAACTTACAAATTATCACAGTATTCCTCAGAAATATAAGCACACAATTTATCCCCTGTTTTTAGGGTACTGCGTAAGTAGTTATTGGGATTGTCAATGTGTAATAACATAGCATCAAAATATCTTGTGAGCCACACAAAGCCAAAGGCATTTCTCACAAAATACCTTGTCAGCTGATTCCAGTTGCTCAAATTTGTAAATTTTCAAATCATTCTTAAAATCTTTTAAACACCTTATGTTATTGTCTTGAAATTCTTTGATATCCTATAAACCCTATGTATTATGAATTCTATATGGTTTTATTTATTTTTTGATTTGACAGCAAAATATTAAAGACTTTCAAATAGAATTGGAGGCTGAACAGGAAACTTTACAGCAAGAACGTGGAAAACAAGAACGGTTGGCCTCTTCAATCACAGATCAAATGTACTTGGAAGCGCAGGTTAGAAATGGGTCCTCATTAATGTAAAAAAGTTTGAAAAATGGAAGTGTTTACTTTTTGTATGTTTCCTTATTTTTTTTTCATCCAATTAATCCATTCAGTCCAGGAGCACATGTAAGTGCACTTTGAATTTTGTAGCCATTTTGAATACATAATGAGATCACATGACTATCATATTTGAATAGTATAATAAAAAGCACTCGTTTTAACAACATTATCAATGATACTCATTCTAATAGCAATTTAGCTTTTATGTCCTGACAAGACTATTGTTGGAGATTATACTGCTCACCAAGCAAATTAAAAACTAAATAATTTGCTGGTCATGTTTTCTAATACACCTGTTATTGCAAATTCATTATAATGGCACATCCTGGAAGTGCAGTAATAATGGGAGTCTATTGTATGAGCATTTGATAATGAGCTGCCATTAGCAATATTCTCAGCTGCTGTAACTTTGAGATGAAAACAGGATTCATGAATCCAAAAACATAACTGTTGTATATGCTGGTCTATTTGACAAATGTTTTACATGGAGGTTCACCACTCCCTGCTACCAATCTAAGCCCCATAACTGCCAATATTTTGCTTTAGTAGACAGCTCTTCTAGTCATAATACCAGCACATCGAACATGGTGTAATATTTGCTTTTTTTTTCTCTTTTCAATTTTAAATGTCTGTCTTATAAACCAGCATGTATGGTATCAGCTCCTAAAGTCAGATAATCTGTCTCTCAATTATGCAGCTTTCATATATATTTTATATATTCCATTTTTTTTTCCTCTCTCTCTCTCTCTCTCATATATATATATATATATATATATATATATATATATATATATATATTGTCAACTCCTGTCCAAACCTTGAGTTGACTTTGTTTTCTACTATAACAAGAACAAGCATCAATAAGTTTGGGGAGTAAAAATCAATGTTCCCTACCCTAATTTGAAATCCAGACCTACTAATTACTCTTATCATGAAACGGCTACCCCATTTACATTGTCTAGGCCAAATGATACATTCACCGTTTAATAATGGGAGATCATTTCAAATAAGAGTTTCAAAATAATATAAAACTATCTATAATCATTCTGTCGGATTATATATCCATTTCTTAATAACATATATACATACTCACAGAATATTGTTACTATGCATGCACTGTGGGTTTACATGCACAGAGTTCGTCTTTAATTATCTTTGATTATTGGATGATGAGTTGAACATTTTATAAGAAGAAGGTTCAGAATGTGCAGTGTATACTCATTCTAAGTAAATTTCCTAGCATTTCAGTCGTCTCTCTACAATCATCCTGAAGATTGGCTAAACATTTCATGTACAATTCCCAAGGTACTTTGCTTACCACTTACCTTTTATTCACACTTTCAGGAACTGCTTCGGCTTTTTGGATTACCTTTTATCACCTGCCCAATGGAAGCAGAAGCCCAATGTGCTTACCTGGATTTAACTAAACAGACCGATGGTACAATAACCGAGGACAGCGATATTTGGTTATTTGGTGGTCAGAAAGTCTACAAGAATTTCTTCAATCAGAACAAACAAGTGGAATTTTATTCTTCCGCAGAGGTTAAGGCTAATATTGGTAAATTTTCTTTTGCTTAATTTTCAAAAGAAAAGTATCTGATAATTTCTTTCAACTGATATCCCTAGTACAATTATGTCTCTTTAATCCGGCAACCTTGGAACCTTGCCAGACTACAGATAAATCAGAAAACTGAGCATCAATCTCTGACAAGATTTGATCTCGCCTTAAGTATAAGTTGAAAGAAAAATGATGGTAAAGATATTAGTTTAAATAACTCATTAGGTAATCCTGATGCTTCATCTCAGAACTTTGAACATTTTTTTGTCAAAAGTTTTTGGTAGTCAAATAGATTTTAAATTATTATGAATCTATAAAGCTTTTACCTTCCATCAGGAAAACCTTTCACCTTCATATTTTGACACAAGGATCCAGTCAAGATGTCTATCCTCTAATGAAAAAACTGATTAAATTCACCCAATGTCAGAAGAAATGCCTTTCTTCTTGTATAGCAAATGTAGCTGAGGATATTATCAACATTTTTATGTACATAAAGGATCTAAAAATTTCTATTTTATTGCCTACTTAAAACTTTTCAAAATCTTTGAAACCATTTTATAATTTTCTGAAAAAATTTCTATAATAGAAATAAACAGATAAATCATGTTTTTTTTTTACAGGTATCATGCGTGAGCAGATGATAAAGATTGCCCTTCTTTGTGGCAGTGACTACACACCAGGAATTCAAGGAGTGGGGCCAGTTACTGCCTTAGAAATTATGGCTGAATTCCCAGGTGAAAACCTCAAGGGACTTGAAAATTTCAAGTAAGCCAACCTTGGTACTTACTCATTAGCATTGAAACCAATGAAATATCATCATGATTTGATTATTCATTCTAATATCCTCATCTTCATTGTGTTTTACTCAATGTTTTGATTTCTCGGCTCTTCAACCTTGATGAAGGTAAACTCAAGAGAAAAGAGCAGTAGTATGTTTTAAAAATAACAAAAATGAGGATACTAGGTCAATATATACATGGTGTGGCTATCAAATAACAAGACTGGGTTTGATATAAGCTGAACCACAGCAAGTCAGGAACTGGCAAAATTGTCAAAAAAATTGAACAGGTCATTTAAAATGACCAATGATTCCACATTAGTATGATTGCAGAAATGGTATCCATCAATCAAGAAACAGTTCTTGATGTGCATAGGTACATTCACCATCTTTGAGATCTTTTGAACTTGAACACTTGTACATGAAAAACATTCTTCTCTGTAAACTCAAGTTGGATACAAAAAGATTCAATCACCTTCTTGTTCGATTTCACCAAAAATTTCAAATTGATGTATAGCTTAATTTTTTTAACTGACCATTTTGCCTTTCAAGAAATATCTTGACAGCTTCAAGGCTGCTTTGAATTATAATCTGGTAGGGATAGCTATTTGCAATTTTATTTCTTTTAATACAGCCATACCATAGAATGAAGAAATTATATCATCAGTTGACATCACCTGCTACCTTTAAAAAGTGTATGAGAATACTTAATTTATATAGATATACCTAATTCATATGTAATTATAGACTTATTATCAAATAATAGTTTTATATGTTTGTGCATAAGTTAAAGTTTTCTGAAAATTGCCTCTATTGACTAAAACAACATTATTCAACAAATATTCTGCATAATCGCAAACTGACAAAATCCAGCTCCAGGCACCAGAGAGAATCCTGCAATAGTATCAGTGGACCCCTATGATATAGGAATTTTGTCTGGTAGATTTACACCTGAACCTTATAATTCTGCTGCTTTCCCAAACTGACACCAAAAAATATACATGAAGATGTTGGTCATATTTTTGTTCTTGTGTCTTTACAGAAAATGGTGGGATTCTACCAGAAATCAACACAAGATTCCCCAAGAAGTCAAACTCAAATCAAAACTCCGACAACTTGACGTTCATGAGGGTAAGTTTGTAATAATTTTACTTTTATGACATTTTGACTCCAACTTGATATTCATAGTGTGGCAATCCAGTATTCTTATGTAAACCCTCTTAGCTTTCAATCGTGTATCCATGATTTAGAATTATTATAGCATTCTGGTATTTCAATGAAGAGCTTACAGGTACTGCAACTCACCCAGGGGTTACCTATGTATGTCTGAGGCAAGGGTGTGAAACACTGACTGGTATTTCGCATACTAACATTTGATTGGATGTACCATAAACTAGTTATTTAACTACCTCCCAACTAGGGCAGAATGTGACACTGGTGGTTTTAATGTGGGGATCTATATGCTTATAAGTGGGCTACCCATGCTTACAATACCTGGTGTTCCCAAATGGTCACCCATCTAAGTACTGACCAGGTTCAATGCTACTTAACTTATGTGTTTTCAGTGTGATCCGACTGTTCAGTATACTGTAATCTATATAAAGTGCAGTATATTTTTTCCCTTTTATTCTTATTAGAATCTATTTCCATCACTTCAGATTATTGTTATTGAAGTGAACTCATGAGAAGTAACAAAAGAATAACCAAACGTGAATTAGTTGAGGGAATTGAGTTCTTCTGCCTTATTTAGTTACAGGTCGCTTATGGCTAGATGTAACATGGGTCAGCCTTCTTCTTCTGATATACCAAGGTATTGGAACATTTTCAAAGCATTTGATATTCAATTGTTATATTTCGGGGCTTATGGGAATGATATTGTGTTCCTTGTTTCCATTTCTTCTTCTTTGCTGTTATGTTGGATCATGTTTGCATAACCCATATATTGTATATATTAAGTTGCTGAATATGAAATGCTGCTTTTTGAACAGTAAAAAATGGTAAATATTCATCCAAAATATGACCCATTTGAAGCAATAACCTTTTTCTAAAAATCACATAATGATATGCACCTTCTATGAAATTTTTTTGGTTCAGTGGTTACGAAACAGTTTGCCCTGTGGTAGTATTCACTCTGAATGCTTTGATGACATTATCAGCAGCTTCCTGTCCTAATTTGAAATTGTACTTGAAAATTAGTCAAACTTCTTGGGTAGACACAATTGCTGTTAAGAGCTTAAAAACCTCTAATAATAATGAATCATATATCTATTTACACTGAATCTGCAAAAAAATGTAATTAGAATAGTAAATCTTTCACTTTTAGGATAATTCTTTGATATAGAAGGAAAATGACATTTCAAGTGTAACAACTTAATAAAGGCTAAAAACAGCCTCCCTCCTCTCTCTGTGGCTATCCAATCATCATACATGAAAGCCAGATGTTCAATGGCATTTAATGAAAATCTCTGACTAGTACTTTTATGTTGATTTGATAAGGTGTCTTTCTGAGCTGACTCCTTCCTTCACATATTTGTTAATGCTGTTCCACATCTGTCGTTGCAACTTAATGAAGATTATGAATGAACCAAAATACAGAAAAAATCTTACCAAGGTAATGATATAAATCATATATATGTTTACATGTTTTTTTTCCTTTTCAACAGGTTTTCCAAATACAGCTGTAGTTGATGCTTACATGAACCCAACAGTTGATTTCTCTGAAGAACCTTTCTCCTGGGCTATGCCAGAATTAGATGAACTCCGATTGTATCCTTTTCTGGGTCTGTTTGCTCATAAGGACATTATCAAGTATACATCTTTATTGTTTATGGGACATTCAGATTCAGTATACATTTATTTTCAACCAAGTTTACTTAAACTAAAATGCAGTGTTAATATAGAGCAGTCACCTGATAGTGAGTACAAATTTTACTAAATAACAAATAATCACACTAGCAAAACTTACATTTCAATACCAATGAAATACAGTGGGTATCTGTAAGAAGTCTTGAAGTTTCATACTACCATATATGTCAGAAAGACCACTAGTTATAATACCAGCACATTTGACAGAGTGTAATATTTTAATATTTCTTTTTTTTGTAAATATCTTGAGTATGAGTTCAATTAAATTATCAAAGTAACTGGAAAATATTCACTGAAATATTCTTAGGTGTATTTTTACATTCAAGAGAGGGTGTCTTGGACTGATCAACTTTCAAATCCGACAGTTTTCCTTGATGCATTTGTTCAGGTTTACTGCCAGCAAGATGGGTTGGCTCAGATCAAAAACCGACGAGGCCCTCTTACCTGTACTAGAGCAATTGAACAAACCTGCCCAGGTAAGTCATTTTTGGACAAAGTTTTTGGTTTAAACCAATCAAGTTGTTCTTTCACTACTGTAAATTGAATGGGCTGTTGTAAATATATACAGGCTGATAGATGGTTACAAAAGATTAGATCATCTGCAATTATATCAGATTACTTATAAGTGTAGATCTGGTCCAGATATTATCAGAGATCAGTTCTGAAGTAAAGGAAGTAAGTTATTGCGACTTCTGGTTGCGGAGTGAATTGACGTTCATATGCTTCAATCAACTATGACTATAATACACTTTGAATTACCTGATTAAGAGTAAAGATATAACCTATGGTAGAATACAACAAGTGCGGCTGAAAATTAGTTTGCAAACTCACACAAGTATATACAATATATATATGTATACATATGTATATATGTTAATAAGAAATGGATACATGATCCGACAGAATGATTATAAATTGTGTTATATTATATTGAAACACTTTTTTGAAATGATCTCCTGTTATTACATGGTTGGTGTATCATTTGTCCTAGACAACATAAATAAAATAAACAATCAAAGAAAATGGGGCTGCTGCAGGAATCGAACCAGCGACCGATAGGGTAGCCGCTTCAACGTAGCATTACTGGTGGCTGTTTAGCTCAATGGTAAGAGCAACGCTACGTTGAAGTGGCCACCGTACCAGTCGTAGGTTCAATTCATGCAACAGCCTCATTTTCTTCAATTGTTTATTCTATTTATGTTGGCTCATCCAAATGATATATTTACTGAGTAACAATGGGAGATCGTTTCAAACAAAGTCTCGATATAATATAATGCAATTCATAATCACTCATATATATTTATATATATATGTATATATATAAGAGGGAGAGAGAGTAAGAGAGATTCAAGTGGGTTATATAAATCTCCCCAGAGTATTCTGAAATTGAGAGTAAATGCTGTCATTCATTCTTGTCTAGTCAAAAATTAATGGTGACAATGCTTCATCAAAGAAATTCAGACAATCCAAAACTATTATGCCTACTGCCATTAGGTATAAACAAGCAACAAAAATAAGCTGAAAGAAAGGCTAGTCAAAAATGAATAATCATGACTACTTCATATAAGAAATTTAGACAATTTGAGACCAGTTGATTTTATATCATTTTATCATTTCAACTCGTAACCTCCCAGATCTGATCATTGGTCCGCTTGAAGTATCTTAACCTCCAAAATGAAGTTGATATGAATAGTTGTTTCTTTAACTTCCAAGTACTGAATCAGTGATACTGCTGTTCAGAAATATACCAGATGGCCAGTAACAGGCTTCCTGTTATAACTAGCATTTACAGGTAATAATAAGGAAAATATGTTGCTAACTTAGAAACATTATAATAACAATTGTTCATCTGAGAAATTCACGACTAAAGAGTAAATGTCGTCTTGTCTTTTCAGCCCCAACTGCAGATCACTGATTTTTTCTCGACTGCACCCCGTCAAGAATTCAGCCCAGAGAAATGTAAAAGTAAACGTGTGAAACGAGCTCTACAGCGTTGTCTGCAGCACGTTGCTGCATGTCCAGAGCCGTCGACCTCACTTAATGAAGAGCGAATGAAAAGAGCTAAGGACGTTGTGAAGGAGTTGAGAAAAACCGGAGCCATCCCTAAATGTCCGTCAACGGCCACACGAGGTCAGAGAAGAGGCATGTCATCCGCTCGTGGTCAGAGACGTGGGGCTAAAGTCGCCCGTACCATTGAAGTGAAGGATGAACTCTCTCTTTCAGAAAGCAGTTCCTCTGATGAAGATTAGTTGGGACCATCAAATTGTAGTGATATATTTGTTATTGACAAATGGAAGAGAAAGTTAGAGGAGAAAGCATATTATTCTCATCCTGTAAATATTTCTTCCATCTTCTAAAACCATATTGATTCACAAAATTTATTTATGCTTTATTTAACTCTTACTTTCCTGTAAGAGATTCCGTATTTTTTTTCTGGGAAGACGCTAATTTATGGTTTTCATTCATGATCATTGGGATCTTTCACCATCTGGGAGCTGAAAATATATCTCATGAGAAACTTCTTTTCCTTGGAGCATTCATTCAGGGTCTTTTTACTCTAGCATTGAATAGTGATTCAAGACCGTCTGTTGATGGTGATAAAAGCAGTGAATACTATGATTGTCCTGGAACTGCTGAAGAGATATCTTCCAAGAATATTCTTTTTCTTGAGTCTTCTTACACTAGCAGCTAATTTGATAATGATTCAATGATGTTTCTGGAGTGGGTGACAAGATATTTCACCTTTTTGATGTCGATAGTATTTCTGTGCTTCAACGTGTTTTGTTTTGATATCAGGAATAATACAAATACTATTCAGTTTTCTAAATTATACTTCAAACAATATGAACATTTAGAAGTTATGCTTTTGAGGACTTCGTACTGCAGTTATGAAATTGTCTCATTTCCCAATCGATTGACCGTCTATTTTAAGTTATTTATTTCATGTGCCTCTATAGGCAAGGTCAGGGAGAGCCTAACTAATATATATATATATATATATGTTTGTTCTGCTGATGTGAAGTGATGCAACAGAATATTGATGAGAGTGACAACTGGAAGGTGAAGAGAAAAACTCAAAAGAAAGTGTTACATCTGCATCGAAACATGCCCATGGAATAATAAATTTTGTGATGTAACACCTACGTTCTCTTGAGTTTTTGTCTTCACCTTCCAATTGTCACTTTCATCTATCTATCAATCTATCTATATATCTATATCTATATATGGCGTTCGTAAAGTAACGCAACATTTGAAAAGAGAAAATTATAAGTTGCTTCACCTTAAAGTAACACAAAACATTCTTGAGAATTGAGAGATTTTATTTAAATGATTAATAACACCTGAATGACTTGAAATCAGCTGATTGGCTGATACGCCTAGCTGTAATCTCAGAATACTGTATCTAATTTTATTAACAGAGTCCAAATAAATGAGTATGATTTACCTTATAAGATGCTTTTCTTGATTGGTAGAATTTTCCTGGTCGAAAGATTGGACAAAGAGGGCCAAATTATGGCCACCCCATTTACTTGATCTCACCCGATCTGACTTCTTTTTACGTTGGGGTCTTAAAAGACAGAGATTAGGTTCAAAGTCCCCGTATTATTCCTCATCTGAGAATGATAATCACTGATGTTATTGGTGAGATTGACTAGGATCAATGCCAAACTGTGTTCCAATCTGTCTGGTTTAAAATGAATCCATACATTAGTGAGGATGGTAGCCATTTCAAAACTATTGCAGATTTACTTCATTGTTATTGCGTAAATGTAGTTTGACTGTTCTCTATTCATTATTTGAATAAAATCTCTCAATTATTCTGAGAATACTGCTAAGTGTATCAGGCAGTCAGTTGACAATAAATCATTTGTGTATTATCAATTATTTAAATAAAATCTCTAAGTTATATATATATATATATATATATATATATATATATATATATAATTGTGTGGTGGGGTGGGGGGGTATTTATACATTGAAACAATCCAGTTAATGCAAAATCTGTCTCTGTACAAACTATTCGTTTTTGTTGTTAACTTTCTACATATATAAAATTATTCCATGCATCGAAAAACCATTTTGTTGTCATCCTCAGCATTTCAAAATTATAATATTGACAGGATGAATGTTTATTTACCTATTTATTTATCGTCTATCAAATTAGACCACTTTTCCACCTAGTCTCATATCCAGGATGATTTTTTTTGTGTTGTTAATGTGTTCAAGGTCATAAGATGCCAATACTAAAGTTTTACCGGTATGAATTTCAATATGGATGAAAACAAGTTTAATCATAGCCATATCTCATTCTGTCACTAGTATTAATGTCTATTGGATCACACTTCTTTCTCCCATGGATAATCTTAATTATGATTATCATTATTGGATTTTCTGTATGATCTCTAGTTACTAAAATTTAATTTGAATTTTCCTTTTTTTAAAATTTCATGGAGACAGTTGTCATTTTTAAAAATGTAGGTGATAATATAATATCAATGTAATTTCACAAAAATATTTTTTTATAAATTTTGATAGAATCTTTAGGTTCAATTCTTCTGCTCTGAACAGATCTCGATCACCTTTCAGAAGGAGTTGACATCTCTTAGTTTCCTCATATCAGGTAATTAAAACTATGCAAAATTTAGGTTATGTTATCAAAGACTGTGAGAACCTGGTTTAAAATTTGTTTTCTAACCTTACATAGAACTTCATATAAGCAAGTTTATTTATGCTACTCTTTTGAATGACATTTTATTTAACAAGTCTTTTGCACACTGCTCTTTTACTCCTGGGTTTATTTTAAAGTTAAAAATTTAATCTTTGTGATTCTTCCATATTTTTTTGTTATTTAGAGTTCAAATTTCAGTCCTTTTAGGTCTTCCATATTTCTTTCTCCACTCATTTAAACATGCAAGCAACATTTACCTGTCAAAGTTGCAGATCTACAAAGAGGATTGCAATAAAGCTACAACCACCTTTTGTACTGTGAGAAAAAAGTGTTTTTATATGTAATGCTAAAAAGCTTACAAATGTTATTGAAATGATTTTTTGTAATACTGTAACATTTGAATACTAACTGACATTTCTCAACTTTTTTCATTATTACTAATACATGAATTATTATTTCTGAAACAGATTTTTCAATGCTCTTTATCCTCCTTTTTAAAGGAACAGTTTTCTAAAAAAAATCACTCTTTTCAAACATTAGTAAAATGGCATTTTGACATATTTTTTCAAATCATCAAAACTGATACTAAATGTGAACTGCCTCTCTTCAGCGGAGCACAACATCATACTTTGATCTTCAATGTGTCCAATCACTGAAATTATTTTATGAATTTGTTCATATATGTTCATTGTGAACTTGGCTCAGTGGCAACACCAGTAGACTGAAAGCTGAGAGAGCTGACATCTCATTGTAATTACCAGTTTGTTTGCTGGCCATTATTTTAAAAAAAAACCTCTAACAAAGTTATGATTTGTTAAGGAATAATTCAGAATCTAGGAAAATTGGTTCAACATGAATTTACAGAAACAAACATTGGTCAGCATTGAAACACTTGCCTTTCTCTTCATTTTCAGTACGAATAAGTCATTTTGGAATACGTTAGTCACTGGCGATGAAAAATAGATTGTTTAAAAAATTGGTGAAGTAGACGTTTTATGTTATTCTTAGAATATTAGGTTGATACAAAAGATACTTTTGTATCAGTAATTCAATTATTTTTTGCCTGTAGAATAAGTCAACTATTGTAAATTGTTAACAGGCGCTAGAAAAATGGATTCCACATGAACTTATGGAAATGAACATCAGTCATTGTTTAAACACTTGTTTTCCAATTGTTGCTCAATATTGAAAAAAATTGGGGTAACCAGATGATCTCTGGCTATGAAAAACAGATTTATAATGAGAATCTAAATTAAAGAAAATCATGGCAAAATGAAGAGCAGCCTCCAAGATCTCATCTAGATGGACTCTACTGTGCAGTTGGGGGTTGCTCTCAGCAAATCTAATGAATAATCAATCAGTGGAACCTGGACAAACTATCAGCACACAATGCAACAGTGAAAAATTGACACATTTGAATAATGCAAAGGAAAAAGAAGAGACATTTTTCTGAGTAGGGAATAAAGTTAATTTTGCTGCATAAGCACACCCGTCCCTAGCATGGCAAATATGATACAGCAAAACATTTTGAAGTTGGGATGGGAAGTTCTTATGCATGCAACATATTCTTCAGACCTCTCACTTTCAGACCATGACTTGTTTTATTTTATGTTTATCAGTTGTTCAACATACTAAAAATATTGAAAAATTTGTGGAAGAATTCATTAAATCATAACCATATTATTTTATGATTAAATACACTATTTACCAGCAAAGCTTAAAATGTTTGCATCAAACTAAGAATATTCATTTCTTTGACAATGATTTTTTTTCTACTAATATTCATTTTTGTTGTGATGATTTTCTGTCTTCTTCAAATCTGTATTGATGCATCCATAGCTCAATGGTGAAAAAAAGATTTATTCCATGAGTTTTCATTTTTCAACGTAATCTTCTTTTGCTTGTCAATGCAATTAATTCATTGATGATCGTTAATCACAACCAGGTATGCTGATACATAAGACGGACATTTAATTTTTAAAAAAACTATGCAAATATTACACTGCATCCAATGCATTGTTATCATGTCTAGGGGACCTACAATACTTGTAAAAATCAAGATGGTGGGTTGGAAAAATCAATGAAAAAGTCAGTTTTATAAATGAAATATTTTCATACAATTTACAATAACTGAACAAATAAAAGAACTGTCAATAAATTCTTTGTTTGTGTTTATTCTTTAAAATTGTTTTGTAATGTTATGTTTTTAAATATCCATTTTCCCCATTTTTGGAGAAAATGGCCTTGAAGACTAGAGGAAAAAATAAAATTTTATACACTTGAACTTGGATTATTTTTTAGAAAAATGTGACCTGCTATTTTTTAATTGACAAAAAACCCTTTAATTAATGACTAGAAGTAGTATTGGTTCAACTAAATTTAATACCAATCATTTTATATCCAAATGCAGAGGCAAGAATGACTCAAAAGTCATAGTCATATGAAGACAGTTCATAAATTCATCCTTACAATTGCATCATAATAGTTAATATCTGTTTTTGTTTATATTATTTTTTTGTCAGACATTTGTGTTTGGGACAATAATTTCCAGGGTCCCAGTTTAAATTCCTCCCCTTGTGATTCAAGGATTCCTTAATTCCTTCCCCATTTTGAACTGTCATCTAGTAATGTATTCACCCTTTTTTTTCTCCCCTGACTAAAATTCCTCCCCAAGTGTCTTCTATTGGGAATTTCATGAATGAACCACTTAACACATACAGTAAGCCCTCAATTTCACAGACCCAGGTATAATGGATTTCAGATTTAAATGACCTTATTCATGAATATTCATTTCTGTATACGTCATTTATAGAATATTGTAAATTGCCTTTACTGATTTTATGATAACCAATGTTTTTAAATTATGCCTAAAATAAATCTTATTTATGCAAAAATAGGTCTCCATGATGAATTTTAGATAACATTTCAAGTCACCACCCTAAAGAACGTTGAACTAAACAGTTGAAAAAGTGAGTAAATATTACATATTCTCCATTATAATTTAATAGAATTATATTGTACAGTATAGTATAAATTATCAGAGAATTTTTGTTATGTTTTTTTCTTAAAATGATCTGGGTTATATTTGTATTTAATGGATTTCTGGCATTAACAACTCTTCTTTCCCCGCTATTTGTCTATTAAAAGAAGATCTTACTTGGTGTGTATGTATGTATGCGCGTGTGTGTGTGTATGTATATATATATATATATATATATACACTCTGAAAGAGAATATGTTTTAAGTTGCTATCCAAATCATGAAAATATCCTTTGTACTTAATCTCCATCATTTTCTTTGAAAGAGACCATAGAAAATGAGGGTTAGCATACTGCTCACGAAGAGTATCAGCAAAAGTCCATACTACATTTGTTTCAAATTCCCTGAACTTTTGAATAGCCCTTTGTATATTTGATGTACTTTATTGCATAGGTAGAATGTATATATGTTAAAGTGTAATTCAAGAAAATATTGGTTGTAAGGTGTAAATAGGATAAGTTGAAGTATGACTGGAAAATCATATAACTTACTAATATCAAGGTGACTGGATCAAAGGTAACGCATAAAAATGAAATCTCTATCAATTTCCTTTTGATATTCTGATTCTGAAATGCTCTTCTGAAATCTGCTATGTCTCACTCAGTTTGCTTGATGATCGATTTCCTGAATATTAACCAATCATAACTAGTCGCACATACTAGATAGTTAGCATTATTTAAGAAGATATAATATGAATATATTACATTTATACAACCATATATAATAATATTTGTGGCAAAGAAGATTTTATGTAAATGATTAGGAAAAGCACATTTTTTAAAACTGAATTTTGCATAGTATATTTGTTTAACATTGAGCTATCACTTTTTTTATAAAGCTATTTCTTTATAATAAATGTTTATTGGATAATTATACTTTGTACAATACAAACGTATATATATATATATATATATATATATATAGAATCAATGAAAAAATTCATTAACACTTTGATAGCCTTCAGCATCAGAGGAGCTATGATCCTAGCTATTTCTGGTAACTTTAACACTGCTGTCCCTACTGCTTAATTTGCTAGGAAGGTACTAGTGTATGTAGTACATTTTGAATGACAAAATTGGCTAGAACTTGAGACATAGCTTAGTTTCACAAGCTACAAATTAGAACCTCAATTTGGTCTGTAAAGGCTGCATAGTCACCAAAATCTTAAGAAACCTTCTCTATGAGATTAAACATAAAAAGGAGCAGCTAATTGTTTTATCATCCAAGCCTTTTATCTTTTTTATTATTTTTATTTGCCAATAAGTTGGTAACAATGTTGTAAAATCATCAAACATTTATTTACATCGTATAGATTAGGCTTTATTAATAGAGAATAAATGTTGAACTCATCTCTGAAACTCTTTTAACCTTCAGCAACTGGACAATGTCGGTCATCATGAGAACCCTGGCTTTTCAGCATGATCTTCTGCCTCTTTTCTCCCATAATGCCATTTATGGTCAGTTCTGCCAGGTGATTTCCAACTTTACTATAATAGGGAGAAAATCAATCATACAAAACCATCAACATAATGGTAATCTCATTAAATGATGGGAATACAAGCTAAATAAAATGGAAAGTCTTTGTTTTACATTCAAATGAAAAACAATTCCTACAGCATTTAACTGAGTCTCCATTTGTCAAAATTCATATGAAATCATTAATGATCAGTGATATGAATGTATGGTCATAGCAGATACAATTTTATGAGTACACTAATAAGGATAGAGTTTACTATTTATGACTTGTGAGACCAGCTCATAAATACTGCACTTAGGCAACTCAAAAACTGAAGTGAAAAAAGAAGATATCCATAAAAGGTTAACTATCAATGATATGAAATTGATAAAACAAACATTTATTTACACTATTACCAACTCTGAGGTAATGAACTATTAGATCTTAAAATAAGAGAATGAGACAATATTGTTCGAACATGACAAGAAATAATGAGCACTTATCATGTGCGGTCATTCATATATATATGTATATAATACAATATCCTATGTGTGATAGGTTTATTTCATAAAGTACTCGATACATTCAACATTAGACATTATTAAGTTGATTTAGAGTAGAGCTTAAAGTATTAGGAAGATAAATAAATATATATATATATATATATATACATATAAATGACTGAGCGTAACAAAACAAACTGAGAATGAACTTGGAATTGTACAGGGATGTTATGCAAATCAATTAATCACAAATAACTATCACTCAAAAGATGTTCAAAGGGATTAGTCGTTTATTTTAACACAGAATTTGATCTTATAGCACCATAAGTGAAATTTCCATGCAGGGATCATCAATTGTTTACCATGGAACTGTTTCAGAGTATGTAAAACCAAAACAGTTATTTTACTATGGCTCCCCAGCTGTGCTGATCAAGTCAGTTTGTTATTTCATATCGGGCATTGTTGTGATGTATGGCATATGGATATGTATGAATGGACCTATCAAGTAATTGGCCAATGTAGGGTCAGGATCAATATGTAGTATGATGGATGATACTCATGTGTTTGTGTTCCATCCCATTGAGTGTTTAACCAGTGTGACAATTAAATCTGTTTTTAGCCTCCAACCAATGCAAACCTACCCTGATGTCATCAGTCCAAATACTAATAAAAATTCATTTGTACATATAAGACTATGAAGTGCGTTATACTATCTTGAAACTGTACAATGATTTCCCGTGATTTCATAGTGAATGTACCATTTGGCCTAGACAGCCATTTCTTAATAACATAAATGTCAGGTTAAAAGAAACAAATAGAGCAGATAGATCAGATGGGAGTCTGATGTTGGAACAGTTATTTGGTCCTTTGCATTACCAACGTTCAATTTTAAGAGCAAAACTGCTTTGATGGTGCTACACTCTCAGATGCAGGTTTTATTCCTGCAGCAGCCCCATTTTCTTTTATTGTTTATTCTATTTACATTGTCTTGGCCAAATGATGAATTCAATGTGTAATAACAGGATGTCATTTCAAATAGGTTTCAATAAAATATAATGCAATTTATAATCATTCCATCGGATCATATATCCATTTCTTAGCATATATATATATATCACACCCTAACATGTGATGAAAAGACAATGATTTTACTAAAATGCAAAAATTTGGATGACTACATAAATTAATATTTTTATCTTCTACTCACTTCACTTCATAGAGGATCTTGATTTTTGTCCAGTAGATATCACTATTCTTGACATGACCTTCAAGATAACCACTGCTCGGATTCACTTCAAATACACATGTATCATGACACAGAACATCTGAAATGATATCAAAAGGAATTGTAAGATTCAAAGCTAAATTAACCAACGCAAGACAACAGGTGACAATGTTCGAGAATCTTTTCCCAGTGCATAGTTGGTTGGTTCAGGTAAATATTTCAAATACATCTTCATTGATTTCCATTTTATTATATTTGAATATTGTGAACATTAAGATGGGAGAACTTAGCAAATGATCTCTCTTATAGGAAGCTGGAATTGCTCAGACGTCTAGAAAAAAACTGAGGCTTGCTGCCGGAGAAAAACGCACTTGTCAAAATAACAGTATCAAGATATAAACCAAAGGATAGCACCCCCTATGCATTATTGTTGCAGCTGTAACTCCTGTGTGGACCTCTATAGCCTAAACAGATTCTGCTCTACCAACCCAGACTGAAGCATGACTTTCCTGGTGCAGATTCATGAAAGCTGATCTAATAGTGTAATATCTCAGCTGTAAACATAGTTTGGTTTATATTTAACTTGATTTGGAGGGGTGTGAGTTTTGGGTGACATTAAACCTTCATTTGATTTGATTTTAGCAAGAGATTATTTTTCTTGTGTGATTGGTTTTGTAGATATTGAAATGAATTCAAATTATCCAAAGTAATTATAATGGTAAGTTTATAAAAAAGTAAACAAATCTAATAATCAAAAGTAGTATTTCTCTTGCTGTAGTACAAATCACTACGCTGAATATTAGCCCTAAAATAGTACTTACAGATGTCACTTCTCTAACCTCTAAAAATCATGCACATCACTTTCTGTAAACCCTCAGCTATAAAAGTAGCTGCTTTCTTCAAAAGGCTAGAGAGCTCAATCTACCATGCTATTTTATCCATAGCTGAGGCAAGAAGAGATGGATTCATGCCTCTTTCCTAAAGGCATCAAAACAAAGTGAACATAAACAGCCTTGACCAGTGTTTGAACTTGGATCTCCGATTCCATTGTCTGCACTGTTACCAACTTATCACACCTCCATTAGACTGTAATCAATGAACTGCAATAATAAACAATTTTTTACCTTTAAAAATCATATTTAATCAAAATGAATTACATTTATGGGAATTCTAATACATGGTACAGGTCCAAGTACAATTATGATGTTTTTCAATGGCTATGCAATGAATGATGTCCTTTTTCTGCCATCATGTTTGCAAATCCAGGTTTATAAGGATCACAGCAGTCGGACTCCCAGGGATTCACGGACCTCAGGCAGTAGATTCATGCTTTCCCAAAGATCAGCATAATAATAGTGTGAAGATCAATTTGAAATATCTTCCATTAGATTTGTTAAATTCCATGGCTTGGAGATAGAAATTTACACTAAATCCGAAATTACAGAAAATTATTCTAAAAATATACTTGCTGATAAAAAAAAATTTGATTGGAATCTGGTTGTGTTATAAAGTATGAAAATGAGCATAAAATTACTAACTGAATTTTGATACATAAGAAAATTGTTTGATGAGCAGGTTTCATATTAGTGTCTATGTACTTGCATGTGTGTGAGAGAGAGAGAGTTCTGACAATGCTGAAATGTGTAATCAGTGAAATCATCCAACACACTTTGTTAATCAAATATTCACATCTCTGGAGAATTTTTTCAGAAATTACTTCCATTAGTCCCTAGTAGATATACTGGTCTACTTTGTCCAGCTTTGCGTTTTCCATTTTGATCGTTTTGCATTTATTCCCAACATGTTTGTTGTACATGACATTGTATTCTTTCTGATAGAATAATACAACCATTGTTAATAGCAAATGGTATCTTTCAAGAGAAATGAAAATGGTTACTTGACTTGGAATATCAAGAACTATATGACTGAAAATAAAGAAAAATGTTCCAACGAGTGTAACAGTAATTTTTATCAACTTAACCAAAAACAATGATGCATCCACCATCCTTACATCCACATCTATTATTTCGAATTTCAAAAGATTTCTAAACAAAGTATTGGTAGCATTACTAATTGTGGTAGTATTAGCAGCAGGAAGAGGAAGAAGAAAGTGAAGTGTGGATGGCTTACCCCAAAATCTATCTATTAGAAATAACAATTTGTAAGTTTAAATTAAAGTGTGCAATTTTTATCAATAATTTGTTCTTGGGTCTTATTCTATTTGATAAGTGGCTTTAAAAGAGTATATATACCATTTTTGGCTATAAAATTAGCTAGAAATTGAAAAATTTAGCCTGTTTTAGTCATTTTTTTTCAGACAGTTTTAGCTATAAATAGCAAATGATACCTGGCAACACTGTAAAAATCAAATGCTTGATACATCATCAATTGATCATAACTGATGTTTTTTTAATGTCACAAATTCTCTTCCTTCCTCTTTCTGTAGTTTAATGAAACTAGAACCAACCAACCAAAAGAGTCTTATTGAAATGTGTTGGACATATCTAAGAAAGTATTGACAGAACAACTGGAAACAATATTCAAGCATTTCTTCCCAGTGCATAACTTGGTAGTTTTGATAAAGAAAAAAGAATTTGATTAACCTATATCCAAATTCTAATGAAGTGCACTTTTTCACACAAAAATAAAGGGGGAAAATTATGTGACGAACAAGTTTTCTTTTGAAATTATTTTGGAATGATACAAGTTTTCATTTCCTATAAGAGATCCATTTTTTAGAACGACAGAAATCCTTAGTCAAACAAAAGCCTTTTTGGAATGAGAAATTCTTGTCAAAGAAGTTCATGGGTCATCCAAATTTATTTGATGAAGAATTATCATTATTATTAATTGTTGACCCATCTTTCTTCCATCTTAATTCTAATACCTTCTATTACAACTCTCAGGTTGTTCTTACAATTATTCTTCAACCATGGATGGATATAAACAATAAACTTCCAGCAATATATGAAGATGTACCCCTTTTTTTGAGAGCCAGTCAAACTGTGACAGCACCTGACAGATTAGCTTTCACAGCCAAATTATCCTTTATTTCAAATCCATGCATCTCACTTGATGGTTGAAGAATAAATGTAGAAATGATCAGAGAGCTGCAATAAAAAGCAACTGAAATAAGATGAAAGAAAGTCCAGTCAAAAATCAATAATAATGATAATGATGAAGAAGGAGAAGAAGATGAAAAAGAAAATTTGATGAAAGAACAATGGTCGTTCAGCTTTTTGGCCTTACATCTGCAGACAAACATTAATAAGATTATGATATTCAATTCAAAAGATCCTTACCAATCCTGATGGAGAAGAATGTCTTTGACTGTGATTTATTTGTTAAAGTAAATTCTTCCCACTTTTTCTGTCCACCAATCCAACATACTCCAAAATCAATGTGATCAGTGGATACTTCAAAATCTGGCAGTGCAACATTTGCCTCTGCAGTTATTGTCTGTTTGAAAAAAATCGAGAAAGAAATTTTAGATCTTTTACTTGGAAAATCCTTCTCTACTTTTCAACAATGGAAAATGTGTCAGGCATCGTCTTATCTAATTCTCAATTCTTATTCATCAACCTGACATACTAAATCCTATTCACACATTTACAAAAAGTATTGATGCAATATCTAGGTTATGAATCAATATGAATTTTGGTGGCCAAGAGTGATAGTTATTCATTGTAAGACTCAATGAGAGAACTGAGTAGCTATCAATCACAATAAAATGGGAATTTTATTGAGTTGGCCATAGAGCTACAAAGACTTTTGTCATTTGTAGTTAATAGGTTAATGTATAAATGCTCATTTTACATTCAAAATCATAAAAAGGAATTAAAATAATTCTTACCAAATACAAATCCTCTTGCATTTAATATATTTTAAGGCTTTTTAAAACTTTTGTTTTAAATTCTCTGCAGAGGCATGAATCAGCATACTTAGCAGAAATCAAGACGATAGAATCAGCAAATCCAATTAGAATTTGGTAAACTGCATATAATTAACCAGCACTTATATCCACTAGACCAGGGTTTCTCAAACTGGGTTCTGGGGCTACTTTTGAGAAAAGAACCTTTGCAATTTTGAATGAGTATCATGTGTTTTAGATGCAAAAAATGTGTCCTTTGTACCAGATTTCAGTGGGTGGTTTTTATTAAGAAAGCCATGCTTAACGTAGAATTAAGACTAACTTTTAAAAATATGGATAACCCTAGTCATTTCCAGATATTAGGAAATAAGTGACTGAAGTGAAACAAAAAATTTTTGAAAAAGTTTCTAATGTGTTTTGTGTTTAAAGCTGTAAAGCTTTCTAGACTACGTATATATACATTCATAATACACATATTATATAATATATATATATATATATATATATATATATATATATATATATATATATTAGGGAAATAGGTAGGTAAATTCCACAATAAGTGTTGAATAAATTTTGAGGTGTAATAGTTTTTAATAAGTTTTTGTATGAGGCTTATTAAAAACTATTATACCTCAAAACCATAACTAAAAAGTTTGGCTTTCCCTTTTTGCACTTTTCTTAAATAAATATTTATAATATATATATATATATATATATATATATATATATATATATATATATATGAGATATATAAGTGAGAAAAGATTGTGAAACCCCATACTAGGCCATCATTCCATGGTGGATTTTTGGAGCCTTATCCCAATATCTGTTCTTAGCTGATCAAAGGCTCTCATATAGTGTTCAGTTCTATTGTAATGACTATAACAACCATGTTGAGGACACAATTTGAATAAATCAGTGTATAGTAATAAAACAAAATTGTTCTTTCTGAATTGCCGTGTGAAATTCGAAAATATGACAAAGATACTTACCTGAGTCATTTTATTTTTGAACTGCACTGTTAAGGCTTTTGTGAAATGCATCCATGTTTCTTTACCCACTGTCTTTAGGTCTACACCATCCAGAGGGCACCAATCATTTTCAGATTCTAACATCTGCCGGTAACTCAGGATATCTGAGCTTAAAATAAAACCCACTTTAACCTACATTAAAAGAATAGAAAAAAATCATTTTAATCAAAAGAAACAAAAACTAGAAATTAAGCATTATTCTGCAAATCAATTTCATTAGTATTGAAGATTTTATTTGTTTTATGGGTGAAACAAATACTTTTATTAACTTGTTAGATCAATTATTAAAGACATGTCATAAATAATTTCATTAACCCAGTGTTACATATTATTACATTTCAATATTTTGATTTAATACAATTATACACATTAATACAATAGATTATAAAAAAAAACATTTCTTCATCAATTACATAAAGATATTACAGTATGTGACGTGATTTGACTACCACCATCACCAGCACCATAATGGAGCTGAGTGAAATGTATACATGAAAATGGTCAAAAGTTTATGAAATGAACACACTCCTTTTTATTGCAGCAAAATATTTCATTGGAAATCCAAGTAGATGTTTGAATAACCAATAAAATGACAGAATAGCTTGCATCATGCTTCCAGTAAAATTTGAACTCACTGTCTACACCTTACAACACTAGTACTCAAAACTCTCTGGAGGCATACAAGAGGGCATTTTATCCTTGTAAGAATAATAGCAAATTAATAGTAACTAAAATGATATCATTACTATGCTATTGTGATAGATAATAAAAGGTGTGCTCCAAACCGTTAGGTGCTTCTGAGGGTACAGTCTCAGAGTAGAAAGATTCTCATTTGCTTCAGTGAATAAACTCTGTTGAAGATTAATAAATGTGAAAGGTGACTGGGACAAAAGCACAAAATCCATTGGGGTTTGAGTTTGGTTCAACAGCTTCACTGAAGTAACTTTAATTTTTTTTTCACAGATCTACAATATAAAAATACAAGATCAATAAAATATAATCAACTTTATGTATTACATATGGATACATAACATGTAATAAATATTTATTATACAAGATCAATATAATGAGCATCTCATGCAAATATATTTTTTGATATATTGTGTTAGCCAAAAAATTTGTTTTGCTTATTGTCATGAGATGGTATTAAGAGCATTTAGTTTTAATAAGTTTCATTTGAAAAGATTGATTTCAATTCTACTGTGACAGATCAGCATGCATTTTTTTAAAAACTGTCAGAATTGGCAAATTTTTGTTTATTGCTTCTAACTTTGAAGATGGAAAAATATGAACTACATTTTCAGAAGAATGTTATGCTATTTTTTTTAATAAAGGTAAAAATGCAACTCATACACACACAAAAAAAGACTTGTGCAGTTTATTGAGAAGGTACGGTGAATGATCAAACATATCATAAGTGTTTCTATTTCTATTATTATTCGGACCATCCTCATCTTGGTTGTTTTTCATACAACGTTTCGGCCGTTGTACTCTACGGCTTTCATCAGGTATCATCTGGTAGGTGAGGGGAAGTAACGAACCGAACCCTTTATTTAACTGATGGTTACAGAATCAGACAAAATTACTGCAAGTAATCTGATGGTTCTAGGTTCAATCCCAGTGTGAGACAATAATAATACTACTAATGCTAAGAGGGGAGTGCGGTCAAAATACCCCTGTCGATTAAATAGAGGGTTCGGTTCGTTACTTCCCCACACCAACCAGATGATACCTGATGAAAGCCGTAGAGTACAACAGCCGAAACGTTGTATGAAAAACAACCAAGATGAGGATGGTCCAAATAATAATAGAAATAATAATAATACCTAATCTCAAAAATTCAGAGATATAATATCATAAGTGGTTTTACAAAAGTTTTTGCAATACATTGTTCCACGGTTGGGTAGACTAGTTCCTTTAAATAAAACCCTACCTAGTTCTACTAGTGTATATATAAATATACACATGTAATTATATACTAATACAAGATCAAGATAATGTAATCAATAATATACACATAACATACAAAATGAAATAAATATTCATTATATAAATCTAAATAGTGATTATTATATTTAAAATCTTATCAATATTTATACAGTGAAATTAGTTTATAATACAGAAGAAGTTTTCTTTCCTGGTTTTCTTTCCTGGTTTGAAGACTGTTTTCTTTGTTCATGCAGATAATGTGTCTTGCTAGCTTAGACTGAAAAATGGAAGTTCAGACTTTACAACTTTGGTTCAGTTCTCATCCATTGAGCTATCCCTGCTGTTGCTTCATTCAAAACTTTTACTTTTTGTGCAAAATTTACAATTAATTTAGATTAAATATCTAGACTGCACGGGGCCTTTACAGGTCACCTGTATCATTGCTAGCTGAAGTATTCTATATACAAGCATTTTTATGTCTTATCCAATCAATATTTTCCACTCAGAAAGTTGCTTCCAGTGTACAACAAAAACATCAGCATTTAAAAATCTATTACAAAAAAATCTTCTATTTTTCATTTTGTAATTTATTTCAATTGTATTCAGAGAGCGTTTATCATTCAAAATTTTTTTTCAGAGCCAACTGTAATCACGGTGGGAAAAAGAAAAGTTGAGAACAATAGAAATTCATCATAAAAGAAAAATATTTTCTTCTGCAGTGCCCCCATTCTTTTAGTTAGGAATTAAATACGAAACTCATCTTTTAGCTAAATATCCAAAAATGTCACTTCCTCCGACAACCCCTATAAAACCCCTGGACGCACATGGTCCAATGCTCACTAGCTCCAGCACCCCTAGCTGGTTACGCTTCTAGCCCCGGCCTTTGCAGCCGGCCATTCTCTCTCTCTCTCTCCTTCTCTCTCCTTTTTCCAACCACTCAAGTCAAGAACCTCCTAATCGTGTTTAACCCCCAAATTTCCAATTGATGAATTCAAATATTTAGACAATGGGACCCATTTCACTCAAACATTATGCAAAAATCTCAATGAATCTAATCCGTCTTGGTTGTTTGGTTCCTTTAAACACTAATCATCAATTAACAATATCACAGAGTGGTAACTTCACATAATAAGCAAAGTCCTCAGTTGAATGAGAGAGGTTCATTTAACATGAACCATGATATACCCTCCTTGTCTACACATGCTGCAAGATTTTGCTTTTTCTGTCTGCTTGACCCTTTATAGTCAATAGGGCAGCCAATACATAGTCAACATACCTTCTGTAGGATCACTACAGACAAGGGGAGATAACTCACTACACACGGAAGTAAATTTAAAAAAAAAGATAACTTCGTCCATGTGACTTACCTTGTTATTCTCTAAGAGTTCACCCAGGCAACTCTCAAAATGTAGTTTATCTTCACCCATAAAATCTACTAAAAGCCTGTGAAAACAAAAAAATGTTACCAGAAAAAAATGATATAGACTAATGTTTTCTTTTATTTTGTAATGATTTGGGGTATTAATCAAAATTCATCTTCCTTTTGAGTCACTAGATGTGTAAGAATTAACAAAAGAAAAGTCCTCCTGATTATAATATTTCTTACTTTAATGATAATGAAATATCTGATTGTCTTCAAAAAATAGATATTTTCAAAAAAAAATGTAATATCAAGTATTTTTATTCCAATTTCTTTGATACTGAAAAGAATCAATTAATGACCACAAATAATTTGTTTGATAAACTGTAACACTAAATACATGGATATCAATTTTTCTCAATAAAACTTCTATTAAAATAGCCAGAGGAAAATTAGTTTTAAGAAGAATAAAAGCTTTAATAATTTTCCGGTAGATAGGAATTCTTAAATATGATGATGATTGAAGCAGTGTGATTATTGTGGTCACTGGGATGGAGATGTTTTGTGCCACTGTAGTTGTGGATGGACATAGGGTTATACACTTGAGGTGCACCATCTGTATCATAGTGACCCAATTTTTGTACGTTTGTTACCTTAAAACAGCAAAAGCAGCACATTTTAGCAAGATTTTTGTAAGAGCAATGCTGTTAAAATGCTCTAGCTTAGAGCATAAAGCAATTTCCAGTCCAATTTGGAACATGAAAAAAATAGTGTGGGATCTTCTTTCACACTCACACCAATAATCTATACTACAATGATCCAATTTTCAAAGAGAGATAGCTCCAGGTATGTTAAATACTAATTATAGAATAGTTTTGCAGAGAGATTCTTTTTCAAACTTTCAGAAAATGTAAAACAAATACCAGCTGAATTTCTTCATTCAACACAGTAGTAATTTTTAACCATTTACAGACCAGACTTTTTATGGAGCAGATATTTTTTCACTCTGGAGAAAAATTACATCTTTCTTTTTCCGACCTCACTTTACATAGCAGCCATTAATCTCCATATACCACAATATCAAGAATTATATAAAAATTTTAAATGAAGCATCATACTTACTGAGCAGGAAGAACACGAGCCGTCATATGGATCGTCAAAGGGGCAATATCATAGTTTTGTTGTCGTGATATTCTAGAGGATTTGTCATTCTCCTGAAATTGGCAAATAGCTAAAATTGAAAAATTATGAGAGAAATTTCTGACATTTCTTATTTATCTATTATCAAATGATAGACTTGCCCCTTTTGATACTAGGATAATCAACAAGTGCCTGCACAAATCTCTTGGGTCTTTTTCAGCTTCAATTCATTTCATTGAATGAAGTTGACTCATCATATTTAGCTACACTTGAAACTGAACCTTTTCAACACTTTTATGAGAACATATAAAAATCAGGGGCAAAGACTCAGCCGTCATAAATGGATTGTTTCATAAGGACTGATTTAACCAATCACTGGTGAAGAAGCTAACATTTGATACTTTAATGCTCACCATATTTACTTGAGTACTAAGGCAGCATCTGTTGAAGTTTTAGTAAAAAATTATTATTTGATAATTTTTTGCAGCTTTGGTACTTGAGTAAATATGGTAAGTTCAAAAGTACTGTATCTATGGCATATAGGATGCAGCCTCCATTTCAGCACAGAATATTTAGGAAAAAAATAATATTTAGTTCATTTAAGCATACCATTAGCAGTTGGCTCTGAAATTTTTCTTACTGTATTATGGTTAAAGAAAGTAAAATCACATACTTTTATTTATCAAGGAAAAATTACACACTTTTGATAATCAGGGAAAACAGGGGTTCAAAGGGAGTAATTTACAATTAAAATATTAAACATGACATCGTTTACTCCAGCTGGTAGTGGATATTTTACAACATTTTAATCGTAACTAAAAAATTAAGATAAAATTTCTTCCCTTGCTGATTTAATAACTTTTTGTTCCCTTCACTCGCTGTTCACAGATTCAAATATGTTTTCTTCCCTTATAGATTTATTTACTTAGAAAAAGTATTTAAATCTACAAATGACAAGTGAGGGGAAGAAAAAGTGAAGAAATCAGTAAAGGAAGAAATTTCATTTTAATACGTTAATTCTTTTTCATCATAACTTTTATTCAGGTCGGTTAAGAAAAATAAAAAAGCAACTAAAAAGAGTCATGATGAAAGCAAAAAGTAATCATAAGAATTAATAGGTAATTAAATTCAGTAGTAGTAGTGAAAGTAATGGTAATAATGATACATTTAATTAAACAGTACCATTTTTTTTCAATTTTGTCAGACAGGGTGTATTAATTATAATGTATGTATGTAGGGGTCAGGCACTTGATACCCAAGCAGCTTACCAACCAACACGTCTGTTCATTGTCCTCCTTACAACCATTTCTAATTCATATTAATCCTACATGAAGTCAATTGAACTTAACCACCCAAACTAACCACAAACATCCTAACAGCATAAATGTCACAGATATAAGCCTAACCTTCATTAATAGAGAACTTAAAGTCAACTTCTTATGACTTCTTTCAAGAAAAATTCAAAAGAAGCTATATTTCTAAGCAATTAGACTATCCTGCTGCATTAAAGGGAAAACAAGAGAAGATCAGTCACAAAGTCTCTGGGCAAAATCCCAAATGACTATCAAAGAGATCTTGGAGAGAATTGCAAAACTGATTCCTTGGGTAGAATATGTAAGCCAGAATATACATTATTATGAATGGTCGTCAAGTGTGCACTGGCATCAGCAATATCCAAGGAATTTCAAAGAGTTTAGGAGTTGGAGCTCTCTAGGCTGGAGTACCTCAACCTATGTCACAACTTTACAAATAATGTTTATATAAACATTTATATCAAATCTCCGTGTATGTATTATGTTATGAAAAATAGTCAATCATAAAAAGAATGCTGATGCAGTATTTAGGTATGTCAATGCCAAATAGAAAGTGGAGAGGGAAGAAGGAACTGAACAAATGAAAGTATACAATGCTAGAGTCAAAGAGAAAAGAAAATAACCAGGGGATAGATGAGATTTCCGATCATGAAGAAGTAAGTAGCATACCTAAGAATATTAGATCGAGTGCCTGTGACATGCCAAAATGTTGGTATAAGTCAAAATGTCGAATAAAAATAGAAAAATTTTATTTTCAGAAATAAAACATAGCAAACTAATTCACTATGTCTTATTGATTAGTTTCTTCTCATTACAGATAGAAATGGATTTTTCGTTGTTCAAATTTCAAATACGCACCTGAAAGTTACACAAATTCAAGTAACCATGTCCAAAAGAAGTATAATAATATTCACGGGTCACTTCTTCCGCAGGTGGAGGTGTAAAGCGTACCACAACATAGGTGTCTGAATATGCAGTAATCACCTAATGACAAAATAAAATCATTGCATAAAAATTACATTTTCATTGCTGATGATTTGGTCAAGGTTTTATCATAATTTAATGCGTGTTTTTTCCTCAGATTATACTTAGTTATAAAAATTTGTACGGCAATACCTACATAACACTACATCAAAACTGGGACTAATCAAAACTGCACAATTCAAGGCCAAATTATAATTTCTTGTGTTTCTTTTTTCAAGCTATACTTAGTTAGTATATCTCGGAATTTTTGAGATGAGGTATTATTATTATTTCCATTATTATTCGGACTATCCTCATCTTTGTTGTTTTTCTACGGCCTTCGTAGAGTGCAACGGCCGAAACGTTGTATGAAAAACAACAAAGATGAGGATAGTCCGAATAATAATGAAACTATACTTAGTTATTTTAACTTTTACAGCTTTAATATAACCTTACTACATCAAAAACTATTCTATTCAAGGTATTGCTGTATTCACAGATTTATCCTTAGAAATGAAAGCCAGGAATCGATTCTAACCTTAAGTATGTATGAGGCTCTGCTTAAATTTAATTAACAAAAACTCAATGATTTTTGTTGTAAAAATATCAAATTCATTAATCATTGAGCTATAGATAAGAAAACTCAGGTAAAATTCCCCAAGTGCTGAAATCTTTCACACTAAATTCAATAAATTGAATAAAAACTTACTGATAATTTTTGTCTGAGTTATCATTATCATACATTGTTTTTTAAACTAGAGTCCTCTTCCTGGTTATTTTATTCAAAACATTTCAGCTGTTGTACCCACCAGCCTTTACCATTATATATATATATATCATATATCATGAAATTATTCTTTTATATAACATCTCTTATCTTCTATTTTTGACAAAATACCCTCTTCATCAATGAGGCTAGTTTTGGTTTACTGAGTTTTCTTCAAACATTAAGTTGAAATCTTTCAAGTTTGGTTACCAAAATATAGATTTTACTTGATACATTGAAAACTTTTAATCAAAGAATTTCAAATTGTTATTCCTATTATTGTGTTATTAATGATGTCTTCTCAGTTTTCTCAGAGAATAAAACTTCAGAAAAATATCCTCTTCTTTTAAGAAAGATGAAGAGAAAAAAATAATGACCTTTTAAATTTTAACCTTTGAGGTCTTGGGAACATTTTCAGCAATTTCAAGGTAAATTGAATATCAAAATTAATCTTTTATTATGTTGCAAGTTTTTCCTCCTGCTAGGTGTTTAGACTCTGAGATTGACCCAGATATGGGATTTGTGCAGACCTGTAAGACCTGTACATATTTGTGAATAAATATTTCCCACACAAATACATAACAATAGGGCTTCAAAATAAGTTCAATAAAACAATCTCATATATGAGTATATTAATGTGTGCCTACAAAAATATCAAGAATTATGAAAAAGATGAGCCTTTTACTCCATATATAATCATTTCACAAAATTCCTTCCACAAATCAATTTCATATATGTGCATAAAAATGTAAAAGAAATCTAGATTAAAAAGAGAATTCATTACCATTTGCTTGGGCATGATACTGAAGGGTTTTTTTGACTTGTTACCAAGGTGAATAAGAGTAATCACTTTTATGAAATTATCTGAGTCAAATATTGCATCATTTTCCTCTTTTTGTTCAGCTTCAAGTATTCCAGAATGATCTAAGAAAGAAAATTGTAATTTTTAATTTTATCAATATCTTTAAAATCTCTTTCTCAATTTGGATCTTTCTTTACTATATTTGTAAACATAGGGTATGAGAAATTAATCAGGAAGTCAATTTGAATGTTTGAGGTATTTTAATATTCCAGAATGATAACTCAATGTTATTGTTTTTGAATGGAAATTTGGTAACAAAAAAACATTCTAAACTGTTAATAGTAAGGCAACAAAAAGACAAAATAGATCAAATGCCATATACTAATGATCTTTTGTTATTAAGCCCTTAGTCAAATTTCATAAAATTGTGGAATTTAACTTGACTTGCTTACTCAACTTCATCAAGTGACAAAATTGATTGTTTTCAAATGATCTCCTTCACCCAGTGTGAAATTCGTATTATCATCTTAGGTTTCTTTCTCGGAAAGATTTATTGTAAGGAGCTATAACATGGAATTGAGATAGGTAAGTAGATTATGAGATGAAAAGGAAAAGTCAGAAAAAGGTTGGGAAGAAATAAAACCCTTACTTGGAGTTGGTGGACATACTTCCAAACCATCCTCACCCAAAATGGGAAAAGGATCATCATATATGATCTTGAGGTCCAAAAGTTTTTCATCATCATTGTAGATGTTGTATTCAAGCCAGTCAATCCTAATATCTGTGCATAAGAAATGGAATTATAAAACAAAGGTTCAACTACAGAAAATGGTCAATGAAAAGGTATGAGTATAATGGCGAGGGATTATACCCCCCCACCCGCCAAACTCAGGAATATCATTCTGAAGGAATTACACCAGTGTCATCCAGGTATGTGCCGTATAAAATCAAGTGAGATGTTATATCTGGTCTGGTGGTCCAACATGGATTGTGAAACCATAAGAAGGTGCAACAATTGCTAGACAAATCATAAAATACCAGCATTGGGCTCTATACACCCTTGGGAAAAACTTTCAGGATTATTGATGTGGTTGCATTTAGACAATGCTGGTCCATATGGGTAGGATATTTTTAATAGTAGCTGATGTGTACTCAACGTGGATTGAGGCCTTCTCCGAATCGTCATTTACTGTGACAGCAACCATCTTTGTTTAGCTCTTGCTACTCATGGCACCATGGCTCATCATTCTCTGGCAAAGAGTTTGAATTCTTTATGGCTAGGAATGGAATCAAATACATAACCATGGCCCCATATCACCCTTCTTCAAAAGGATTTAAGGATACACTGTAGAGACTGTCAGTCAGGGATAAAGACTCCTTTGGAAACAAAGAAAGCCGATTTCTGTCCCCTTACCACAATACAGCCACTGACATTTCACCAGTAGATTTGCTAACGAATTTTAAGCTGAATCCTTGTTTGAAGCAGATAAAACTCGTGCTCGATTGAAGTGCTAGGGAAATTACATGAGATTATGCTAGGTTCTCAAAGATGCTAGTTTATGCAAAAGGAAAAAGTGCGGGTCAGAAACTACAGGAAAAGGGATAAGTGAATAGCTGGGATCATAACTGACCAGAGGGATTACTTTACCTATGATGTAGAGGTCAAGAGAGGAATTGTTAGGTGACAAGTGGATCAAATCCATAAGCGTAACATGCCATCTCTCACTGATTCAAAAAGGCCCCTTGAACCAGACTATGAAAGCGATCCAATCCAAGTGGACAAGTGAATCATCCTTGTCCAGTGAAACCAGATACAAGTAAATTCTCCTGCCATTCCTTACCGGTTGAATCCTGAACAACTCCGGTTTCAGTCCAAGATGTAACCCTGGACATTCCTAGTGCAGACACATCACCTGCTACTGCTATTAGTGAGCCAGAGTTGATTACTGGCCCTATTAAGGAACCTGTTTGAGTTTCTCCACCAGTGAGTTGTAGGTGGCCCCCTACGTATCTGTCAGACTACGAAATTGGAAAGTACGAACTTCAGAGGAGTCATGTTATATATCAGATGTATTGAAGCAGAGTGGGTTGGAGTTATCTGCCCCTTTTGTAAATGGAAGTGGTCTGTCTTTATTGATATTATTGGAAAATAAATAACTCTTCTCTTGTTCCGTTGTAAAACATCTGGGTTAAGATTTGGTTTAGCAAACCAGAGAAATTTTCTTTTGAAAATGTATTACTTTTTTTTCTACCACAAATTAGGTAAATAAGAATATTGTACATTTTATTATAAATATTATCTTATTACTAGCAGGTAGAGGCATCAAAATGTGCAGATTTTCAACGTTGGGGGAGAGACCAGATGCTTAAACCATGGTAAATGAAGGTGTGACTGCCTAGCTTTGAGCTGAGTTTCAGCAAGTTTCAGCCTCGCCCCCAACGTTCAAAATGTGCGCATTCTGACACCTCTTCCTGGTTCTATTTTATTGGGAGGAAATCACTTTGAGATGGTGTGAAGGTATATATATCTCAAAAATGAAGTGATACATAAGATTAAGTCACAAGAGATTATAGCCAGATTTCAGCACTGAAAAACAGAATACTGGCTTCTAACCTTTTAAGGCAGAGAAGGAGAGCTTTTAACAGGAAGTACTCACCAATACGTGGATATTTGGTGGGGAAAGCTGGCTTTGGTACCAGACTACATCCATGGAGTATCCAGTGAATAACAAATTCACTAACAATGGCTTGCAAGACTTGTGCACAAATACTCTACAGTCATGTGATTTATATTTTGATGAATCGAGTATCCCAATATTAATTTTTTTTTAAATTCCAACTCAACTCAAGCTGTTTTAATTAGTTTGATCAAACATAAAGAGTTTCCATGATGTGATCTTAATTGTTATATCATAATAGGAAATTGAATTAACCAATAAGATGTATGAGCAGAAACAGAGAAGAATATATATATACTAGAAGCAGTCTGACAATCAACTTATATAAAATATATATATATACTAGAAGCAATCTGACAATTAACACACACACACACATATATGTATATATGTATGTATTGTGTGTAACAATTTTCAATGAGTGCACAGACACTACACTCTGATCTTAGGCAGAGGGTTGGAAAGTCACTTTGATTCTTGGCAGAGCGCACTAATATACCATTTGAATTCATTCCAAAGTTGCCTGGATCATTAAACTAAAGTGGTTCATAAATCCCAAGCTTAATCCCGAGCCTAATCTTCATGTAGAATGCAGAGTGATTTTAAGGGTCAAATTTTGAAAACAATGATGTATCAAATGTCACAAAATACAGTATATTACAAATACTTCTACCTTCGACTGTCCCTGGTTTCTCCTCTCTAAGGGAATAATAGCTTTTAACCTCTTTAGCAGGGATGGAAATGGGTGTGATGTGGGGGTAGAGCATATACCTACTTCTCAATTTCCAGGTCTTTTATATTTTCAATATCTACTAATTGGCACATTACTGTATACTTAGTTTCCAAAACTCAACCTTACTGTATACTAGGTTCACAAAACCCATTTTCATCACGGCTCCTTTTGTGTATCACATGGTTATAACAATTCAAGGCTTTGAAACTAAAACAAACCTTAGATGCACTTGGCATTACATCTGTTCATGTGTCACAAAGTCATCTTTTTTTTACATTTGTTTTTTGTGATTTGAAAACAACAATGCTCTTAGTTTTTAGATTAGAGGCATTTGAAATAGAAAATGATTCTTTTCCTGCCAATTTTAAACCAATTGTAAAATACCTTGGATTATACAATTTTAAAACCAGAAGAACCATATTATTTGTTCTTGAATGAGGCATTATGTATTGATTACATACCAAAAGGACTTGTGTTAGAAATTCTCAATTTTCTGTCTGTGGGATCATTTCCAGCAACATCTGACCCAAATCTTTCAAGGTACATAAAAAAGACAAAAGAAAAATTACATATGTTACTCAAAAATTTGTTTATCAACTCTATTACGAAACAAAATATAGTTAAATAAATCAGAGGTGTCTTCATATTAAAACAAGAGGTCACTACTAAAGGCCAAGACTGAGTTCTAAACCTCCAAACATATTTTCATACCCTTTACAAAAAAGTGGATTTAAATGAACCATCACACTAGACTAGAACTGCTTGGTGTAGAAAAAATTCATTTTTCAACTAATCAGTTTTTATTGCACCAAGTTGGTTCTGGGAACTGACCAACTGATATAGAAAAGTGATTCCAAGTCAATAGTCATCTCCTCCAGCAGACTTCCATAGGCATTATCCCTCTTCATCCCACAGCTTTTATCGACAGCTTACCTTATGGCGTTATGATGATTACAATAATGTATGTTTTATTAAGACTAGGTTAACAATATAGCCTGGATGAGGAGATGGTTGGCATTATAGGGTTTCGTAGGTCATCTTTTGTGTTAAAGGTTTAGACCACATGGTAAATTGAAATTATCTAATGTGAAAGAATGTAAGAAGGAGAGTGACAGAAGACAGTTACTTGTATAGCTGGAGAGTTATAGAAAGTTAGGGACTATTTCAGGGTTGGATTTGGAAGTGACATCAGTAGGCACTATTTTAGGGGGGAAAGATAATAGCATTGTAATTTGTATAACTTCTTATTTATTCTTATTCATTATTTTTCAAAACTCTGAATGATTTGAAATCACTACAATTTTAATCCAAAACACTGTCAGCTTCCAAATGGCCATATCCAGGTTTTTCAACTTACATCTCCAATACATGTCAAAATGTCCTATGTGTGAACTCTCACATGTACACCTGTTGAAATTATTGTCATAATAACCAAGGCAAAAAAGTTTATTGATACAATCTTAACAGATTTATAAATAGCAACAAAAAGCTTTTTGCTATTGTTACTATCATTATGTGTTCTTTTCCACCAACTATGCAACCATAAATATAGCTAACACTAAGAAAAAAAGAATACACATAAGAATTAGAAGTAAATCAAAATTTTAAAAAATAAGGGGGTCAGCAGATCAGATTTATTGATTTCTAAATTATATAATCTGCATTAACCTATTGTAAAACATACAAACAAAATGATCATTTGATTCTTTCACAGATGCACAAACAATATCAAGACTGAGTTATCATCTTTTTGTATAAAATCATGTTTGAAGAAAAATAACTCAAAGACATACATGTACTTAGTCAATATTTGATTTGCAAAAAATGTATTTGTTTTTTTAATCTAATATGAAATACATAAAATATCTCTGAATAATTCAACTATTACTTGGTAGTAAAACCAAAAAAAAGCCATAGAGAATCAGAAATCAGAGGGTGGTAGAATGATTAAAGATTTGTATGCCATTTAATCATTGAAGCTTCCATGATCAAACAGGTTAAGATGACGTCTATGAAAGAAGGGCTCTCAAGGGGAGGAATGCAAGTTCAAGTCTCATCAGATGCTACTCCTTTATTTCTGATTTTTGTGCTACTTACTAAAATGATAAAAAGTAACAATGATAAGACGTAGTGAAGCTAGTAATAAAATAACACTTATGAAAAAAAGGTGTTGTTGATTTTATGAATATTCAAATTGTCATTGAATTATTCTATAGAACCATTAACAGATACACAGTCAGGCACTTTCTGAGTGTACACTCAATGTATTTTGGGTAAATGAAGTCAGCCTTTTGTTCATTTTGATTTATAGATTTGACTCACCTTAGTATAGGTTCTTGGTCTGTGTGTGGCCCCATCATAAGGAACTTGAGGGGTGCCCCAACCACATTTAATGAAATAGGAATTTTGATCATTTCTAAGTCACCCACCTGTCAAAACAAAAAACGGATCAAGTTTAGTAGTTTTTATAGCTAAGTCAATAAGATTATTTCATTGTTAATCAATATTTTAGGTTTAGGCAGAAGTTCTCAAGGATATCTTGTACATTATGTTAGGGAAATCTTAGAAGTACTTTGAAGTCTACTAGCTCTTTATTGTTTGGGCAATCAGTCCATTCTAGTACATTAACTTGAGAAAATTTCCTTCTCTCCTTTGCTCAACACAGAAAAAAGTAATTTTGGGGCAAGGGAGTCACTGGAGATGAAAAAAGGATTTATTATGAAATCCCAAACAAGGAAAGTCACATGTAGATCCAGGGAAGTCTTCAACATTCCAACCTAAACAGATTCTGCAAAAGGAAAAGTTCTTCTCAGTGTTTCGTATGATTCAAAGAGAATTTTTTTCTTATGAATAATTGCTGAGATCTAGACACACTGTTGAAATGAAAGAATAGAATTTACCTGACAGCAGAAAGTATCTGAATATTGACCCCACATATTGTTGACAGCAGAAACCTGAAGAACAGCAGAACCATGTGCAGGAAGCCGGCCATTTGCGGGCGTAATCAAGAAAGCAGCACCATTGTTGTCTCTCAAATAGGAATTCTTCAGTTCTTCAAAAGTATAAGTAGAAAATCAAATGCCCAGAATGTCTGAATCTTTTCCTTATTCACACAACCTCAAATTATTTTTCCTTATAAGAATAAACTTTGACAAAGTAAACATTAATAAAGAATCACCTTGTTGAAGCTAATCAATTGTTTCCAATAAATTTGAAGGATTGACTATCAAAAGAGATGAAATTCACTAACCACATAAAATAGAAATTTCTATTCTATAGAATAAAATTGAAATTAAACATTGTTAGAAAGAAGACAACACTCAAGATAAGCAAGAGTTTGAAATAGTGCACTTAAACCACCAATCTCTCTGCTCTGGTGCCAGACAAAATATCTTTCCGAATAAAATGTCCGTACAAATATCATATTCTGTCAGACATAAACTGTCGAATGCAATGATATACATAATGTCAGCAAAATGGGAACACACACATATATATGTATAAATATTTTTCTGCAGAGTAGAGAGATTGATGGTTCAAGTGTCACTAAGTCAAACCCCTGCTTATCGAGAGAGTTGTTAACTCAGTAGGTAGAGCAGAGTTGGGTTGAGACTGCCTCCTGGTGCATGCAGGTTTGAGTCACTTATGAGGCTCATTTCTTTATTTATTTATGTGGTCAGCTCTTTGATTTGCTACTCAGGTGGTGGGAGGTACAGGAGATTAGAGTGTATGAGAGAGAGGAAGAAGATGCGCATTGTCTCTATAATGGTCTGCTGTAAAACAAATGCTGAATGCTCTAATGTTTTTGTTGGCCGTCTTAAAATTCATCATCATGTTGTTGGACCCATATGCGCACATGGATTCACTACCATTGCTTGCTAATTGAAAAGATTGATTGTCCATTATTTGCATATGCGTGAACAAGGGCCATATAAGAAGCTAAGACACTACAAACACTATTTTCACTTTTCGCCTTTTTTTTATAAAAGTCAAAAGGTGGCGTGAAGCAGACTTTTGAAAAGCTGAGGATACGTATATATATTTCCACTTGCCAACTTTTTCTATAAAAAAAGAGGACCCTCTCCTTCCATATGAATTGTGCATCAGAAGAAGATTGTAGAATGTATCAGCTGAAACATTGTGGTTACAGTGAAAGCAATACAAAAAATGAGTTCAATAGTCTGAACAACTCTTTTTTTTCAGTTTTTATGTATTGATAATTAGGCAAGGCTAGATAGGACAGAGAAAAAGAGTGACAGTAGTACTGGCAATTCTCCCATCTTTGAGATTGCTATGATGGTATTAGTATAAGATTTTAACAAAATTTGAATTAAATAGATAATGATGATATCGAATATGAAGAGAGGTGAAGATTTATATTTAATGTTGAATGATATGGTTCCAATATTGAAGCAGGGTAAGAAAATCTGCATTCTTGCATCCAGGTGAGTGGAGAACTTTCAATTTGAATAATTACAATGCAAAGTACAAAAAAAACAGTCCAAATATTGACTAAAAATTCAAGAAAAATATGATATTTGCTCACCTGTATCTATACTGGTTAGAAAAGTTCCTGGTGGTTTTATGATATTAGACCTTTTCCAAAGTGAATCTCTTCTTGGAGGACTTTGAAAAAGTGTAAAAAGAAATATTAATTGAATGAAGAAAAAACTTATTTATGCAGTCTTCCAACCGGGAGAAAATATCAAGAAAAACATTTACTGTTTCTCTGAATTTTTGAGATGAGGTATTATCTCTATTATTTGGACTATCCTCATCTTGGTTGTTTTCCATACAACGTTTCGGCTGTTGTACTCTACAGCCTTCATCAGGAATCATCTGGTAGGTGTGGGGGAAGTAATGAACCAAACCCTTTATTTAACCGTCAGGGGTATATAGACCGCACTCCCCTCTTAGCAGTAGTAGTATTTCCGAATTATTATTATCTCACACTGGGATTGAACCTAGAACTTTCAGATTACTTGCAGTAATTCTGTCTGATTCTCTAACCACTACGCCATGTGTCTTATAGCAGATGAGTACCCTATCAAAGACTGCTCAACCCTAAAGAAGGGAGCGTTATAGTTATATATATATATATATATATATATATATATATATATATATATATATATATATATATATATATATATATATATTGCGTTGTCCCACATGATGTGGCTGATTTTGGCATTTGTCTTCATGATTGCAATTTTAAGAAATTCTGAAGCAGAAAATGTAATTATATATATTTAACTGATTATACATAAGCTTTACTTTTGAATTCTCAACTTATGATTCATCATGTCAGTTTTGATAAAATAATCCCTCTTGAAGATTCAATACTCAAAGGAAATCAGACTATTGTTTTTATATGAGTTCAAACCCAGTAAAAATGCAGTTCTAGCTCACTAGAACATCAATTTCACATTTGAAAGTTCAATCATCCTGGCAAGAAATTAATGAAATGCATTCAAAAGTAGCCAGAAAATATCCAGCATTGATAAGCAGACATGGGTCCATTCTGTTGCACGATGATGCCAGACTTAACATTGGTAATCTGACCAGAACAAAGTTGCTGCAACTCGATTATGAAATCTTATATCATCATCCATATTCCCCAGACTCATCTCTCACAGATTTTAACCTATTCCAGCCTCTTATTTCTTCGCAAGAAAAAGTAGGCCAACAAAGAAGAGGTAATGACAGCATTTGAAAAATTTTTAGCTATAAAGGACATTAATTTCTATAAAGAGGGATACTTATACTTGAAGCTCAAGAGAAAGAAGTTATTGAAGACAACAGAGCTTATTTTGATTAATAAACCAGACTTGTTTACATTTTCAAATTGTTTTTATTGTTTTATTTTCCATTTCATATGGGACAACATATATACATATAAGTATATATATATATATATACATATATATATGTGTATGTATATGTGTGCATGTGGAATACATACATACACATTAATACATACATACACATACATACATTAATACAATTTCACAAGTAAATTTATGAGACCGTCAAATGATTGAATGTAATTCTTATTAAGCTAGGATTAAATGTCCAGAAATTCAGACTGAAACTTGAACTGAGAATATAAGATACAATCGTTTGATTCTAGGTTAAAAAAAGCAGAAAGAAAATGTTTTGCAGCAACAAAGTACATTGAAACTTTTGAAACTTACAAGATTCTATGTTTTTCATCAGGTGGTGGTGGTGATGGCAATCTTGCAGGGAAATGCTCAATATAAGCAGTAAATGTTGTATCAATGGCAGATTGATTGATAATATGGACGTAGACATTAGATAGAGAATTAATGAGGACAGTCTCACCAAAATTGATAATTTTTTCTTTTTCATCACTGAAAAAAAAGGTTAATAGCATTTAGATTGCTTAGCATTTACAAATCATGAAACTTCATTCCATACATAGGATATTTCACATCATAATTTTTGGTTGTGCCAGAGAGCATACAGGCAAAAATATTGCAATAAAAACAAAAAACTCCAAGATTCTAGTCAGAAAAAAATCCTTTAATGATGATATTTAATCTCAGAATTCCAGACCATAATACCCAAGTTTTAAAAAAATGATGAAACACAACTATCAGCCAATGAAAAATATGACAGTGAAATGTAAATGTGAATTGTAGAAGTGTCAGAATACTGAAAGTATTATACATTCATATAATTTCTATGTATTTGTATAAAATTGATTTTCAGACGTTGATTTTGATTTTTAAAAATCTTGAGGGTCAGTTCAGTTGCTTGGAGTATGTACTGTTTACACTGCCTGGCTGAGAAATCTTTAACACAGCTTTGTCAGGGCACTAGGAAGGTAACTGATAGCATTTGAAATAGGTAACTTTTCAATAACCAAGACAGTGTTGCCTATTAGTGTGCTTTCAGAATCAGCCCATTGGTCAGTTGGATGGCTTGTAAAGAACCATTGGGGCAGTAAACTCTGAGCAGTAAGTGCCACATTCGGGGCAGTCTTATACAATGAGTATAGCTCAAAACCTCCGTTTTAAATGGAAATTCTAGAGGTCATCTTATACATCTAGTCACCATATACACAGACATATACAGTATATTTTTCAGTCAGTAGGCAAAAGCTTTATGAAAAAATTAAGCCAAGGGTATTCATAATCATTTCCTTCTGTCTCTATGCTCTACAATATTTAGTGACTTTCACAAAATGTGTGATGAACAAAAGGAGAAAAGGATGATTTCTTTTCTTACCTCTGTTCAGGAGGTGAAGAGCTCTCTTGAGAAATATTGTACTCAACTTTCAGTCCCATCACTTCTCCTGAGAATGATAAACATGGCTGAGTCTCCATTCCTTGAACTTGGCAGCAAATATAAATGTCATGGATTAAAACCTGAAAAACCAGCAGAACATTAATATTGAACGTAGCAGCAGCAGTGAAGACACAAAATATACTTGGGAAGTAATTAATTTTATATTGAAGTATACCAAAGAAGATTTAAAATGAAGCAGTTCATCTTTCTTAGTCCACATCAAGTGAATGATTTCAGAGAGAACCCAATGAGATACTGAAAGCATGATTTCTTAATTAATATATGGATTCACATATATGGATTAATATATGGATATGTGTCTGTCTGTTGGTCCACCAGTCTGTTTGTCTATCAGTTTGTACAGGCACTATCTCCAGAAGTTCTCCATGAATTATAATGGAATTTTGTGGGAGGATGGATCATGGGCTATAGAAAAAGTGATAAAGTTTTTGCTGAACCAATGGATTTTTCTTCACGATTTCTTCCTCGGCATTGTAGCTATATATCCACGGAATATCTCCAGAAGTTCACGATGACTTTCAATGAAATTTTGACCCATTGAGTAAGACAGAATTGGTTAAATTTGGGGGTGAATCCAGGAAATTTTTGATTATTAGATATTTTTGCCTTTTTTTTCTCATAGACTTATATATTCAGTCATGGTTGTCCACACAGTATCTCTAAAATTTCCCAATGAATTCAAATGATGTTTTGAGGGAGGTTGGACAATGCGTTAAGGAAGAATTGATTAAATTGGGTAGCTGACCCAGGGTTTTTGAAAATTTACTTTCTCTAAAAAATCGCCATATATGAAGTGATTTTCATTCAGTTTTTTGTGACAATGGCATTAGCAGAGGAATGCCCTCTCTGATTGCTTTCTACTTAATACTGTGTTACTGTGGACAGAGTGGTTTAGATTGTTAAAGAAATTAGTAGTTTATTTTGGGATTAAATCTCTCCTTGAATATTTTTCTCATTTTAAGAGAATTTCCCAGCTCTAATTTTGTTCTTGTTTGACACCAAATATATAGAAAGTGTGAAAAGCAAGACCTTTCTTAAATCTTTGCGTTGAATTTTATAATGTTCATTTATCATAATTAAAATGTTTATAAATGAGACTAAACTTTACAAAGATTCTAATGAGCTACTTCCACATATTGTATATGTGAGTATGTGTGTGTGCTGTGTATATATATATATATATATATATATATATATATATATATATATATATATATATATATATATTTATATATATCATCATCATCTATCATAGGTTCACTGCTGGATAAAGGCCTTTCCAATCTCCTTCCATGACAAAGTCTTTTCCTACTGTGTTTACTGTCCCATGGACACCAATCGGTTAACCTTTTACTCCATCTGTTGTCATTCATTCTTGCTAAGTGACCAGCCCATCTTCAAGTTTGTCACTCAATTATTTGATGTACTTCACCCTAATCCTCTTTTGGATCGATGTTGATTTTTCCTATCTCTAATAGTTATTCCTAGCATTGCCCTTTGCATTGCTCCGCATACGATTTTAAACTTTTTTTTTTTTTGTTTATGGAAAATACCCACCTTCACCCAAAATAAGTTTTTAGTAGGGGTTCAATGTTATGAGGGGGTGGGCAATTCCCTCAGATATGCAACTGGCTTGTTCACATAATGCATATGCACCCCTGGTATACTTCCTGAGGTGTGTCATCACAGTGTGTAACTGAGTAGTGTATACGAACCTGGAATGGTGTGCTGAAAGGTATTGTAGAATGGAGACAATATCCCTGGCTCATGAAGAGTCAGGGAAAGAAAGCTTAGGTTTACCAAAAATATATATATGAGAGAGAGAGAGAGAGAGAGAGAGAGAGAGAGAGAGAGAGAGAGAGAGAGAGAAAAAAAAAAAAAATTTTCTCATCTATTAGTAGTTTGCTCACTGCAACACTCTCTGGAGGGGTGTCATGTCCACCGACATTGACCCACCTGGTTGGGTTGGAAGTCTCCTAACACATCTATCTACCTCTCCCTGAATTTCATTGAGACCTCATCATATTTGTTCTAATCTTATGTAAACAAGGTGTTGAGAATTTTTGTTCATTATGTCAGTCATTCCTCACCTCGGACAGGGGAAGTAACTCGTCCCTAGTTTCCACAGAAATCTACCTCCTTACCTACTTCTGGCACTTGGGGAGTGCATTTTGAAATTATTACTCATCAATCTATCTATCTATCTATCTATCTATCTATTGATTCACTGTAGCCTTATAAATGGCCTGCCCCTCCAACCAGCTAAGTGGGCAACAGATTCTTCTCTCTTTGCTCATTTGTGTGACTCCAGACATTACTGGTTAAATTTGGGGGGATACAACCTTCAAAATTTGCATAAGTACATAAATTGGTACCATCCAAAAAACGTTTTTAGTTTTGATCTTTCAAAAAAGTGCTTTTGGGAATTTCCATGGTCATTTTGGATTAACAATGCCCAAATCTTGTGCCAGAACCTTTTAGATAATTTTAGATAAAAGATATATTTTAGATAATTTTAGATAATTTTAGATAAAAGATATGTTTTAGATAATTTTAGATAAAAGATATATTTTAGATAATTTTAGAGTTTGTAATTGCAATAAAGACACATGCAAATGTTTAGACAAGCAAAAAAGGATGTACATTTACAAAGAGACATTCATAATAATACAAGGCCAAAAAAGAAATACTAGTAAAGAAACAATTTTCATGCGTATAGTCTTTTGTTGAATCTGAACAGTGATAGATTGTTGTTTAGACGAGGAGATTTGGTCCTCATTGTGGTTTGACTGTAGCGCGCATACGGCCCTGTAGATGTAGAAGGGAAGGAACGAAGAGAATGGAATGCGCACCAAGATGTTTTTTTTAAGATGATTTTTTAAATAATTTCTTAAATAACTAATTCTGGTACATACCTGGGCTATGGTAAAAGATTTATTTTTTTGAAGATAATTTCTGATAAAAGATCTAGTTTTTTAGATAATTAGTTCTGGTACACATGCAGGCTACAGTGATTCATTTATGCAAGGTACGGATATATCCATCTTATCTATCTATCCATCTATCTATCTGTCTTTCTATCTATCAAGCTTTTTATTTATTTACCCTTCTGTCTGTCCCCTTTTCAATTTTTCAATTGATCACCTCAAACATAGCATTCAGCCAAAAGACTTTAGTCAAGTGACAGTTTCTATTGAGTGACTAACCAGACCCATCAAAAATGTTTACTGTTTCTGCTCATCGTAAATAAAATGTTCAAATTTCAAATTTCTGATGAACTTACCTTCTTGTAAGCAGTAAAGGTCAGATCAACCTGTAGTTCTTGCCTAGGGCCAATGCAACCTGATTGAGGTACCATTTGTATATCACAGAACTTTTCCTGACTCCCAAAAGCCTAAAATACAGTTGAGATTTTTATCATCAGATGATATCAGATAATTGAAGTTATCATAAAAGTTAAAAAAACTGTATAAGGGTCACCAGTGGCAAAAACCAAACTTAGATACTTTCAGTGATTTTGGAGAGTTCAAGTTAGCATCAAAATAATATATATATATACATATATATATATATATATATATATATATATATATATATATATATATATATATATAGTCTAGAAAGTTTACAGCTTTAAATAATGAACATTGATAACATTTTTTTGTGTCACTTTAGTCTCATATTTCTCAATATCTGTCAATGCAATTCATGTCATTTTCTTCTTTGTTTTTTCATATTTTACACATATTTTGTTATTCTTATACTATGTGTAGATTTTCTCTTGTTGAAATCATCAGTTGTTGGGAATTCAAAAAATAAAACAGTTATATTAACATGGCACCCCAGCAGTGTTGATCAAATATTACCTCCCTTTCAGCAATGATTTTAAAGCATAACAAATATCATACACAGTTTGTTATTTTATTCAATGTATTGTATATGGATGTTGTTTTATACTAATCATTCAACTTTTTGAAACAGGGTTTACTTACGTTTGTTACCCAAAAAACATATTCAACGATGAGGGATCAGTAAGTATAACAACAGACGTGACTCACTCTTTGTGACACTTTAATTGAATGTTCTCTCATGAGAATATTAAAACTGAATACTAATCACACAGAAAAACTTCTTCAAATTGATTCTTTACCAACATCTTCAATTGAATAATTTGACAATTTTTTTCCACTAACCTTAAATTTAATTTAAAAGGATTTTTCTTCTCCATATATATATAGTTGATAAAGATGTTTGTCCACATTTATGTATGTTGCCATTTTACAAATTTTCATTTGAGAAAATGAATTCTATATAAAAAATAGTTTCTCAAAAACTTATTGAAAAGAGATAGTTTTATTAAATACCTGTTGCCATTCAAACTGTGCAGGTAATAATGTGTTATTGATTAACTCCACTTGGTATGTGCATGGGACATTATGGTAAAGTCTTTTCAAGTGAAGTTGACATGATTTTAGTACGACTTGTGGGTTTTGTACTTCGCCATAAACAAGGACAGTGCTGCAAAAAGAATAATGAATCTTTTCATTGATTTTCTAAAATAATAATCAATCATTTACAATCCATGATAGATTCTGTTTTTTGGCTATATATCATCATTCTTGTAATGGCTGCAATGTGCCAGTTCAACTACTTAAAGATCAAGTACAGATAAACAGAATCAGACTTGCAGTTATAAGTATTATCATTCCTATATTGTGTAAGGGTGAATACGTGTGCCAAGCATGATTGTGGATGCGGAGTTCATAATTGTAATAAAGACACATACAAATGTCCAGACAAGCAAAAAAGGACATAGATTTATGAAGAGACATTCATAACAATACAAGGCCAAAAAGAAATACATATGATGAAACAATTATATGATTGATTAGGAAGAAGCCTGATTAGATTCGGTTACTATGTAGCATAGAAAAACAATGCAGCATCTTTATTGTGGAGGAGAGAGTTGGCTACCAGGTTATAAAGAAAGGTGACTGGATCCATGATAGAAGGGGTGGCATACAGTGTAAACTTGTAGCTAAGTAGGAGAGGGGGAGAGAAGATAACTTCCAAGTGAAAGGTAGGAGCTCTGTGCAAAATAGTCATGGTAGTCATATGTTGATGAAGTGGAGGTAACTGAAATGCTTTGAATCCATAAGGCTTGGATGAGACCAAGGAATGATTAAGGAGATCGGGTATCAGTGGTATGCCTAATTGTCAAGTTGTGGGCGATGAGTTTGTGATCAAGTATGAACAACTTGGGGTTTAAGCTGCAAAACACACGATAGAAAGCTAACCAACTAAGAAAGGCTTCAAATGATTGAGTGAACATGTACATTCAGAGCTTTAATAGACAATAGAAAAAGGAAGTCATGTTCAGCATACGGGGCTAAATTTAGGGTCTATTATCTAAAGCTAATATCTATTTTTGTATTTAATTTAACCTAAAAATAAAGAAGCTGCTATACAGTATAATATAGATGGTAACTTTGACAGTACAAAGACATAAGATAGAGTTTGATAGGCCAAGTGAAATTGTCATATAAAAATATCTGTATACTGATCCCTTCAGATCACTGTTAGGATTTTGATCTTTTAAAATCATTAATGGTAAGTTTGATCTTCATTGCAGTCATCTTAAGTATGGTTTGTTTACTTTGCTGATCAGTGTAATATGTCTTAAAAAAGTTCAAGTTCAGTAGTTGAGTTTTTAAATTTAATCAAAACTATAAATAAATACAACAATTTTGAATTATATAACTATCATAATTGTACATTACATAAATTGTAATATTTTCATGTTCTTCAAATGAAACCTTTTATCAAATATAGCGAATATTTTTACAACAAATTTTTGACAAATTTTTCTTTCCATCTTATTGCTTTTATCATAACATTTAGGTCCTTACACTCTGTAACCATTGAAGAAAGAATTAGGAATTGAAAAAAAGTCATCTCCAATTTGAACCTGCATCCTATATTTTGGAGAAATTTTTCACTTCATTTAGCTATTTAACTTCCGCGACCAAATCAATAATGTAATGTCCATGTTAGACATGCTCCTAGGATATGAGATACCAGTTCAAATCTATTTACTTGACTGTTATAGAGTACAGCATCGTGATAAAAAGCAATCATATGATGAAGAGAAAATAAGTATGTGAGAATGCTTCCTCTAAAACTTTATATGAATTGAGAGTAGGAAATGTTTTGTTTTTAATATAACATGAGGTTTCTATTCAAATCATTTGAATTGATGTTCAGTATTTTCTTAATTCTATCAAAACTAGCTCTCTTTATTCCCATCTTTACTTCCACAGAAAAATCAAAATTACAGCTGTGAAAAAAATAATAGATTTTTACCTTTTTTCTCCACCCTCAACTTGTACAGAGATATATTTGGTAAATGAGAGTATATTTTGAGCATTGTAAGATACAGACACTTTGCAAGACTCAAATGGCTGGAGAGTTCCATTCTCAGGGTCAATCTTCAATTCAGTCAGATCCTGGACAAAGATGGAGAAGTTATTAAAAGGTCATTTAATACAATTTTTTTCAATTTTGCTGAGTACATTTTACTTACCTTTAAACCACTAATAAATTCTTTCTCCTACCAAGGCTGACTAAGAGATTATATATGAGATTCTTCTTTTGTGATAATGATAAGGCTGTTTACTTACCTCTAAAGTTATTTGAAAAATATTTTGATAGAGAACAGAAATAAAAGAGTAATTATTTTAGTGTTTTGTATAGATACTGACTATCTGTACAAAACACTAAAATACATACTTTAAAATAATGACAAAAGTTCTTATCATAAAATAAGGATCACCAATACAGATCAAATACTAAAATCTAAGAGTTTCATATAATTGAATGTTAACAAGCCAGGGATCATAACAAATATCTAAAGAATTATCATCACATAACTTTTTCAATATTTTTAATGATTTTATCAAAGTTAAAACATCACTAGTGAGGTTACCAATATTGAATCACTGTAGCCACGATTATCAACGTAACTGAATAATAAGCAAGATGGCAAGGTATTCTTTCCTTTTTACTTGGTTGTATTGTTGTGTCAGTGCTATGGGATATATCATTTAGCCAAGAAACTTGCAAATTCACATGAATACTCCACAGAAGAAAAAAACAGCTATAAAAATTAGAAAAGGCTTTTTCCCCACTTATATATCTTTTATTTGCGGCTAAAAGCTAAACAAACCAATATTACTCCAAAGAATGGGATAAAGTAATTCAAAAACCCTTCAAACATTTTTACCAAATCTGATTTTGTTGTCTCTTGAACCAAGAACTCAGCTTCAATTGGAGATTTGTTGATCAGAGTTATTTCCCTTGTTGCACAATCTCCATTACAAACAATACCAAAATCAACATTGGGTTCTTCAATAACAACATCAGCTCCCTGAAACATAAAAATACGTTATTAATCACTCATTGTTTATAATAGAAGATGGGGGAAAATGAGAAAAACCCAACAATCAGATACTGAGGCTGGAGTTTCAGGTTGGGGTTTCTTTGAATGTCGTATTTTATTCTATCAAGGGAAGTAACCTATCGATGTTGAAATTGGAAATTATGTACCTTGTAAAATGTATCGTGCATCTCAAAATAGATAGTTTTTTTGTATTCTATCCCTAATTTAATAATTTTATTTTTTGATAATTTTTAACGTTTTGAAATATGAGAAATTGAATTTTTCTTTTTCAAAGAAATCAAAATATTGCTCTTCTTGGCAAGTTTCTATTTTATGAGCTATTTTCTGTAAAAAAAGAAAAAAAAAACATAAACATTGACTTTTCTAATCAAGTTAAACATTAAACAAAAACATCCGGCATGTCTTGCATATTATGAGAATAATTTGTTCTGGAATTTTCTATACTGTACAAAACTGCATAGTTTTATGATATTTTAATGTGTTTTTATTTGCAGCTTATATGAAAGAAAGAAAATCTCATTTACTTTAATATCAGCTTGTACATTGTAAAATATGGGTTCTTGCTGGTATTCCAAATAACATTTTAGTTGATGATTAATGGGTCCTGGGCGATATCCAGTCACATACAGTATCAAATCAATCTGCTCTGATGGTGCTAGAAGCAAGAGGCAAAAAGAATAATGCTAACTCATATTCATAACAGCAAGGAAGGTTTTATAAAAGCTTTAGCAAGAAATCATGAAGACTTTGGAAAATTGTTTTCTTTTTATGTTTTACGCATGATTCATATAAGGTTATTTAAATAATGGAGAAAACATTGCATCCTTTATGCTTGATTTGTTTGAAAGAAAAAAAAAAAGAAAAGGAGAATGAAATTATATTTATACATTTCTATACTATTAATACTATTTCTTTTACAGAAATATGGCTGAACACAACCTCGGCCAAGTTTTGGCACTTCTTAATATTACACTTGGCTTCATTATAGTATGGATTAACATTTGCCATACCTACTTTAGCCATTGATGGCTCCACTTCCAAAATGAAGAACTCACTGTCATATAAATCCCATCTAAATTGGATGGGACTGATACTATTGTTGATAAACTGGAAGAGATGAACAAGACAGGATCAGGCTAAAGTATCCATTTTTATTACTGTCGATATCAATGAAAAGAAAAGACAACTTTTTAATCAGTATCATATCTTGAGGAGATAAATGCTAGAAATAAAAAGGCTTTGTACATAGACAACCAGTTAGATTCTGGAAGATACACACCCGTTTTTTTCTTTTTTTCAATTTTAATGTGGCAATTTTGAGATAAGATGAATTAGCAACTAAATTTGATTTATAAGAATCAATTACGACAAATAAGCATTATTAACACAACTATTTTTACCATGATTTATCTAGCAAAAACAATGATCAATCAGAATACCTAAGATCCCAAACTCTCTCAATGCATTGGCTTAATTTTCATAAGATTTTAAGAGGTATACTATATTTTTCTCCTGGCAATATTAGGTGTCCTTGATAATTGAAGATAAAATAAAACTTGACTTTTGCCAGATGTATGAATTTTTGAAATGAAAAGAATAAACTTACAGTAAATTCTTTCTTTTCTTTAATCCCGACGTATATTTGTCCATGGATGAACATAGCATATGGACATAATGTTATATTAAAGGGAATACACCGACCCTGCAACTCAATGGATAGACTCACAAATTCATTTTTATCATCTTCTACAAGTATAAAATGCAATCAGTTAGTAAAAATAATAATAGATGAGAAGTTAATGATAATGATGCAATCAATATAATGAATGAATGATAAAGGATAAAATGGAATGAGTTATTCTTTCTTACAGCTCCAAAGATGATAATTGAAAGAAATTCCACGATATCTGCCTGTATAGATTTATAAAAGTGTTACTAATGGATTTGTATGACATATAGATTTTGTCCATTATTATCATATTAGATTGTAACAAAAGTTCTGTCTGATGTTTCAATCAATTTGGACATATAAACATAGTGGTGATTAAAGATACACTTAATCATCAATATATTTTCCTTTGCTTTTGATAACTTTATTCTAGCTGTCAATAAGTTGTTTGATCTGAAATAAGGGACTTTTTCCTCAACCTCATCTTTAGAAGTGTGTTTTCATCCATTGCAAAGGTTTCACAAAATCCATAACAAATGATGGTCAGTTGGAGCATGGTCAGGAGATTATTTTCTCCTGACCGATGCCTCTTTGAGATCTGTGGTCACTCAATCGTTGTAAAGACATGCATAATCATGATGAAGAATGACCACTTTTCTGTTCATTAAAGATGGGTGTTTCCTGTCCAGAGCTGTTTTCAAACTCTGAAGTTGTTTGCAGTAAACTTCAGCTGTGACTGAGTATTGTTTAAAAGTTCATAATGAATAATTACTTGCATTTCTCACTGGATCAAGGTCACCTTTTGCCTAAAGAACTGGTCTATCATTGCCACTGAAATACTAATGATACCATTTAACATTGTGAAAAAGGATCCGTTTTTCATCCTGGTCCCCCCCCTCCCCAAAAAAGCATCTGGATCTGTTGCGACATGCAGAGACTCGCAACTATCAGCATGTTGTTAGCGATTTGCTATGGACAGGTCATATGAGACCCATTTCCCAACCTTTGATATTTTTCCTAGCTACTTCAAATTTGTTGCAACTATCAATATGAAAATTCTTTTTAAAAAAAGACAAAACTTTCATAACAACTTGATATATGCACATACATGAAGATTTAATTTCAGAGTTGAATCCAAGCAAACAAAGAAAAACAAATGGTCTTGCTCTTAATTTTTAATTCTGAATCATTCAACTATTTCTAAGTGAAAAAGAACTGTAAAGTTTGTCATTACTTACTTGTATCCAATTTCCAACCAGGGATCTCATCATTTTTGCTTAAGTCATTTTCCTCATTTGTATTCTGTATGTTGGGTACATTTTCCAAGATCATTTGTAAAATACACCTGTAAGAATCTACCTGAAAAATACAGAAGATATATATTTTAAATTGTTCCGGAAAAGATTTGGGAACCTAAAGCAAGAGAACCAGGATGACTGGCTCAAATGATAATTTCTGACAAATTTGATGAACTACAAATTGGACTCGTGTTTGCTGTAGTCTCTGTAAAGCTGAGAAAATTGTTCAATATACACATCTGACTCTACCTCAATCTATTTCATTATTTGAATTTTGCCTTGTACTGCATTATGATAAAAAAAAATACATTTGTGTATTTGTGAATTAATTTCTAAAATTGAAAGAAGTAATTTTTATTCAAGTTCATTGCATACTGGATGATCATTTCAGATTTTAATAACTGTTTTTAAACAGTTGCACTTGTCAAAAATAAGATATTTCTGTTTACATTCTCCTAATATCCATAAAATGAATTATGAGTCTTCACAATTCACAAGTGAGCACCAAGTATATATTCTAATACTTAAAAAATAAAAATTATATCATTCATTGTTTTAAATTGTAACTTATTCAATCATTGTTGCCCCACAAATGGCCTGTCTGACCAACCAGTCAAGTGAGCAACAGATTCTTCTCTCTTTACCCGTCTGTATGCATGTGCGTGTGTGTGTCTCCAGGCATTCCTGCTCACATTTTGGGGGCAACAACCTTGAAAATTTGCATGATTACACCACTAGGCACCATCAAAAACATTTTTTGATTTTCAAAAAGTACTTTTTGGGGTCTCTATGGTCATTCTGGATCAACAATGCCAAAATCTTATACTGATATTTTTTTTGAAGATAATTTTAGATAAAAGATCTATATTTTTTAGATGACTCTTTAGATAAAGCAGTTTTCATACATGCCCAGGCTACGGTAATTCATTTATACGAGGTACAAATTTATTCAATGTTTTTGGCTTATCAGTGTGAAATATTTTCAATTTTTTTTACTCTATCATAACAAATAATTATCAAATACATTATAATAAGACTTCATGCTTTTATATTTATAACTAACAAAGAAGACATACAAGCTTATAACGCGTTTCATCATAATACTGTTTGTGATATAACACAGGTGGATGGCGGGGCCAAAAATACTATTCTGGCTGGTAAATAGCTAGGTCTAGCCATTTTAGAGCTTGCTCCCTCCTCAATACTTAAATCCAGCTCAAAAATAGCTAAATCTAGTTCCAAAACACCTAAACTGTTTATTGCAGTTTAGTTATAACACAGTTGACTTTTTTGGACCCACATTATAATGAGGGATGTCAGTAAAACACCATATTTCAAATGCATACCTTCTCTGGGGCAAAAACTGTTTCAAAGAATACACTTTCTGCTGGAGGCAGAACACCACACGTTGGATAAATACAAAAAGGAGGAGTTCCAGCCATGACTTTTGAGTAAGTAGAGTTTTCTTGGTTTGTATGATCTGTGGTTATCTTGTATTTTAGCCAGTAGAACGGTAATTCGACATTTCTGAAATGAGGAAAAGAAAAAACTCTATTTGATAAGCATGCTATTTTGGTATCTGAGATTTTAATAGAATCAAAAATTACTGAAGTGTATAAGACATGTACAAGTTTGAAATGAACAGATCATACCTTCACTGAGTGACAATATCCCAACAAGATAGAAAGAAATAGGTTTTCAGGAAAATGTCAATATATATATGTCAATATATATATATATATATATATATATATATATATATATATATATATATATATATATATATATATATTATATATATATATATATATATATATTTATTTATATATATATATATATATATATATTTATATATATATATATATTTATATATATATATATATATTTATATATATATATATATATATATATATATATATATATATTATATATATATATATATTTATATATATATATATATTTATATATATATATATATTTATATATATATATTTATATATATATATATTTATATATATATATTTATATATATATATATATATATATATATATATATATATATACACATATATGTATATTATTGTGTCATCCACAGACAGCTGTTTCGTTGTATTACAACTCTTCAGTGTGGCTATAGATTACCCATTATCCCATCCAGTACCACGAGGTAGGATTGGAACCTTAGCTTCAGACCCAGAGGCTGGTATCCTCCCTCTGCTCCACGGAACTGGACGGTCAGTAAGGTTGAATTTTAAGCAATGTATTTATTAACGCATAGATTCCCCATCCACCAGAGTGCTCTATTCCATATTGGAAGATATATATATATATATATATATATATATATATATATATATATGTTCAGGATCAGCGCTTGAAGTTGCAGTCTTGAATATCTGAGCTTATGGTCAAAGACAGAGGTACTGTCCTGATAATCCTTCAAAGGGATGGTAGAACTCTATAGTCAGCTTGGTCATCTACTACAGATTGTTGACATCCAGTGTTTTAACCACAGGTCAGCCATCCTGTGGGAATATTCCTGCAAAGGGTGCGGACCCTCATAGCTAGCTCAACTATATATATATAACTATATATATATATATATATATATATATATATATATATATATATAGAGAGAGAGAGAGAGAGAGAGGGGGGGGAGAGACAGACAGACAGAGAGAAAGAGAGAGAAATTATGATTTTATCTATTGAAGAAGAAAACAAATTTGGTAATAATTTTTCTTCTAAGTGTCAATTACAAGATGGCTCAAATCCCTTCTCTTTTGGAATAACATAATTTCCTTATATTATAAATTTTTTTTTTTTTTCTTCAATGCAATAAAGCATTTTTTTCTTATCTATAACATTTAAGGACCAACCATTCTATTGAGGGTTTCAGTAGCAAGTTAGATTTCATAGATTGGAATTGCTACCTTCATGCCTAAGCATCCTCGTCTATATGACATCCTCTTAGGTAGACTGCCTTACATGGTTAAGATACTCCTACTGCCTTGACATTTACTTGAAGCTAAAGGAAGAAGTGGATTCATGTCTTTCCCTAGAGCATTAGAGTAATGTGAACAAAAATAGTCTGCTGATCCAATTTTCAGTGCCTGTAACTATGCCACACTATAATTATTTTTATTATTTTCTAATAAATGAATGAAGCTAGTTATGTGCCTCTTCGAAATGTGACCATGTTCCAAAGTCAAAAGACTATTCATGATAAATCAGTCAAATTGTAATGTTTTGATTTTGCCAAAAGAGTGAGAAAATTAATGGCAGTAATTTTCTGATAAGGCCGAATATTTTCTAAGTTGCAATTAAATTCTGACATGTGACGTGGGAAAAATGGAGAGAAGAAATAATAATGCATCTACATTCATCATTTTGTGATGAAAATGTTTTGTAAAGCTAACTTTTTGATAAGAAAAAATGTTTATAAAGGATATGTTTGGACTGATGACTTACGTGCAATTCTTCACAGTGAAGCTTTTTTCCTGATAAGAGAACTGATTCAGATCTCCAAAACTGATGAGGTGTTTTTCAGGTTTATCTGGATTCTCTTCAGATGCACGTTCAGTATAAACATCTTTGCTTGGCATAATAGTCACTTCAGCTACTTGTGCAACTCCTGAGACATAAAAACAGACTCAATTTAAAAACATATTTAGATTTTAATTTGGTTATAAGTAATCATTTTCTATTCTATAAGGTAAGGCAAATTCTATTTCATCTGATATCACAAATCATGAGAGAAATGCAGCTTTTATGAAGATTCGCTTCTTAAGAATTTCAAGAAATCATCTTCAAAATTTAGATGTTAATTTCTGTTTATCAACTATTGATCAAAGTTGCCTCCCTTTTAACTTGAGGAACAGTTTTTTGAATCTATTTTTTTAGAATTCCATCTGATATAAGTTTAACAAACTTTGTTTCCACCACAGAAGAGCTCTACTGCCAATTAGGCAGTTTCTTGCAGTTTATGATGTTAGGGATTAAATAAGACTGGTAATTATCATGAGCCAAGGAAAGTGAAATACTTTTATATTGGCGTAAAATCCCCATCTTGATGTCTTGCAACAAAAAATTGGTATTTGCACAGAAAATTCCATATCCATATCAATTAATTGTTCAGTCTTAAATCTGTTCAACCATCATGAAGAAAGATGATAAAATACTGCACTTTGTGCATTTTTGAATTATTTTTTGTTATTAAATCACTGTATTTAGTGTCAATTATAACTTTTACCCATGATCACTGACCTGACTGCACAAGTAAGGTGGTGAGGTATTCTTCCTGTTGTGACTTGTTCATTTATAGTTAAAATTAAATACAAAAATTAGCTTCCAGTATGAAACCTTAAATCTAGCCACGTTGACAATAAATCACTTCCTTTAGCTCCTGTCCATAAAGACCCCAAACTTCCATTCATCATTATTTATTTTAGCTCTCTCTCTCTCTCTCTCTCACACACACACACACACACACACACACTTGGAACAGTTATTTCACCAGGCTTTTCATCAGAGCAAACTTCACTTCATTGTTTTATTGTTGTCCATCAGTATTACAAACTTGACCACTTTCATTTCACAATTGTTGAGATATTCCCTGTATGCTCAGGTACTAATTAGTATGTGCCTCATTCTCTAAGCCTAACATGTATCTACATCCCCATCCCAAATGGATGATGTAGTAATGTATACCCTACATAACAGTCATGAATGTCATCTATTTGATTGAGCTCTTAACTACTTGTGTATCTTTCTCTGGAAGGAAGTGCCATGACAATTCCTATCGTATTGTCTCAGAAACTTCTGTACAGCATAAACTCTGAAAACCTGTTTCTAATAATTACTCTGATCTTCTTATTACCAACATCATGGAATAACTCCTTTCAGTCTCTCCGCCTTATAAAGTCTCAACAACAACTCGATACGTCATATCTATTTTTCTATTCTACCTAACAACAAGCTACACTATATATCCATTTTATCCAAGATCCAGTTTTCTTCCTTAATTACTTAGCAATCAGGCCTGTTCTATCAAACAATTGTATTAAATGTTTACGTATCTTTTTTCTCCAGCTTTGTATGTATTGTTTATCAATGTCTTACTTGACGAATCATTAAATAATATAAGTTCTATAAGTTCGTTTAAACATTTGCATTTGTTTTTATTTTAATTATGAACTCTCTGCTTAGGCTCTGTGTTCATATACAAACATAGTGCATAGAACTCTGGCTTCTAACAAAGGATTTGTCATGGTGTTTCCTTCTTTTTCAACCTCTATGTGATGCCACACATATGTGGCAGTAACTCACCCATGTGTGATGGACACCATCTTCTGAACTACTACATCTCGCTTCTATTCAGGACAATCACCATCATTATTATTACTTTCCCTCACTTGTCGGACATTAACTCTTACATTTACTTGTTTTTGTTATGTCGGTGCTACCAGACATACCATTAGACCTAGAACCTTGCAAATTTGTTAGAGTATTCCACTAGACTGAATTGAAATTAAATTTCCATGGATAATTACTTCTATGGAAAATTTCAAAATCTTTGTATGTCAAATTTTAAATCTGCATTACCTACCAAGAATCACAAAGTTTTTCACTTGACAATTGTCACAAATCAAGGTCACATTTTCTCGGTAAGTTTTTACTTCTTTTGGTTTAAAGACAATCTCAAGAACACCAACTTGACCACTCTTCATTTCAAATGTGGAAGGCCTGATTGCAAAAGGGGGGATGCCAACAATCTCTTCATAAACAACTGTCTGAATAGAATAATGTAAAAACTTCAGGAAAAAACTCTTCAAAAACATTTTTGGAAGTTCAAGATAATATTACTGCTAATACTCTTAGTGTATATGAACAAATATCAAAGATTCTGGGAAAATAAGGAATAAGGTCATATGATTAGATTTGATCTTCTGCAATCATTGGCTTCATTAGCTCAAGCAGTAGAGCAGATATCGCACTTAGACAGGCTTCCTGATCAAAGTTTGTCTCTCATTGAAAGCGTATCCTTTATTTCTGATCCACACTGTTTATTGATGACCATAGAAAGACAGTCTCAGTAGCTCTGATAAAAAGTAACTGAAAATAAGATCAAATAAATAATAGACAAAAAATGAAAATTAATGCATAAACCAATCGCAAATTTTCCTTAACAAAGGTAGTTACGATATAAACAAACTACCCAAAGAACTGAAAGTCTTCTTCAAGAGTTTTTTCTTATAAAAACACAATTAAATAGCTTTAAAATCATAATTGTATATTTTTTTTTGACATCTTTTCAGAAGAGTAACATGAGTCCATTGTAGTATTATCATTGTTAAGATATTATGGAAAAATATTGAAAATCCACAAAATCCACTTCATTTTTTAGTTTGTAGATCAACTACTGATCATCAATGAGTGTCAGAATTACTTTCCTCTCATCAGGTTTTAATTGATTGTTTTATACACATATATTTATCCACTGATGAACCAAAGTATTACGACCAAGAATGATAGCAACTGTCTTGTAACAACAGTGCATGTCAAAATCAGAGATGTATGGGTAGGTAAGCCATCCTCTAGTACTTCATTTTAATCTATTCAATGCCACAGGTATGGGCCACAGGTATGAGAATTGATTGACTTAGATAAAGGACAAATTGCTATGGTCAGAAGACTAGGTCAGAGCATTTCTGAAATGGCATGACTTCTGTGGTGCTCATGTTCAATTCTTATGAGTTCATTGGTCAGAGGAGGAGAAAATCACTAACCACCAACAAGGCATTGGGTGGCCAAGATTTATCTTTTTTCACAAGGCATATCTACAATTTTAACCTACTTTCAGAATGATTTGTAATAGTTTACTCACTTATAGCTTTGATTCAATACTGTAATAATTATGTAATCCAATCAAAGTAATCTGTGAAAATTGTTCACTAGACTATGAATGAAAGAAAATCACCAGTTAAAGTGACGCTTAAAAGTATAATTTAATCACCAAATTTTGCAATTTTTAACCCAGTTTGTATTTTGCAGATTGAAAATTGGAGGAAATAGGATTGACAGTAGTTAGAAAATAATGCAAGCATTACTGACAAAATAGGACTATTATAATTATGTATAATGTAAATGCATTGTTTATGATTTTACAGTATAAATACATTTAAAATAATCTTATTGCATTGTCTATGATTATTATATAGATCTGCATTGGAAATCATAAAAAAAGTTTGTCAGTGGTCAGAAATTAAGGCAAATGTTACTGACAGAATATGGCTATTATATGGATATATACAAAGCTTAGATTAGACCACAAAGCCACAAATGGAAAAAAAGGATTGTTAGTGGTCAGGAATTATGGCAAATGTTACTGACAAATAGAATAGGTTATTTCAATGTTTAATTTTTGAGTAAATTCATATATCCTCTTATTTGTGTGCAGTAAAGTATTAAAAAGGCTGTTTAAAATGGTTGTGTCCATCTTACTGAGACTGATATAAAACTAAATGACTATATAATCAGCAAAATATTTTACTTTAGTTTTAGAATGAATAGATTTATCATAAAAACTGCTTTACCCTGAAGTTTGCGGTTGGCCAGGAAGAAGTTGGCAGCAAGCAAAAGCAGCCAGAACCTCCTCTGTTCTTGATCACAACTTGAGTCACTTGAATACCTCCAACCAAACAATAGCCTATGTCGATTGTAGTTGGTACTGAAAATACAATAATGGAACAAGTATGACAATTTGCAGTTGCAAGAAGATTTAGTACAATAGTGGTTTCATATTATAGCAAAAGTGAACAAAAAATTGTCAAAGCTCCCCCAATGGCTAAATATAGTAGGTTTCCTCTCTGTCAAGGTCTTAGGATTAGGCAAGATAATGCCCACAGATCTTTACTGTCAATAATTTGAATAAATGAAGAGGAAATATCTATGCTAAAAGTCTCTAGTTTGGACAACAGTGTGTCATTTTTCAAAAAGAAAATGTGAGCCTACACTAAAATAAACACAATAGAAGAGGTACTTTCTTGCATCTCCCTAAGTTGACGAGCTTAGTACCTCAAGATTTCACATTGATCAGATCAATAAAACATTTTCTTTGAGAAAAAAATTTCAAGCATAGTGAAGAGGTCAATCCAGCACCAGAGATGGAAAAACGGCATAAGGTAAAGCTGGATTTGGGGAACTAAGGTAAATGATGTCTTCTATTGGTAGACACTGAACATGAAAAAAAGTAGGTATACGTCGTACATATAGCCCCATTTCTACAATTGTCAAGGACAATCATAATTTTCTTTCCTCCAGGAATAAAAGAATTCAATTCCTACCAGACCTATGCCACTGATAAGAACAATGATAATGTTCTTGACTAAAGAACTTTTGAATGGGTTGCTATTCTATCTCCAAAAATGCAGCATTACTTTCCAAACTTACCTAACATCTTATGATACAATGTGCTACCAAAAAGTTCGGGGACTTTTACAAAGGTATTTAAGATATTAGTCAAACACTTAGTTCACATTGATTCTTTTAGTTTGCAATCTGATGTTAATTTTAGCTAGAATTAACAACAGTTAGAATCACGTATATCCATATTTGCTGCTCAAAAACAAACAAGATGACATCTAGCTCAAGTCCATTAACTCGTTTTATACTCTCACAGTTCAAGGGAGGTAATTGAGTTCAACAAACAAGATAACACCTGGCTCAAGAAGGATTGTTGCAAAAGTGAGTTATTACTATTTGAATTTCAGCTGAGTTGTAAATGAGTAAAATAATAGTTGCATGTAACCTCAGCCCAGGTCACCTTTCTTGCCATATCACCCTCAAATTCATCATCAAAAGATAACTTGACACTGCGAGAATAACCATCTTGTTGGAGCCCATTGGCCTAGACCGGGCAGATGGTAAATGCCTAGACAGGACTACTGTTTTCCCATTTGAAGCTGGCAAATCTTTTATTTGGGATGCCACTTGCAGGGATCTTTCACAAATGGCAACTTGATTTTGTCTGCCATTGTAGTTTGATAGGCTGAGGAGTGGAAGATGGGTACGTAATATTCACTAATCAACAGTTTGTACCGATTGCAGTTGAGACATCTGGTGTGATTGTCCTAAAAGCATTGAAGCTCATTCGCCAAACAGGCTCAAAAGCCACTCAACACCTAGATGAACCACATGAGACCACCTGGCTATTCGAACATATCAATTGCAATGATGCATGGATCCATAAACGTAGGGTCAAAATCCCCATTATAACATGAACATTTCTGTACATCAACTATAAATTGACAAACCTATGTACATTAGTATGGATACAAAATTAGGGAAAGAAAAACATAGAGATGAAAAAGTTTGAATCAATAGATAGAAACAGACTGATTTTATATTTATGACTTACATGTTAGAATTGGACGAGGCCTCTTACCCAGAAGAGGAACTGAGATGGAATTTGAAGACTGTGTGATGATTTTGAGTTCATCAATAAAATCACCAAGAGAGTCTGGTGCGAAACGGATGGTATAGAGGCAGCTCATTCCTGGGGCAATCAAGCCATGATTTGCGGGAAATTGTCCTGAAATGCATAGTGTGCAACTTTAGTAAATTAAGAACACAGATTGAAATGTATGCAAATACGACTGATCATACTGGTCTTTTTTTTTTAAATAAAAAACTATCAACTTCAGGAAAAAAATTAGCATTGCTTAAAAGAAAGAAAAAAAAGAGAACCCCCATTCAAGGATTCAGATTTAGATCTCTACCTCTCTTTCTGATGAGTGTATTTTCCAATCTCCAACAAATAAAATATTTCAATATTCTTCATCATTTTAATGATGATTCCCAAGGGAAAAGAAGTGAACAATGCTTAAAGTGAGGTTTGATCTAAGTAGCCTAAAGAGAGAAAAAAACCTGGAAAAGACATGAAATGATGCAAAGCTCTCTATAATGCTGCATCTTTGAATTTACTGTGTTTAGGTCAGCTATTGCAACTTGTTTTTAAAACTTTCAATGCAACTTGTTTTTCCCAGTTATACTCTCTATCATGCTACTTGCTTTTGAAAAAGTATGAAATATTGCATGGATGTGATTACCAGATGTAAATGTAAACCTATTTTTAATCAATGTGAATCATCTTAAAACCACTGATGGGACAGAAAACTGTTATATAGATACATCAGGGATGTTTAGACAGGTGTTAGAAAAATGAAGATCTTTGAATTTAGCGGTTGTGACCCAGTAATGCTATCTATAAAAATCCTCACAGAAAGCACTGAAAGTGTTAATAATCCTTTTTGTAATTTCAAATAGAAATCTATTGTTACTAATATATATTTGTTCATTCAGAATCAACGCTTCATCCGCTATTTTTTTTTTTTTATTACACTTCAGCAGTGGTACCATCTAGCCTTTATTAAGTGTATGTTGGAATTTCAATATTGAATCTCTTATTTGATCTGAGGGGTATGTGTTTCCCCTTCCATACACATCACTTAGAATACTTCTTCTGTCTCCCTCATACAGCCCATTTGTACTCCCATAGAGCTGGTTCCTGTCAGTTCTGATGTCTTTGCCAAGGATGGAACTTAGTATGTCACTACATGCACAAAAATCTTTCAAACAATTACTAAAAATTCTGAGGAATTGATTTGTACTCACCCAAACCAATCGTAAAGTATTTCGAAGCTGGTGGTATAACTCTACATGGTCTCAATACAGTAGATACATTTTTTAGTTCAAGAGTAGCCTGTAAATGTGTAAATAAATTACTGATGATTAACTTTTATATTTCTAACAATAGAGGAAGGATGAAAAAATATTTTGTAATTGAAATTTCAGTTATGAAACTGCAATTGAATTCAAATTTGATCTACTCTACTTAAAGTCAGTGAGCATTATTTTGGTTTTATGAATAATGGCATAACATTCTGATCAAATTCTAAATTCATGAGAATATCGCATGGAAGACTATTTCTGTTTGTATTACTAGAGCAACTACAGATCAAATCATAGATGAATGTTTAACAGTACAAATAAAAGGCGTGTTCAGTGAACATAGAATCATCTTTAATTTTTCAAAACAGTGCAATGAAATATGGTTTACTTTAGAGGCAGGTATCTTCTTGGAAATTTAGAGGTACAGTGAGGTGTAATGGTTACCGGCATGGAAAATCAAATTTGCTGACCATATTTGAGTTTCTGCTGAGGCTGATAATATTTACATTGCTCTAATGTCTTCGGAAAGGCATAAATCCACTTTTCCCTCCAGCTATGATTAAACAGCTTGGCAGTTACAGCCCTCTAGCCCTGAGAAGCAGTCCATCTTTGAAGAGGTTACTTTGACAGAAAAAAACCTACAGCTTGGCAGTTTCCTTAGCTAGTCTTAAGCCCAGGTGAAAGAAGGACAAGCTAATGAAGATGTAACATTATTCAATTCAAACATAGCATCCAGATTGGATGTAGTTTTACATTCTACTGCTAGGTGTAACAAATCAACTCTATTTTTAGCCAGTCTGCCACAAGTGGCTTTCTCTTCAGGATGTTTGAGAACACTTTTGGCAATTTTTGAGAGGACTAACGAAAAAAAAGCAGAGAGTGCACTCAAAATTTTGTTTACTTTCAGGGCAAAGTGATACTGAATATCTTGTAATGCTTTGTGAAGCTTTTGAGAAAGAAACTTTAGATAAAAATTAGTGTATGGCTTGCATTTGCATTTCAAATATCACTTGAAGACTAACCATGTCCTGGCTGACCTTCAACAAGCTGAAATTACAAAAATCTTGAAAAAGTTCACCATGCAATCAATGAAAATCATTGTCAGAGCATTCATGAGATATCTAAGATGACTAATTTGTTTTGGAGTTCATGCCTGTGTATGATAACAGATAATTTGAAAATGAAACACATTTTCACAAAATTCGTACCTCGTTTGCTCAGAGAGAAGAAAAAACATTTGTTTCAAAGTGCGCTACAATTTGAAGGAGAGAACAAGTTTGAAATGACATATAGTTTCTTTTCAACTAGTGATTTTTTAAAAAATCATTCCAGTTATTTTTGGGTACCCCCTTGTATTTATTTATTAAAGAAAATTACCTCATAGATTTTTCCAATTTTATATTCTTTGAAGAGAATTTCTTTTGGAATTGGCATGAAAATAAGTGATCTGAAAAATAGCATAACAAAACAAATATTGTTAGTATTTATCTTCAAGCATTTATAACATTTTTTTAGATTTTTTAAGAAGCTAAACTTTGCAATAAAAATGTTTTTAGAGAGTGAAGAAGTCATTCAAGTACTGTAAATAATCAGTGTTTAAAGCAGCATTATGATGAAAAGATTAAAAAGAGTCATGATTACAGGATGGTTTGATTGGCTAAAACTCTCCAACTTGACCAACCAAACCTCAGGTAAACTATCCTATAAATACTAAGTATATAAAATACAGAATCTATCAACTTCTCTTTGGTAACTCTAAGACCAAAACAATTGCTTTGATAAATACAATTAAAGATAGAACATTTACTCAAAAATATCTTTGGAAAAATGCACTATTTATATAACAGTAAATATACAATCAATAATCATATTTTTATTAATCTTTCATAATCTGAACCATAATCTTTTTGTTATTATATCAGTAAAGAATATTAAAATTGTTAGCAGTTTTAAATAAGATATAAACAGAATACATTTTGAAAAACACACAGAAAATTAGAATAATATGATCTTTATAAGCACTTGATATAAGTATTTTTGATTTCCAGGGTTTCATGAACCTGACATTTATTCTCATCAATATGATTATACACAATTTTCTTAGTTCAGGTTACAGTTAATATCTAAATAAGAGTGATGTTATTGTCAATATTTAAATAAAAGTGATACCAGTTTCCATCATAGTAAAATACTTGTGGAAAGTCAGACCAAGAGTCTGGGTCCCCAAATAGCACTGGCTTGTTCTAATGTTGAGTATTCACCAACTTGTTGTAATGAACAACTCATCAAATATTCTGAATATTCTCAAAAAGTTTTAAAAGGAGGAAATTGTTAATTCAACAAATAATGATTATCAACAAGTAACTAAATAAGAGAAAGTTGATTAAATTAAAAGATGTATCAATGTTATAAAATGAAAAATATCATGTAAATAGCCTACACCATTCAGTGGTAAGAGTAATGAATTCATTAGTCTCGGGTTGTTTTTTACTTGTGAAAAGAAGAAAATGTTCAGTGTGTCAAAATGCAAACAAAAGTGTGTTTCAAAGGACTGAGGTAAGTATATGTGTTTAAATTATGAAATATCTTTTACTCTGATGAGAAGAGGGTAATGTAATATTCATATTTCAAAATAAAAGCTTACTCTTCAACATTGTCTTCTTGCAAAGAAATATTCGTTTCTGTTAGACTCTTCCTCTGTTGGATTAAAGACGTAATCCCTCCAAGCAGGGACGGATGCTGGTGACGAGGATTACGCAAGTAATTTGCTTTGGCTTCCATTTTTGCCAAATTATTCTTTGCCCTTAGGCGTTCCACCAAACTGGGATACTCTTTCCATGAATTTGAACTTGGAAATACCTGATGATTGAATGATAAAATGTTAGAAAACATCCAAATATATAAGGGAATTGAAAATAAAGAATATAAAACACCAAATAAATCATTGTGTATATCAAAAAATGTTACACCAGCAAGTGATCTATATAGTAAGTGTAATTTGTGTTTGAGTGGAAATATTAAAATGATCACCTTCAAAGATTCACATAACATCCTGAATAAAGAAAATGAATCAGTGGCTAAATGTAGACACAAAGACAATTTCACACTAGAATCTTTCTAACAAAATTAGGTGAATATATATATATATATATATACATATATATACATATATATATATACATATATATATATATATATATATTACTGTTAAAAATAAGTAACAAAAGGCAATATAAATGAATATATATATATATATATATATATATATATATATATATATATATATATATATATATATATGTGTGTGTGTGTGTATAAAATAAATGATGATGATGATGAGATGATGATGATGATGAAGAAAAATAATTAATAAAAAAAAAAAAGAAGAAAATAGAGCATAATGAAATATCATGAGATGTCAAATAGTGTAAATGTATGAAAGGGAGCTCTATTAAGAAAATACATTTTTTAATAGATAGGTTTAGAAGGAATAGTTTTGTTTTTCGAATGTGATATGAACGAGACTGAGTTAGTGTCAAGATGAAACAGATTTAAATCTGTTACCAGATATATTCATGTTTAATATTTAATATTGTCTCTGTTCTGACATCGAGACTTCTACAAATAAATGAACATCAACTTCAAATAATCATGTGTATTTGTAATTTATCATTTATAGATACACATTGGATTTTATATGATTGGATGGATGATACTTTATGGAATTATCACCTGACAAAGACTTACCAAATCCTTCTTGGTCGTTTGTTTCACATCTGATTTTCTGACTGACTTCTCACTGCAAGTGTAAGTTACAGATTCTGGGTTTTCAGACTTCACTTCATTATTTGTTTTCTTCATTAGAGGTGCTTTTGATGTGTACTGATTGGTGGCCTGCAAAGGAGCTTAACACAAAATTACACAGACTTTACTCAATCAGACAGCAAAATGTCATTATTAGGTTCTTGCGAAAGTCCCCAGTGCTATCTTTTACAAAATGTTAAGGATAACTTAGATGTGTCTCTGAAGTTTATTTGTATCTTTATTGATTATACAATCACTTACAGAAATGAACATTGGCAAAAAACATTTGAAAATATCTTGGTTTTTCTTTTGCTCAACACATTAAAAGTCATTTTTTGACAAGATAGTAACTGACAATGAAAAATATATTTATCATAAGAATCTAAAAGAAGAGAATTTTGACTAGATCCATGATAGCTTTCAACTTCTTAACCTAAATGGAATCTAGCGGGAAAAAAGTTTTGCCTTGTGTTTAATGGGATTCAAAAGGAGTTCTTTATTATGAATTGTTGCGACCTGAACAGAGTGTTATTGTTCAACACTACAGTGAGCAATTGTCTTATTGGATTGATGCATTGGAAGAGAAAAGACCTTTTAACTGGGCAGGGGAGTTGACTGGTGATTTTGCTGCATGATAATGCTCTTCTTAATGTTACAAATGTGATGTAACTAATAAATATGGAGCTGGGATAGGAGGTTTTTCCATATGCAGTGTATTCTCCAAATCTGTCAATTTAAGAACATCACTTCTTTCATACAATGTAACACTCTCTGACTTGTCAGCAGTCAGCAGTCCCAACATGTTCAGGACAGTAAAGATCCTCAAATTCCTCAAAGAATCCATCAAATCAAATGGAATACACAAATTAGCTGAATATTGGCATAACGTCACAGAAAGCCAGGGGAAAGATGCAATGGATTCATATAAATAAAAGATTTTAAATAAAAGAAACCCCTTAAAACTTTGCATCAACTTAATATATCTACACATAATTTTACCAAAAAAGATATGATGTTTAAAAACAGCTGCAATGTTCTGATCTATAAAGATTATTTGTTCAAATTCAATTCAATGACACTAAAGATGAAAGCACTAAAATGAAACTCATAAGAAATAGAGAAAGATGTTTTAACATGATTTTAATAATGGAGTAGAGGATATAATCAACTTCATAGATTCTGTATTTTTGTATATATGTAAATTTGGGACATGCAAATAAAATTTAAAAACAGCAATTGTTATTGAAGTTGACAAAACTCTAAGATTTAGCATCATCTAAAATGCAAAACTTGGTATATTAGTAGTCGTACCTGTAATAAGTGTAAATATACATCAACTTAGAAAACATTTTATGAATACTTTTGCACATAATTACTATCAGAGAAATTCTTATTACAAGTTGCTTGGTTTGGTATGAAATCTGCAGATATTTAATTCTTTCTGTGCACTAACAATACAAATGCTACACAGACTTAAATACACATCACTAATTTTTCCTTACATTTATGAATAGAAATAATTTATTTATTTGATGAAGGGTAATAATATGCATTTTTACTGCTTTGTATCATCTGTGCAATTTGAACAAAATTAAAGTATTTCATATCTTTCAAGCTAAAGAATGAAAGAAACACATTATGATGACTTTATATACAAATGAACTCCTTTAATTTTGTACTATGGTCAGAATCTTCCATTGAAATTCTTACTGAATGCATTGTTTCCCCTATACTTACCTTGTGGAGGTGAAACTGGGTTTTTTCTATCAACTATATAGTCATCTGGAGTGATGAGGCCATTGTCTCTTAATATTTTCATATCAATAGTTGAATGGCGTCGAGGACTGGCTGAAAGAGGAGAAATCGACTCTGAACAAGTCAAACACACATTTCAGGTTGCCCTATGAAAATCAATGGAATATATTCTTGTTCATTGGAACACAATAAGGACAAAATGATTTAAATTAATAAGGCAGCTATTCTGCTTATTCAAAGTAACTTATGAACCAAGGGTTGGCAACCAACAGCCTGTGGGCTAGATCCAGCCTGTGAAGGGATTTTGACCAGAGCAAATATTGTGATACTATCCATAAAATTTTTATATTTTAAAGATACTTTCTATCATAATTTTATAGATTCAAAAAATGCTTTGATTAAATTGTTACTAAACTGTTAAAAAAAATTTGTTAATTACTAATTGGTATCTGGTTAAGCATAAATGGCTTTCTAGCAAGTGTAGTACATTGACGTTGATATATAATTTGGCCCACAGAGGTAAAAAGATTGCCAAAACTATTAAAATATGTGCCTTTTCCAATTTTAGTATAAACCATATATAGTGGGGAACATGAATCATTTTTCTCATTTAATCTGTTAAAAAATTAAACATTTGCAGCTGAACAAAAGCTGAAACAAATTCACAGAGTATTTAAACCAATTTTGAAACAAAAACTTTTTAAAATATTTGCTTTTCGTATTACACAGTACAGCTTTTTAAGAAACTTTCTTTTTTTTTTGCTCCTGGGTAATGAGTGTTTTTTTCTGATTGTTTATGTCTAAAAAGTATAGAAAATAACTATTATTCACTTGAATCTTCGTCTTTGTGATCAGAACATTCATATTTTGTAATTTACTTATTTTGCCTCAAACAGCTTAGAGAAGGTACTAAGAGAAAGCTATGAACTCCTTATCTAAAGATGTACAAATTGTTTGATAAGGCCTTATGTGGAGTGGTGATATCAACATCTTCCAGGGTGTCTACCAATGGCTCTGATGTAACATTGTTCATGTAGAATTCAGACAGCTGTGTCCTGTCCCACCTTTGGTAGTACATCAAGGTTTCCTTGCTGTCCCAAAAGAGACTTGGTAAAACCGCCTTGCAGACCATTCTGGAGTGCCACCATTTCAAAGTCTTAGATTACCTCCAATATGATGAGTACAGCTGGGAGGTATATGATATATGATATCAAGGCATCTAGTAAGGTCTTGACTGTAGTATTGCAGGTGAAATGAGGTGCCCAGAATTTGTCTTGATCCCTGATAGGTAAGCCAAAATATGCCTTGTAGGCTTTGAACATCTTAGCAGATACTGCCATGGAGTACTGTCTGAGACAAAAGTTGAAACTGGTGTCTTTGTTGGGTGACAGATAAAGAAGATCCTGGAGTGCAAGGAATTCATCAAGAAGCTCATTAGGCAAGACAAAGCAGTTTGGTACTGCTTTATGACAATAGTTTGGGATTTACAGGGCAATCACAAAGCCAAAAACTGTGTGGAGCTGGTTGAGACTATGATGAAGAACTGGAAATTATTTCGGACTCATTGTGAAATATAACATCCTGCAAATGTCTTCCATTTTCAATTTCACAAATTTATTTCACATGGATCAGAAATTATCTAGCCACCATGTTTTCCAGATTTGACGGCTTTCAATTTTTCCTTTGGGATTGTCCTAAAGCAAGACTTGAAGTTAACAACCCCAAAACACTCCTGGAACTGGAGGGTAATATTCAACAAGAAATAAATCATTGGAGCCAGATGTATTACGAGCTGTCATGGAACATTGTCTAAAAAGGGTTCAACTCTACAAAGAAGGAAATTGAGGATATTTGTGGGATGTTATCTTCTTTAATTTATCCAAAGTAATTTCCAGGGTCTAAAATAAACATATGTAAAGGGAATATTTATTTACCACTTTATTAAAAAAGTTATTCAAGTTTTGAAATGGAAAGTAACTTTTGCACAACCCAAAATATTGCATCGGCAGTAAAAGAACATACTCTGACAAAATGTTTGAGGTCAGTAGAAAACCCAGATCTGAAAGTGCAAGTGACTCAAGTACCTAAAATTTAATTTCAGGAAATTATAACATTAAAATAAAAATGCCTACCTTTGAAAACAAATTTTTATTAAGTTTTTTTTTTATCTACATGCAATATAACTGGTTTAAAAGCTGATTAGTAAAAAAAATAAAACCTATAATCCTATTTTATGTAACCTGAAGATGACAGGAAAGTTTATCTATCAAAATGTTTTCAAAAAGACGATAAATGAAGGCATTGGTTTGAAAAATTACAATACATTTTTTGTGACTTTTTTAAGATAATGTAAGGGAACAGTGATTTTTAGTGAACTGCTCACATCAATTCATATGTGTAGGTGTTGACCATGTATGTGTGGGTATTCAACATATAAGTTGTTGCTCATTCAAACAGGCACAACAAAAATAAAAACTAGGGAGTTATAAAAAACACGAGAAGAAGGGGAAATGACATCACATCAAGAAAACGCTGACTTCTGGAGTACATGGTTAAGTTGCAACAAATAATATCACTGAGAATTCAACACTTCTGTACAAGTATTTTAAAACAGAGTTCAAAACATCTGTTGTTCCTTGTTTTCCATTCGGAGTCAAATAATTGAGAAACCTCCTTATTTGCAACACTTTTGTAAATCACATTCCAATTTTGATCTCACTCTATTAAAACTAACCACACTGCAGTACATACTCAAAACTATCAATATGCATTCACTTGGTTATTTACTTCTTTCTGCTGCTATCAGCTACAAAAAACTTTTTTTGTTTGATGTTTTTACTGATTATTATTTCTTGAACTAATTGTAAATATCAGTTGAATAAATTATTTTGTTAACAGTAAAAAAAACTCATTGCACTCTTTGTCTGTTTTTAGAGTCTTATTTTGTTATTTGATAACACACTAAATACAAGAGAAAAGGTAGTAATCCCCTCAAAAGACAACACAAAGTTACTTCATGTTTCAAAACACTCTCTAACCATGATATTCTTTAAATTATGTCTTATGAACAAATTTAATCAGTTGAATTGAACTTACAATTGGTGGTCATTACATCCTTGTTGATTCCCACTGATATATACTGGTTATAAAGTTTCTCATTTGCAGACAAGGCTCTCGCTTGGGCTTGAAGTATGTAATGTTCCAAATTTGTAAGATGAGCCACTCTCCTTTCCTTCTCCTTAAACAACTGCAATACATAAAAAAATCACATTTAACTCTTTTTATCTGATCACCTGCAATGTAAATAAAGAAACAAATGGGATTTGATTCTGTATTTACAGGAAAAAAAAAAAAATCCAAGAGAAATATCTGAAGTGAGCCCACTTCAAAATTCACTGCTGTAACATCTCTATAATACTAAAAGTCTGACATTGTTTATCTGTATGTAACCTAATTGTAAATAAGTGAAATGTTGCATTCTAACTAGAGGTATTGAATTAAATTACCCTTAAAATGCAGTAACTTGAAGAATGCAAAAAAAAATCTGGATGATAGAGTAGGGTGAATGATCACACCTACCCAGAGAGTAATGATTTTATTTCTTTCAAATACTACAAGTCTGAATCAGTTTGTGATAACTCAGTAGCCAAAATGGGGCATTGTAATGCATTAAAGTAACCCTAAAATGCATTTAAAGAATGTATTAAAAAAGTCTGGATAATTTGCAACTGAATAATAATAGTTTGAGGTTGGCATTTGCACTCAACCCTATCAATATCAAAATCACCAATTTTTCAAGAGAGATCAATAGAATGTATTCAAACAATTGTATTGTAAGCTTCTGGGTAAAAGAGCAAAGGATGCTTGATATTTTCCAAAAATAGTAAAAGTAAAGCAGTGTGATGCGATCAGTCATCTTCTTATCTATTGAATGACCATAGCCATCAAAGATGGCAAAGGGTTCTATCCTTTTTTTTATATGTGCTTGTGTTTGTGTGTTTGCTTGTTTCTTTCTTCCAGTGCTCCTGGCCATACCATTTTGTCTACAGATTTGAAAATTGGCATTTTATTAAACCCCTTCTAAAAAATGATTTTTTTTATTTCTGGAAAAAAAAAAGCTTTTTTGACCTTATTGAGGCCTTATTCTAACGGGGTTATAATAAAATCTAGATTCTCCAAAATGTAGATGTTTCTAGATATTTTTTTACCCTATATTTGATGTTTTTCAGTGGAAAACACAAGTAATATCAAAAATAGAATTCATTGTGACCATAGTTATTTTTCAATGGATTTTTTTACATGACTTCAAATTTTGATGCTACAATTGTTCAATCATTGACTGTGATGGCGAGTTAAACTCATATTCATGACAGTTTGTGACTATGTTTCCCTTCTTCTCACATGTTTCTCTTCTTCTGAATCACAGCCAGATCCAATGATTCAAGGTATTGATACAATATGCATGATTAAAGCAGGGTGATTTGTAACATTTCAAAGGTTTTTGAAGGGAGGGGTCTATTTACTATATGATTATAATGCTGTAATGCAATAGAAAATGCCAAGATGTCATAATTATGCCATAAAGTAACGTATTTTATTCTGACCACATTTATTTGTTGGGAGATTTTTTTTACAAGACTTCATATTCTGACTAGAAAAAATTTTTTGATATTTTCTTCTAAAAATACATTTAAGAGGATTATGCAGATTATATGGAGCAAACTCTCATTTTTCTCTCCCAGAGGTCAAAATCGAGACAGAATTTTTATTTTACAACTCTGAAGATTAAAATCTAGCAAAATCATTTTATTTTCACTGTGAGGGGTCAAAATCAAAGATCTTTTTTAAAAATTTTTAAGGGCTAAAATAGGAAAGGAAGGCTTTTTTCTCTTTTAGGAGTCAAAATCAAGGGGAATTTTTTTTCCAATTTTTCAGGTCAAAATCAAGGGGGAAGAATCTATTTTTCATTTTTTTCCTTACTATTAAAATTAAGGAGAATTCTTTTTACTTTTAGGTGTGAAAATCAAGGGGAATTTTTTTATCTTCATTTTCAAAGGGTCAAAATATACAGGAAAATATCTTTAGCTTTTTGGAGCCTAAATTGAGGTGAAGTTTTCTTTCATTTTCAGGTGTCAAATCAAAGGAGGAGTTCTTTTTTTACTTTAAGGGATCAAAACCAAGGTTGGGGAATTTTTTTAATCTTTTAAGGGCCAAAATTGAGGAGATGCTTTTTCCCACTTTTTGGTGTTGAATTTAAGGGCGAACTTCTCTTCACTTTTAGGGGTCAAAGTGAAACATTTTTTTCAATTTTTTTCTTTTTCAGTAAGGGGAAACAGTGCTACATTTGCAGATATTTTTCCCAAAAGCGCTGCCAGATATTATTGCCAGTCGTCAATAAAACTAGTTGCCTGTATATACTTTTCTAAGTACTTGGATGAAAATTTCTAAACATTAACAAGGAGTATATCATTCCAAGTTGCCTACCATTTTCATATCACAGAATAAAATAATTAAATTTTAGAGTAGACAGGCCGGGTTATTCCCTTAATCGAAACTGTCACAAGACCAATGTCTGTTAGCAACATGCCATGTTGGTGATGATCAATAAAAAAAAAAATTGGGAAGCAGGGTGATCAATGTGTAAGTTACTTCTCTAACCTTCAGTAGGGTCACTTTGATACTTTGAATTAGAATGAAATAAACAGTTCTTATTTGAAATACAAGGAACTCACCTTCTGCAATTCAGACACATATCTCTCATGATAGGGATCATCACTTCCTTTTGAAATAACTTGATTTTCAATAATCTCAGTGTTATTGGAACTTTTGAAAAGTAGGTCTTTGAATAGGGTTGTCAGTTTATGACTCACATCTTGTGACTTGACAGACGATGGAATCTGTTTTAGTTTCAATAGTTCATGATCAATATCCTCCCAAGAACTGGACTCAGCCATATTTTTGATTTGAGACTCTCTTAAATTACAACAGCTGAAATCAGAATCAATGAAAAACACATTTATAGAGCTAAAAAGCAATTGCCTATAACTTTGAGAAGATTCAATAATGTACTGACTTTTGTTATAATAATAAAATAATCTAAACTCTTCTTCCTATCTTTGATATAGACACGTTTTGGCCGGTTCATTCAACATTTTTTTTGCTTTACACCACCAGAGAAACAGACTGATAGGAGTTATTCTCTTTCCATATAGATATTACAATCTATGCCTGAAGAAGACTGTTGAATGAATTGTCTGAAACATTGTGTCTACATCAAAGATGGGAAGAAGTGTTTATATTGTCCGAACAAAAATTGGTATATAAAAAGCAATACCTGGAAGTATTTCTGACAGAGCTGCTGAAATGAGAAATTATCATAATCATAAATTAAACCATTCACACTATCTTAATTTTGGGTGTTATGAATCACAACATTGTAGTTATGTTTCCCTCCGGTTTTCTCCAAGTGCCTTTTATATTGAGTAACCTCCTGGGAGTTTGAATCCATGAGGGTAGACTGTTCTCATCCCACTCTACATGCAAGGGGATACCTAATATCAGTTAATCCCTTGGTATGTTAGTTGAAGTTATAAACTCTGGTTCAATGGAGAAAGCTAAAGTAGCATCAGAAAAACAAATTTACTCGGAAGATTTAACTAATACGAGATATCCCCTAACATAAACAGCAGAATGAGAACAACCTACTCGAATAAATAAAAGGTTTAGTATGAAATTCCCAGAAGGTAACTAAGTACAACAGGTTTCTAAAGAAGGACAGTAAATGCAACAGTCAAAATGTTGTAATAACTAAGATAAGGATGCTAGCATGAGTACTAAATCTAATTTTGTCAACAATTTTGTGTAAAGATATTGGGAGTCGCATAATTAATAGAAAAAACTTTTTTTTAAATACCCTGGGATATTATAATATTTTAATTCTTATATTTTGATGCTAAGATACAGGAAATTGCAGAACTAATAAAATAATTTTTTTATAAAAATACCAAATGGAATTATTTTTCTTCAATTTTCATATCGTTAAAGCATTGAAAAATAAATATTTTTCATAACAGAAATGTTAGAAAGTTTTCAAATGCCTAATTTACGTCATTTTCAAACAGACAATGTTTTACTTCGTTAATGATTAATTTTCTAAAAAAAAATTCTAAAAACTCTCTGACTCAAGACTCACTGAAAGAATTTATTAGTTTTCAAATCTTTCTCCTAAGTAATAAGACAAATATTTTGATGATTGAATAATCTTTTATATATGTTTGCGGCTTTTTTTTTTAAATCCTGAGTATCAATTTCTCTATTTATAAGTTTATAATTATGGTTAATGATCTTACCAAGAACATCAATATAAGAATTGAGAAATAATGATAGTCTTGCAATTTCCAATATTTTCACACAAAATCGTTGACAAAATTACATTTAGAGCTAAAAAGGTCTTCATTGCAAATAAATTCATAACAACAATTTTAATTGCATTATCAGAACATTTTTTGATTAATCATTACTGCTTATTTCCAAAGTTGAATTTTTAACCTTGTAAAATCTGGAGAGGAACTAATCTGTCGATTGTTTTTTGAGGTATTTTTCTGAATGTTATTTTTTGTTTTTTCACTCAATTTTTTAAAAAGTGTTAATAGTACACTTACTCTTAAATGTTTACAATACATGTAGATATTTCTTCATCTTTTTCATCGAAATATACCAATAGGAACAAGAAAAAACAACAATAAAACATCGATAGCAAGGAAATTAAAAACTAATATTCGGAAAATAACTTGCAGCTTGTAGAAAAACAAATAAAAAATACAATACAAATTCACCAGGTGTTATTTAGATTTTTAATTCTTATTCTCATTTCTAAACTCATATTTGCATAAAGATTTTACCTCTGACTTTACACTATTGATTAAAAAAAAAATACTTGCCCAGGTAAAAAAAAAAAAGCGAAGGTAGAGAAAATTTTCCTCAAATGTCCATAATATATTTTAGTATTTGGTTACTAGGCAACAAACTTATATTTTCTCCTCGAAGGTTAGAGATTTCCGGTTCCGGTGAAAACTCTGCTAGTCTTGCTTCTTGATTTTCACTTCTTCAGCAAAGGTGAGTCAGTCAATAATAAGAGCAAAAATTGAAAAAGAAACGAACAAAAACTTCCTAGTAAGAAAAAAAAAATGGGCAAAGCATCAATTTATCCTAAAATGATGCCTTTATAACATTTTAAAATCGAACAATTTCATTCTACGGACTGAAGAAAGTTTTTACGACGTATGTTTATTTGTTTTTGAGGAAGCGCCGCACATTCTTGCCTCAAACGAGTACAAAGGAGCAAATAAGATTTTTATACTGCGCCATATGGCCTTAATTATGAGACTGGATTCTTCTTTACATGTTTATATTATTCTCTTAGAAATATTCGTAAATTCTTGTTTTTATTTTTTCTTTGGGTTGAATTTGAATAGAGCGGGTGCCTAAATTGTCAAAGCCACTGAACAAACTTTTTTCAAGTGCGCATTTTTCCTCGTTCAAAAAAAGAAGAGAAAACAAGGACAAAAAAGGATAACCAAACAAATGATCTTCATATTTAATGCAATTCCAGTTCCTTAGTCAATTCAATTGCTTGTTTGTGGCAATTAAATTATTTTAGTTTAATTATCTTGTTTTAATTCTGTATCTCCACTTGAAAGTTGAACATCTCACTCTTGACTTGTCAAGTTGTCAACATATTTTTTTTCTTTCATTTCCGTCGAAATTCGAAAAAACGATAGGAAAGAGATACGGACGAATTCTCATTTTTATTAATGCAGTAAAATCATTTTAAAGGTTAAAAAAATGCAATATCACCTAGCCTTGGATATTATTCTCAAATATGTCCTCTTTATTCTACCTAAAACTTATTTTCCTTAAAAGAAAAAAAAAAACAAACAAAACACCGCTTCTTTCAGTTATTTCCTTCTTAATGGCAATTTTTGTAACCTCTTAAGACTAGAAAAGCTGAAATATTCTCAGCATTAAGCACGTAAATAATTATTTATCTCTTAGTTTAAACAAATTCAATTTACATAACTTGTGAAACTATGAAGAAAAAGGAACTAATACCTCAAAATAACAACGGCCAGGATATTGGAGAAACGTTTAGATTCAATATTTGTTAGGGGAAAAAACTTATGAAAATTGTGATAACTTATTTTACTAAGTCAAAAAAAAAGTATATAAAAATGATTTAAAAGGGGGAAAAAGATAAGGTTTTCTTTAAAGCCCGCTCAAAAGTTGAGTGAATTCGTGATACCAAAAATAACTTTTTTCATTTTTGTTGTGGTTTTAGGAATTGAGGATGATGAACAAAAAAAAAAAAGTTGGTAAAGTCCGACTGATTATAATTCCTCTAGTTTTAACTCATTATCTGCACGGAGTTCACTGTGTTTTTTGTGTGTTTTTTGTTGTTGTTTGTTTATTTTTTAATCCTGTTTATTTCATTCTTTGGTAATTCATTTTTGATCTCTTAATGAACTGCTATTTGAAAAATTTCAGGGATGTTAGATGTAATCGTTATTACTACATTTTTGTCGTGATCTACTTCCAAGAATTTTGCTGATCTTAGTTTAAGGAAAGAATTTCAAGTTTTACAGTTGAGCCGCTTTCGTAATTTACGGACTTTCGGGGGGGGGGGGGGAATAGCTGTTAATTTACTTGAAGAAAAAAAAGAAAATGTTCATTTTTTTTCAATAAAGTGTTTCAAGTAAGATTCAACTGAAGATTAAATATAGCGCCTAGAAACTGATAACCTTACGAAGTTGAAAAAGTAGTGATTGAGCCCCTCCTTTACTTGTTTTGTGGTTATTTTAGAAAATTAGATTTGTATCTGGCAGATTTATAGCTTTGTTAATGTGGTTAATTTTGCCAGCATCTTGGTATTACTCAATCATTATTATGAATTGTCTGATCTTGTCTCATTTCTATGTACAAACATACACACAATCGAGGTGGCATCACAAAGTTTGGAAAACTTAAGGTGCAAGATGGCATCCTTTAAAGAAAAGTATTGATAGTTTGTAGTTATTTTAGAAAAAAATATTTGTATATGGCAGTTTGGTAGCTCTGTAAAGGTGGTAAATTTTGTCACTAATATTTATCTAAAAATTCAACATACAGCAGAAAGTTTTTTTTAAGATCACTCAATTATATTTAAGCTAAGAAACAATTTTGCTTCTTGGAAAGAAATATTTATGCCTATTAATGGGGGACCTCGAAAATTATGCTTGGCTTTTCAAAGACTCCCCCCCCCCCATTTCAACTAATTCGGGATATATTATTTTAGTTTTTCTCTGGACAAATTTTGATCTTTCCAACTGACAATTCAAGACTTTATAATGCATGCATTGGACTAAATAGTGATAAGCAGCAAAGATTTAGAAAAATAACCATGTTGTATCTTCCAATGACTAGCATGTCCTTAACCTTTTTGATTTGATTTCCATTGACTGATTATTTGAAAATTATACCTTGAAACATGGAATACATTAAAAGCAAAATGATAATTTTATTATACAATTGGATCGTGAAGGAGGTAGTGTCCTTACGCTGGCTACGGCTTCAGTCATTTTTGCTTAAGCTCCACGTAAGCTCTACCTACTTGGCCTGTTTGTGATATGTGGAATAAAATTGAAGGTGACAAACACCAAAAGTGGCATTACTCACTTCTCCCTTCACTATTCATCCTTGGCTGGGGTAGGGGGAGATAGATTTATACCTTTCCCATTAATACAGAGTGAACACAAACTGTTCTTGGACTTTGAACTTGGCTCACCTAATCCATTCTCTGGGGCGTAATCTGCTTGACCATCCAGCATCTGGGTATTACATAATCATGAATATGAATTGTTTGATCTTATTCTATTTCTTTGTACACACACACACCAGTGAGATGTCAAAACAAAGTTTGGGAAACTTGAAGTGCAAAATGGCATCCTTAGAGAAAGAAAAGAATTGATAGAAAATGAGATTCTTGATTTCTTAGTGGTGTAATTTTGAGAGATACCACCGGCAAATGTTGGTTGACACAAATCTGTCCCTCTTCAGTTGACCTGCATCCATTCCATTTGAGACCCAAGATTTTACATCGACATCTAGTGTCAAATGTGTTCAATTCTTTCTCCTGGGTTGTCTCAAGTTGCCAGGTTTTGCAGCTATAAAGCAATGCAGATGTTAGATTTGAATTATAGAATTTCAAATTGGTTTCAAGGGAAAATTTCCCCTTTTGTATATATATATAAAATATCTATTCTAGAAACTAGGCCACTGAAGAACCAGGTTTGTGTTAATATGACTAAAGACTGATAGTCAATTGCACAACTAATGTATAGAACTCTTTCTAATGAAATTACAAACTCAATTCAAGCATTCATAAAATCAAGATATGTACTGAAACTCGTCATTAAACATTTAGCTTTCCTATTCTTGCTTTACATTTTTATTTTTCTCTTCTAGGTTTCAGATTTTATCCAATCTGAAGGATATTTGGATTGGTAAAAAGCAAGGAGCAATGCATGTGAATGATCTCCCAAATGAATGTCTTATCAAGATATTCCAGTATCTTAGCCTGCAGGACATCGTGCTGGGTGTACGCCTCACCTGTTCGCATTGGTACAACCTCAGTTTCAATGGCTATCTTTGGCGGCATCTCAAGCTGAACGTGGGCGGTTTGGCATCCCGTATGAGTGATGAAAGTTTCCTCTGCTTGCTGCGAAGTATCTCTAAGAGTGTGGAAGAGATTATTTTTGGCTACAGCTGCACTATATCTGAGGCTAGTATCCTACACAATGATATCTATTGTCCCCAGCTAAAAAGCATAGATCTACGAGGCCTGAACGTCAAGGCACATTATATTGACATATTGCTGCTAAAGTATCCCAAAATGGAGAAACTATGCCTGGAGCTGAACTATTCTGAGAACTGCATCCATTTTTTTAGATTCCTTCACCAATACAAACTAATGTATTTGAAGTCTCTTCATGTAGTTCTTGAGCTGGGAATGGATTATGAATCTATGTTTACCATCTCAGAACAGGATGATGAGGAAGCTTTCAAGCATAATTCATTACTTGTCTATTTAAATGAACTTCTATCTGAGTCAATTACTGGTTGTACCTCATTGCAACACTTTTCAATCACATTTAGTCATATGTCTGACAAAACACTAAGCCAGATTGTGAGTAAAAGCAGAAATCTGACTCATCTCAGTATTGCCTACTGTTCCCGAGTAACAGGGACAGCTTTCACTGCCTTGAACCCTGACAATAGACTGGTGAGTTTAAACATGGACAACACACGCTTGACCAATGAAACGATTAGGATTATTGTTTCTAAGTGCCCCAAATTAAAGTCTATATCCTTACGCAATTGTGATCAAGTGACTGATGAGGGAGTCTTGTATCTTGCTAAGAATTGTCCCATGATCAACAAATTCATTCTGAATCATGCTCGATTTAATCAGCATGAACTTAATGATTTAATTGCAGAGTCAAATCAACATCCTTCTTTTGGAAGGAATACACAAAAAAGTACCAACTTATCCACACGGGTCACAGACATTGGCATCACAGCTTTGGCACACAACTGCTACAGGCTGTGTGAGCTTGGACTTGCTGGGTGTACATCACTCACAGACGGTGCCATTAAACAGATTGCTGTATGTTGTCCAAATTTAACTCTTTTGAATCTTTCTGGTTGTATGTATGTATCTGATTCTTCTGTCAATTTGATTATCTTAAAATGTAGGAACTTGGAGAATCTCTTCCTGCAAACCTGCTATAATGTAGCCAATATCTGGTTTTTAAATTTTTCATTCAGACCAAACGGTGACATACCACGCTTAAAACCTTTAACCAGTGAGGAGGTAGATTTCATCACTTCTAAATGTGAGCTTACATGTTCATGCTCTCCTTGTGAAAATACTCTTGGAAATGAGACCCTCCAGGATGGGTCCCAGAAGTGTGCATTCTGTGATGTTGAAAATTATCTGTACTCAACATATAAAGTGAAGCAAGACTTTGCATTGACAACTTTTAATCTTGACTTCTGTAACCAAATCTCTGATGAGTCACTGTGTCGAATCGCTGAGAATTGTCCACTTCTCTGTGAGATCTGGTTACAGGGTTGTTTTCGAATTACAGATTATGGTGTGGGTCAGTTGGCTGAGAAGTGCCCACTATTGACGATTCTAGATGTCAGTGGTGGTTCTGTATGTGAAGATATGACCCTGACAGATGAGACTCTTTACAAGTTGGCTACCCACAGTCAGAAACTGTCTTATCTGAACTTGGTCCGCAATTGGAAGTTCACGATTGATGGAATTTCTGAGGTCCTTTATAACTGTAAAAAATTACACAAAGTTAGTGTTAGTATGAATCGAAAGTGTGGTGTGTCTGAGATTAGTGTACAAAATTCTCTTGACAAAATCTGGACATGCACAGCCATAAAGAAGCTAACAGATACAAACAATGAAAGCTACATGATTCTAACATTGTATCCACATAACAGGAGAGTAATTTGAATAGAGTGAAGGCATTTAATTCTGAAAAGAATGAATTTTCTAGTTTCTATTAGATTTCAAAAGGGCCCTCTCTTTTTCTTCTGAGAAGAAATTTCAATGAAAAATAGCCAAGAGAATGCCAATGATCAAAATTTAGTATCAAAACACTTCCAGTTAAACATTTTATAAAAACTAGTATATGATGTTTTCTTTGGCATGACTTTTAGTGTTTTGTCGTGTTAGTCGATTATTCAATGTATTTTCCTTCTTACAATGTGAAAGTGCATTGAATAACTGTGCCCCAAACCCAGAATTGATCATATTGTAAATTAAAACACTGTACTTTTGGTAAAGGCTTGCCTTTTTGTACCAGTCAGATCAATCTTTGTGTAATTTCAGCTGGGTAAATAGTTATGTCACTCATGGCTTACAGTCCAAAGAAGCTCTACATTGTGAAGAGAAATAAGTTGAAAAATGTCCTCTAGTGATGAAATAGATACAAGGAAAAGTATATAATATCAAGTGTCAATAACTACTGATGATATCCAATATCTGGACGTCCTTTGTAACAAAATTGTAGCTCTTTGATTTGTTGGCTCAAGGGTCTTCTATCAAGATTCTAAGCTTTTCCGGAAATAATAGGAATCTTTATTTTCCTCCTCTCCACTTGAATGACAAATTCCAAATTAGAAATCCACGAATCATCACAGTCTCATAGGTATTTGTTCAGTAGTAATTTTACACTTGATTATTGGTAACTTGAAGATATAGGTACACAATCTCTTATCACTAAGCTTTGGTACTAGGTACTTTTCGAAATTCAGAATTTTTCGGAGTTCGGAATGGTTGTTCGTACAGGTACTGTATCGATAAAGACAAATTCTTCCCTTTCTGCTCCTCACTGTTATCCATAGGAGAATCTTTTTTTTTTTTTTTTTTAAACATTTTTTTCTCCAAAGTGAAAAAATCATCGAAAAATAAACAAAATAGTCATGAGCAGCAGAGGCACATTTGACTAGTAGAAGCATTGGGACACAAACGTGTGGCCTGCGTTGAGCTGAGGCAGTCTTGAAATGATAACTTCCCCAGTGCTCGGAAGTAAATGGAACAACCTTGGTTCACGTTGGGTCTCGTTTAGCCCCTAATGTAAGCATGCAGACGACATCCATGGAAAAAAATGTTTGGTTTTTGGAACTGTTTAATTTTCAGAATTTCGGATAAAAGACTGTGTATCTGTGTGTTCTTAAACTTTTGATGTCTTCTATGTACTATCTCTAAATATTTCTATTAGTGTATGATAGGAATTATTTTAGAAATATAGATGCAAATAATCAGAAATTTTTAAATGCAGATGACCATGTGGAGCAGATTTTGTTTAGCAGAGAACTTTTGTGTTTTTGTTTGGTTTTACAAATAACAGTAGAGCAGTAAATTTTAACCGCTAAATAATTGGTTTATACATTTTTGCATTTTTTTTACCATATATGCCGGACTTAGACAAGTGGTTTACAAGTGTAATCCAAGGACTATCACTCACTGCAAATCAACCAAGCCCCATAGCTGTCAGAACTTCTGTAGACTGACCCCTAGGCATGATACCAGCATATTGAATGCAGTGTAATATTTGCATAGTATATTTTTCTAATTGTCTGTCTTATACATAGGCGTATACGGTAATTCCTAGCATTTTAACATCAAGATTTTCTGAAACTAGAAAAAAAATATAAAAATTCACACTGATGAAAACCTATTCAGTGCCAAAGTTGACATTTTCATGAGTTTACTTATTAAACACCCCCCCCCCCCCCAAAAAAAAACCGTTTGGTGCTGAAAGTGTTAATAACTGAGATAATGAACGTACATTTTTGTTTGTTTTTTTTTGTTTTTTTTTTTTAGGCCTGAGAGTTTAGTGGTATTGTCTGCTTGTGCTTTGAGTAATTTTCTCTGTTTAAGCGTGAGAAAAATATCTAGTAGGTGGCCTATCGGTAACTTTGGAGAGATTTTAAGTTTTGTTTTTTATGAAAAATCATGTATGGGATTTTTTTTTTTTTTTTTTCCATATTAGCTCTCAATGAATTTTTTTTGTTTCGTTTTGTTTCTGCTGCAAATTAAAAAGGGGGAAAAAAAACCTTCAACAATATGGTAAATTCTAAGGATCACCCGAATAAAACTTCGTGCAGACCAACAAATTATTAAACTCTATAGTGGCAATCTAACATTGACCAATGTGCCTTAAACATATACGTTGATGAAAACTAAAGAGATCTTCGAGTGTCATACGAGATAACATTTAAGAATAAAGGGAGTTAACTCCGGTCTCATACATTAGATATTCTTTCCTATTAGGTTTTCATAACAGCTTTAACTTACATTTTCTTGGCCACCATAAGTAAAATATTTTGAATGTTTTTTGTTTTAGAGAGATTTGCTTTATCTTAATTTTATACTAACAAATTCTATATGTAATATTTTCATCATTATCCTTATCCTGTGTTTTGCAATAATTTATCAGACATCTGATTATTTTGACTTCTTTAAATGAAATTTTATCCAGTGCCAAGTCTGTTGTTAATCTAATCGATAATCTGGTCCATAACTACATTCTGTGGCCTTGTCAACTCACTTTCGCTCCGTTGCTGTTTTCTATATTTTGCTGATACCAGGTACTTTTTTGTGGTCCCATGGCTACTACTGCCACAGGGTTGCCTAATTTGATCTGAAGGGGAGATAATTTAAGATACTTACTCACAGGCATTGGAATAGTGGAGAATTAGGAAATTGAGTTTGAATACCAGCCCCTCAAGATAGACACACATTGAGAGACTAGTATCAAACTTCTACCCCCCCCCCCCAGACTTGCTCGATTCCAAAATTCGACACTATTCCAATGCCTGTGTAGGATAATTCTAAAAAAAGCTTGGATTATTTCAAATCGGTTAACTCATTTAACTGCATCATAAACTCATTTCAAAGAGTTATTTCTTTCCGCTCCCTTGTGTGTGAGCTCAGTTAAGATCTGTGGTCTCTCTTTATGAGATACTTGGATTCCAGGCTCCAGGATAATATAATGTAGCCTACAGATCAGATTATATACCAACCTAGACTAATAGAAGATTATACTTGCAAAAATTTTGGCTGAGGAAAGCTGAAAGTATTTTTTAAAATAATGATGATAGTCCAAATCGCATCAAATATTTTGAACTGTTTTCCAGTCATCCCCAGGTTAGTTTGACACTGAAACATGATTATAAACTTGGAAAATAATTGATATTCTGTATATCGAAACTATGTACTTAAAAACAATTTAAAATTAAAACCATGCTTACAACTCAGTCTCATCACAAAGAGCCTTTATTCTTCTTCATAATAAGTAAAGGAAGGCAATGTATTTTTCTACCTTACATCGACATAAACAGTGGAAATCAGAAGATAGTGCTTTTATAATCATTATGTTGGAATAATTTTGTGAAGATGTTTTTATTTAAGCCCAATATAGAAGATATTAACAGATACATAAACTGAAGACTTCTCATCTTATTCAAAGGATAATCAATTGATGGTATTTATCGGTTGCTATATTTAGCTCATAAGTATATAAATCTGATAATTTTGACCATAAAGTTGATTTGCCTTAGTCCTGATTCATTTCTTTATAATTATGAGAGGAGAATACTAGTTTTGCAATTTTCTATGGTGTTCCCAATCTTCTCTATTTAGATTTTCTTTCTTATGAATCATTGTATTTGATGATTATCATAAATATAGACTGATATAAAATGTGCCAAAATTTCAAAGAAATACCCCCAAACAGTCCTGAATCTTTTTAATTTTAAAAAAATTTTTTTAATTATTGAAAATTTTAATTCTCATGATTCATAAGAAATAAGTCTTTCTGTGACTTATCCCAATTTTTTCAAATATGATTTGGGTTTATAAATACACACATGACAAGTGGGGTCAGGATCAATGAGTCTGTAGCCTGGCATATATTAGCTGAATTTTGATCTGAAATTTTCACTGTATAATATTCGATCTATGTGATTAATATTCACCTTTGAATTTAGTGCATTGACAATGAAGGAGGTTATATTGACAAATACTTGCTGTGTAAAATGAATGCTTTTTTCATTGTTAAGTTACAGACATATTGATGTACCTACATCTTTTAGTGTGACTCATTTGTAATATACTTCATACACTCTGAAAGGGTTTTAATCAGAGTAATTATTTAATGTTTTAAACTTGTATCACTCCTTTGACATTAGTAAGATGCTACCTACTTGAACCCCAAAACAATTTAAAATCTAATTAATCTTCTGCTTTTTTTTTTTTTTCTAAATTATGGTAATGTTTACGAAATTAAAATGAGAATTGATCAATTAATCTCAATTTTAAAAGGAAATACTCAGATAGAATCAAATGAAACTGATAAACTAAATTTGAATGGTATCAGAGAAAAAGAGTTCAGTTTCCATATTAATTATTTACTCCTTTTAGATAAAAGATTTTTAAGATAAATTTTCTTCTCTAAATTATTTCAGTATTCAAAAATCCCATCTAAATTTTAGTGTTTCCGTCACATAAATCTTCCTAATGATATCTTCAAAAAGATGTTTAAAAAGAAAAAAAAAAAAAAAGTTATGAAACATGTATGGTGATTGGAAAGAAAAGTAACAATGTTGGCTTGAGAGAAAAGTCAGTTTTAATTTGTAGTAATAAGATATGTGATATTCTAACAAAGTATATGTTAATGACAAAAATCAGAATATTTGTGCACTCTTCTCAGAATCAAAGTGTTGCTGTCCAGTCCCCCAGCTAGAATCAGTGTAGTATCTGTGCACTCATTGAACAGTGTCAAACACAAAATATATGCATGTACATTGCATTTTATGTATATGTTGATTCTAGGCTACCTGCTGTAGAAAATGCTTAGCAAGCTGTCCCAACATCATTTGGCTGTGTGTCAGAATAAGTTTATCGAAAGAGTTGTCTTTGTGGCTGAGATGGTTAGATATTTCTCACGGTTGGTCAATGTTTAAGCCCGGGTAAATTATAGTAATTTGAATGCTGATTTCCGAGACAGGCAAACCTTGATTTTACTCTAGTTTTCTCCTCTCTAGGTATTCCAGTGCCAATCCAAGTTGAACTTTGTGTATTCTGAAGATTATCTTTACTTGTTGCAGTCAAGAGTTTTAAAACACTAAACAGTAAAGTTTTATTGTTTCAACTATAGCAACTTGAAATTTATCTTGTGCTGTATGTTATATCACACCAGTTAAACCCCCGAAGAAATTCAGATATGTTTGAATTTCTATGATAATTTTTTTTTTTTTCCAAAACTTCTGAACTTATTTTAGTGGAAAAATTAATTGTTCCAAATAGTAGGTAGATATTTTAATCTGCAATTGTTACCTTTAGGTGGAAGATTCAATTGTTTCAGACATTGATAAAAAGTCACACTATTCATATGAGTATCAGATATACGAAGGTGTAAATTGCTTTGTTTTTAGACGTCACCTGTTGGATGCAATAAGTAAATTTTTTTACCTTGAGCTGCTCCTTAGGTAAAATACTAATCTTCTGCTGTACCTGAAGTTGTAGCCGGTTGTGAGTATATTGTTATTACTTAATTTTGAAACAAAAGTTCAATTTTAAAGATTTTCCTTCCATTATTAAATTCAGACTCTGCTGTTTCTTCTTTTTTCATGAATAATGAAGTTAAAATCTAGGAACTAGTTGAAGGTTTTGGAACATGGGCTATTCCAGTGTAAATTCTGACAGGTTGCCTCCCTTTTTGGAACTTCATTTTACTTCACTTCTTTGCTCTGACAAAAAAAGGCGGAGACCACAAATACTGTTTGTTTTACAGTGATCCATTATAGAGACATCACACATCTTCCTCTCTCACCTACACCCTAGTCTCCTGCCATCCACTCCAGCCTCTGACGACTTAGTTTGACATATCATCATAATCATTTTGGCAGTCTGGAAATGTTTTCAAGAAATTTCAATATGAATTAATAGTAATTGCTTCTTTGCTTTACCCCATTTCAGCTTACAAAAGGCTTCTATGGGAACACCCTACTTTCAGATAGTAGGGGGAGGAAAACTTGTATTGGTAAAAATGTCAGTTAGCATTCAAAATTACCCCATTTCTTAAACAAAACAATTCATTTTAAAAACCATACATGCCGGACTATAAGATGAATGGCTCACAAGGGTATTTAGAGGGTTATCACTCTACGCAACTCCTTCAAACCTCATAGCTCTCAATATGGCACTTTGGTAGATGGCCTCATAATCATAATAACATTGCATTGGACACAGTGTAATATTTACATAGTTTTATATAAATTGGCAGATGCGGTTATGATTAACCATGGAATTTGCAAGGTATTCTTCCTAGTTTACAAATTATTCAGTTGAGAATTCATAAATCAAAGTGCATTGGCCAATTTTATTGTCTTTATATGTTTTTGGCTCTTAATTTTTAATTTTTTTTATTTTCAAGTGTTGCTTGTGATGTTTCTTGTTGGGGTAACAATGCTTTTATTTGAACATTTACAAGGACAATCATGATATTGTGATTAGTGGCTGTCTCATTCGGTGGTGTTTCTTTTATAAATCCTGTCATACTTTTTTCCTTTTTTTTTTTTCTTTTTTTTTCCATCCTTTTTTTGCTCCAGAGCCTCCAGAATTGTGCAAAATTATCCCCAACAAAAGCCCATACTGATTCTCAAAAGTGTGTGTGTGTGAGATGGGGGAGTAACAAGCTTTGATAGAACTAACAGTGGTAATTAAACTTGTAATGTTGTGACCTATCTCATAGCTGAAGTAGTCAAGTATTTAGTTACTGGTGCAAATGGTTGGTGTTCGAACCCTGTTGAAAGCTAGGATTTAGACAGCTGATTTTCAAATACACAGGCCCTCCCCTCTTGGAAAATAAGTGTAATATTATCTCCCTCTTCCTTGACTTTGTCTCTGCTAAGTTAAGCCCTCTTTATGCTGATTTCTTTCTTGTCACTATTTTCTTATGAGGATGGTCAAAAATGCATTTTGAATCTATTTCCTTTCATTAGAAAAGTCTAAGAGCTAGAATGAAAGCTGAAATGAAAAATAGAAAACATCTTCTTTCTGGGATCCACAGATTTTATTTAGCAGCACTTTTTTGTAAGTTCTTTGATGACTGACTATGATATAGAGATGCATGTCCAAGAACTGAGAATTACTTCATGCTCTGCTCTGGCAAAAAATAGCTTTAAAGCAAGGGTTCTCAAACTTTATTTTATGACAGCACAATAAGAAATAAATTTGACTTACATGGCTGAGTGGCTGTTTACTCCTTTAAAAGATGAATATATATTGGTATTGCGAGGGATGTTTAATTTTCTGGTCACTATCCTGCTTCCATACAGCAGCAAACATTGAAGCAGTAATGAAGGAATGTACTATAAGCCGATGTATTGTAAAAATGAAATGAACGTTCCAGTAGTCTATTGAGAACTTACTTATATACATGTACCTGTACATTTTATTTTCTCATCAATTCCCAAAGAGGTTAAGATCTCACTAAATCTAGTGACAAAACCACTAGACTGGTAACTCTGCAGCAGAAGCAAAAGAGAGGTATAATACCCATACTAGACATGGTTAAGGCTGGAAACATTTATGCTGCACACTCGAAAGATAGTTGTGACACATTATTGTTGTGTGGCACACAGTTTGAGAACCACTGCTTTGGTAAATTGTGTTGATTATCTATCTAAGAGAACGCATCAATGCAAATGACCTAAATTACACTCAAACATGTGGGTAGCTACATGATATACTCATGTATATTGTAAAGTCAATTTATAAAATGCAAAAACCTTCTCTAGAACCAAGAATACTGTATATTTTGGCTGATAAGACAACACTTGGAGCATCCCGCACCCCCTAAAAAATAAGTTCATCCTAAAAGCCAGGTATAAAAACAGTTACTTAAAAGAGAGCTAAAACCATGAAATTCTGACTTCTCATCATATACTAAGGTTGTCTTATTCACTGAAATATACTGTAATTACATTTTTTGATTTAGAGAAGAAAATTGTGGCACATTCAGTCGCTCTGGAAAGAGAAATGGTTGACTTAAAAACTTCCAAGGAAGAATTGTTATACATTTTTTTCTTCATTCTTGTCAAAGATCTATTTGTAAAAGTGTGTTACCTCAAAATCTCTACCCTATTTTACAACTGTTTAATTCATATTTTTTTTTTTTTTGTTCAAAGCTTTTCTTTCAATAGCTGTGAAAAATTATGGAAAAAATTATTTTATAACTGCTGATAAACTAAATTGTCTGGAAAAAAATTTTGTAAGTATATTCTGCAATGAATAAAATGATTCAAAGAAAATGCTCTTTTTTTTTTTTCCCATTTTTTTCATGTTCTTAAGTAACAGAGCCTCAAAAAAAAAAGTAACTAGTTTAAATTCCTTTAATTTGATCATGTTTGCTTGGTAGCTATTTGAAAAATTGCCTTTCGTTAAGTCTATCTAAAGAAGTTTACTTTTCAAAGTGCCTTTTGCAAGAATCCGTGTGCACTTGTTTGTATTTTACCACATCTAAACTGACTCATGAATAATTTATGCATTTTTAGACCTGAAAACAAAAAAAAATAGGAAAAGAAAAAAAAATATGGTTTTACATTTGATCTCAAAGGTTCCCAGTTTTCATTTCACTTGCTTGTGAAAACAAATTAAGTGTAACAAAAAGTATTAAGATTTAAATTGTCATCTGAATTTTCCTTTCTTGAAACTCTAATCTTAGCTTGTGGTATGTTATGCAAAATATTTGGTCATTGAAGAGGGCACTCTATGAAGAGCTGAGAGAGTAGTAGTTAGTATATGGCTTGAAAAAATTGGTTTTGTGTAGGAGGTCAATCAAGGATAAGTTCAGCCCAACCTGTTTCAAAATAAACAGTATAAGTACTGGCTAGTAGTTCTGGTTCTCCAAAGTTGGCTTTAACTTGGGAAAATGGTATTTCTTTTCATGGTCTTGTTTGCAAATGTGACAAAATTCTCAAAACTGAGAGAAAACCCGAAATCTGGTTCAAACTTTTGAGGGAGTTTTCAGTCATTGCAGTTCTATGGCAAATTCAAAAAAATTTTGGTTCTGTGATTAATGACAACTCTAGTTCTGTCTGTGAGTCAGGGCTTTTATCTTGCAACAGAATACTTGTAATGGATTAACTTACAATGGCTATTATCTTGCAATTGATAATTATTCTTCACCACCTGCCGCAGTTAATTATGGAAGCAATGTTTTATCTCTAAGCTATGTTTGTAGGTACTGATATAAATTTTCAGAAGTTGGAGGGGTGGGGATGAAAAAATAATTTAAGTGGAGTTTTTTTTCTTTCTTTTTTTTTTCTTTCTTTTTTTTATTTTTTTTTTAAATTCTTCATGTAAAAATTCAGTTGTGAGTTGACAACTGAGTTCTGTTATCTTTCATTCCAATCAGAGGCTTGTATATTTTCTTTACCTTTTTATCTATTCATTTATTTATCTATTCATTTTCAATCCACCAAAGTTACTGCTATGTTCTCTTCATCTTTCTTCTGTGAGAATTCAGGATAAGGGTGGTGCCAGAACCATTTTTTTTTTTTTTTTTTTTTTTTAAAGCCCCTGATGATAAGAGTCATGTCTTGAACGATTGCCAGTAACCACTAGATATGATGGTTATACCTATGTGTGTTCTTTCCATTTCGGGAGGAAGGCAAGGAATGAATCATATTGGTAAAGTCGGGATAAGTATATAAAGAAAGTTATTTTGAAAACAACTTTCATGTGTGATCATATACTTGATATCTACTAAACTTAGCCTAGACAGTATGAAGCCAAATTGTGCTGCACCTTGTCTTCCAAGAAAGGAGAACCGCCATGTATTGAAAATCGGTATTTGAAATCCTGGCTTCTCACCTGGGCTTGAACTCTAACCTCTTGCACTGTAAAGAATATACATATGAATTTTTATTTGAATTTATGCAATTGTAAAAATAAAAGAAGCAAATTGACTATGAATTAGAAGAGGGATAAAAAATCAAATGAGTTATCTCCCTTTAGTTATTTTATCAATATTTCATAGAAAAATTTATTTTGTTATTCATAAAAATGTTAAACAAACCCAAGAGTCCTACTTTAGATGGACGTATCGTCTGTTTGTGCTACTCTGAAACTTAAAAAGGAAAAAATTATTCGATTTTCGTCCTGTTAATCCAAGACTTTATGGACTTCAGTGCTTATCGATGAAAGTCATTTCTCTAATGCTTTTATCATTCCCAATTTTATATGTAAGGATCATAGTGCAATATCTGTGTTCATTGAAAGGTATTATGCACAAAAGATTTATTTGTATTATATGTATATATATATATTGTATGTGTATCAAGGCAGCAATTTTTCTTTCAAACGTCTTATTGAACACAACTGACAAAGTTTGTTGAATCAACATTTTTACTAGATTTTGTTTGTGAATAAGATGTTTCTACACAAGTTCATATGTTCCTTGACTTGCATTAAATATTGTATTTGCAAACAAGAAAAACTAAAAAGGTTTGCATTTTATTTATATATATATATATGTGTGTGTGTGTGTGTCTGTATTTAGGATGTCATTTATTCTACTTTCTAGGAAATCAAAATAAAATTTAAGGATTGTAGTTATTTCATAATTACCTTACTCAAAATAAATCATATTTTTCATCTTAAAATTATGCAGAAACCTCTTCCTTCACTAACACTCATAGAAATTTGCTTTAATAACTTATGGAAATTCATCATGTTTGTAAGGATTAAATGTTAAGAAAGGTCAACTTCCTCAATTAACTGATTAGGTTTTGGCTTACCATCAAAAACAGAAACTTCTTACCTGATTTAATAGTACAATGGATTAACCTCAACTAAGATAATAGTTGCACTCATGATTCTCAGTTACCACTCATTCCTGTCAACTAATTTCATATTAACTAATTAGTGTGAAAAAAAAAAATCACATATACAAGAATGTTATAAGTAATGCTCCAAAATTTTCTCAAGAATTTTGTAATCTTATCAAATTGTATATTTCATCAGAGAACTGTGACCTGTGATATCATGGATAGCATTCATAAAACAAATATGTCAACATTATCGTTCATTGCATATAGACCAACGCAACAAATATCAAAAACATAAGTAGGAAACAAGCAGAGGTAAAAATTTCCATAGTATATTCAGCCTGGGAACAGATGTAGTGATTATACCATAATTATTAAAAAACAAAAAATCTTCCCTTGTGTATAATATGCCCTGACTTTCCAGAATTCATTGTGGCTAAATTCAACCTTTGTTTAACATTTTTACCTAGAAATGTTCTCACAAAATAAAAACAAGCTAGCTATGAAAATAAGTTCATTCTATGAAGAATAAAATTATAAACAAGCATTCATTCCAGTGTTTAGTAAACTGGAAGTGGTTATTACTATTACTACTACGTCAGTGTGTTGCAAATGAAAAATCATTTCAACTTTTCATCAATCACTTACATTCACCTACAACACCACTTCATAGATAGCTTCACTAGCTAAACTCAGTCTGGGGCGTCTGTCGTAAACTGAACTTCTATGCATGTATGACACTGTCCACTCTCTTAACCATAGCATCTAATTGAACATCTTACACAAGTGCAGTTATGTGTAGAGGAAGATGGGAACTAGATGGCTGATGGTAATTCTGGATGTTCTGAGAGTCCAAACTTCAATCCATGTTGGAGGCAGACAGAGAAAACAGCAGCATTTCTGAAGTTGGAAGAAAAGCTGATTGAGTGGGTGGAGGAACGCAGAATGGTCAACATTGGAATCAGCACAACTGACTTGTCTCTCAAGGCACTGGGAATCCTCAAGGAGATGAGGATAACTCCTGACAACTTTGTTGCCAATGTTGGGTGGAGTAAATGCTCTTAGGAAAGACATAGATAGTTACAGGAGTTTCGGTGTTTCATCATCAAATGACAGGAAGCCATGCATCGTCTTCTCCGAGAAAGACCTTGCCAAATGACTATCTATTCTCTATATATTTGTCTCTTTAGCTCAATGGTAAGAGCATCGCTACATTGAAGCAGCTATGCTATCAATGGCAGGTCCAATCCCTACAACAGCCCCATTTGCTTTAATTGTTTATTCTATTTATGTTGTCTAAATTAAGTGATATATTAAGTGTGTAATGACAGGAAATCATTTCTAATAAGTTTAATTTATATACACACACATATATGGGATTAGGAAGATTGGAAGGAGACTGCCTGCTTCAAAAATCAGTTGTTGAAATCTCCTAAAATATCACTTGTTATTGATTTATTCAGAACATTTTTAAATGTCAAAGTAATGCATTCGAAAAAATTTCAAACGTCCGATTTATCTCCCTTTATCACTATCTTAAAAGTTGCTATTGGATTACCTCCCTTTATTCCTCTCCCGAAAATGATTTTCCAATTTATAATACTTTCTAAAAAATATGATCCTCAAACGTCCAGCTATAACAGTTGAAAAAAAACACAGAAGTTTTTCCATGTTAAGATGAATGAAAAGTTATCACATATCTGCAATGGTTCAAGAAACGTTAAACACTTGAACATCACTAATGAGTATTAACCCAGCCAGAACACTTTGTGGTTGATTCATTAGGTTATTCAAGAAATGTGTTTAAGAAAGCAGATAGCATCTGGTTTGATTGAAGGTAGAAAAACTACGATTGTTTTGTATTCGAGATGAATGAATAGAACCAATGTTTAACCTTTATGAGTGTACAAAAGGAATGGAGTTGGTCTTCAGCTTTCTGTTACCATGCAAGTTACTGTGGAGACAAATTGTTGGAAGTAACAGGTAGGTAGCTGCAGAAATGTGTTGAAATCTATGACAATATAATTGGTTCAAGTGTAGTATTCAGAAATGAAGAGAAAGGGCATGTATTAACAATATCAAGAATTTTCTTTTATACACATAACTTATGCAAGTTATTGGTTAATACAGTATGAACAAAATATACATAACAAATAGGACATTGTAAAAGTGAGTTAGTATACTTTACTTTTTGGTAAACAGTCTTGTTGCAACTGAATGTAATTGCTACTAAGCAAAAATCACAAACGATAAAGAAAAAAGAATAAAAAACGCTTATATAGGCTCATAAATACAGGAAGTAGATCCCAGCAGCTCAGCACAAACCTTGCAAATTCAAATTAAATCGACCAATAGGAAAGTACTACAACTTATTTTTAGAACGATTGAAATTACTGTAATCAATTTCACCAGAAGCTGTTTGGAGTTGGTAGATTCACTTAAATACACACCAACAGGCCAACTCCAGTCATTTATTATTATGTACAAATATTTATTCTATTATTTTATAACTAGTTCTACTCTCTCTGGTGTGAGGTACAAGTTCCAGTCTTGTCAAAATCTACTTCTTCATTTCTGACTTTGCACTGTTTGTTTTAGTGATCAAATGCAGTTATAGAAGTTGTTGGTTAATACAACAAATACATACATGATAAATTGGACATTGTATGACCATAAGATTTCAAAATCATTGATGGTACCCCAGAGCATGTTTTTAGTTAGTTTTTGAAAATTCCTTACTGGGGGTGGGGGTTCAATTCATGATGAAAACCTCTCCTAAATTGATCCCTTACTTTCTGTCCTCTAGTGTTCTGAAAATTTACTGTCTTACTATAATGATTCACCAATATCATAGGAAATTCTGTTGACCAATCAGTTAGCAGTGCGGAAAATGTACTAGGCAACTCTAGTTCAAATGCTGACTGAGACTAGCACTAATGTCCCTGGGAAAAGTATGAATCCATTTCCTCCCCCCTCATTTATTGGTAAAATAGCATATGGGGAAGTGATCGACACTACTTAGGATATTTGTCACCTCTAAGTCTATTTCATAAATTGTAAACTTTGAAGAACGAGACAGTGATGCTTCTGATATGCAAAGACGGCCGATGCCATACTCAGCATAAGAGTGCTCCTTTACTAAACTAAACACTCGGATTTCCATCTATTTTATCAATATTTTTTTTTTCCTCCACCTGTAAGTATAAATACACGTTGAATTCATTTGTTTGTTTATGACTGGCAGTGTTAATGCTTATTGAAGAATTTACTTCAACAGAGGTTTATCTGACTGTCCATCCCTATTTGAGATCCAACCACAAAAACTGCAAAACATAGCCACCCTGAAATCTTCTGTGTGACACTTTGTGTGTGTGTGTGTGTGTGTGTGTGTATATATATATATATATATATATATATATATGCATGAGATTATGTAGCATGTGTACGTAATGTGTGGATGTTCATAGATCGCATGTGTGAGTATGTGTGTGTATGTAGAGTGTATACTAGTGTGCATATTCATGTGTAAATGTATACTTTTGAGTATATATGTATAGCTGGCCCTTTTGCATTGGACCAAGTGTATATATGTAGCATCTGTATATGTTAGCACATATGAAGTGTGTATAAATACACATTAGTATATAACAGTTATGTGAGTGTATGTAGCCTGTGTGTCTGGTATATAGGTATATGGACATACTTATGCTCTACATGTATACATATACTGTATAAGCACATGCCATATATGCACACACATACCATCTATGAACATGCACATATGTCACATATACTGTATACTTCCAATCACTCTTGAGCACACTTGCGATGTATACACACATATATATAAACACATCCAAATTACATGCAAGCACAGGCCACATCCGCGTATAGGTACACACCCAGCATACATGCATATACACAGGTGGCATGTTTTTTAATGTAGTGTGTGTATGTGGTGTGTGTGTAAATGTATGTGCGTGTATATTACAACAATAGAGCAGGTATAGCCAGTGAATAAACAAATTGAGAATTTGGAGTTAAAGCAGTTATTTTGGCCCTTGCGTTATTGGCAGCTGTTTGACTCAATGCTAAGAACAACGCAGCGTTCAAGCAGCTACCTACCCAAAATGTGTTTGCAGGGAGCGGTCAATTTACAATGTAAATTTCTGCTCGAGTAGGAACATTTTTTTTTATTTTACGCCTACTTTTCAGCTGAAAAAATGGATGTTGATGAAAATAAGTGTTTTGAACTTCATATCAGTCCTAGAGAGGAGGAGAGAGTAAGTGTGAGAATGGCTGTTCATTGGCTACTAATGGCCTTGATGCTGATGAAGAACAAGTTGGGACTCTGTATCATTCATAGAGAGGAAGGTAGAGTAACTGGGAGAATGTTTATTTATTTCAAAAGATGTGTATATACATTCAACATTTTCTGAGATTGTAAAAAATCTTAGTGACAAACATCACTTTTTAACAACAAATTGAATCAAACACTATCTGACTTCCATCCATCTATACATCTATCTATTTTATTAAAAAAATTTTGTCAGCAATTTACTCTGCCTTTTAGAGTTGGTATCAAACTAGAGTATTTGGTTTCTCTATTCGTTGAATAAGAAATAGTACTTTAGTCTTTATCTTGATTTCTATTTTCAGCATTTGATGACTGTATATTGGATTGGTGTCAAGTAAAGATACAAGCCTCTCTTTTTAACTGTCACATTTATCTCTTTCCGGTGTTAGGTGTAATGGTGATAGCCTAACAGAAATTTTTTTTTCTGTGATTCTTAGTTGGTATTGGACAGATAAGAGATGGGGAACCAGTAGAGTTTTATACTGTGAGGTTATGGATTTTATGATTACTGGATCAACTACTAGGGATTATATTTCACTGTTCTTGCTTAACGTCAGTTACACACTTGACTTACCAGAAGTGGAATTCTTGAATAATCCTTGAACTCAAGCTTGAGTTGGCGAATGGAAATTAGTGTTTTGATGTTCATGTCCTGTTATCGGAAAAATGTAGAAAAAAGTTAAAAGTGCAAATTTTCAGATTACACTGTATTCAAAATTAGGATAAAATGTAGAATACAGATCCCTCTCACTATATTAAAAAATATTGTTAAGAAATATTGAATTTCAACCTTGGTTTGATTAGATCAAATTTTGATTACAATCTGATCTGAAAATTTGCACTTTTGACTTGAGTCAATTTTAGGTTTTGGATCCCACATTTGATCGCTGTTATGTAAGTAAATGATTAGCTATTGTCTTTTTCATGAAATTCATTTCCTGTAAAGAGAAAATGTTTTTGAAAAGCAGAGCGATTAAAATGTGGAACAATCTTTTAAAATTTCATACTCTTAGTCTCGTATATTTTAGATATCACTCAACGATGGAGACAGAACTTGAGAATCTGCTTGGACTGCCGGTGATACATGAGATGCCACCATGAGTGGGAATTGATAGCTACAAGTGGCTTAGTGTTAATAGGGAAATATTTTTCCCAGAACACACAACTTAATGAAACACTAGCAGAATGAATTGCATTTCTCAGACTGGAAAGTTGCTATAAATGGGTCAGAATTGTTGTTGATGAAGACATATTTGGCAAAATGAAACATTATTGGATTCCATGCAAAAAGTTATCTTTCATGTCGGGGAATGAAATGGCTTTCAAATACATTCATAGCAATTTGCTTTTTAATGCATTTTTTTTTTTTTTTTTAAAGTTAGTTCATTAAAGGTTGGGGAAGGTCTATGTTCTACGACAGATGTTGATTTAAGTTCACCTTAATCTATTACAACTGGCTATTCTGCACTGTTTGGGAGGAGAAGATAGAGATACACTCAAACTTTTTCAAATAGATATTAGATACATCTAAAATAAAACAGTCACAATGTAAGGGCTTATTTTCATGCTAAGATTTCTGGTAATTATTGTGTCAACTTGAATTTCAAGGTTGCTGATCTTGAGATTACATCATCTGTTAATTGTCACTTGGTCTTGGTTGGTTTATTCTTGAATCCTTGAAAACAGCTTAGAGTATCGCACGCTGGATTATGAGCTTCCTTTTTGGAGAAGGTATAAAAAAAGGAAGGAAAAGTATAAGTAGAAATCTGTTGATTATGATTCATTACATGCTATGTTCTCCTTTCTCAGTATTTCCAAGAGATTAATCCTCTAAATTAGTCTGATGATAGACTTAAGAAATGACTGTGTTATTAAATCTTTTGTGTCACTTAAATCTTCTTAGCCACTCCAGGGATTTCTCTCTATTTTGTTGTATTTTCTTTCTATCTTTTTATTTATCTATCCTATTTCAGAGACCCTATAGAATTTTTAAGAGAATTTCATAGGATGTCCCAGTGCATGCATGTTTTGTTATTAAGAAAAAAAAAATTAGAAAAAATGAAATAATATTTCTCAATCAAAAAAAAAAATCCTGGATCTGCCGCCTCCCCAAATTAATCAATTCTTCCTTACCCCATGGCCTGCTCGTCCAGAAAATTTCATTGAAATCATTTAAAACTTTTAGAGATATTATATTGACAGACATATAGCTACGATGCAAGGGAGGTCACTAGAAAGAATTCCCAGATCTGTCCGAAAATTTAATCAGTTCTTCCTGAATCCCAAGCCTATCATCTTACAAAGTATCATTGAAATTTATTGAACTTTTGGAGATATTGTGTGAAGACAGGCAAATAGATGAATGGGCATAAGTGAATATCTCTTCCAACTTTGTTGGTAGAAGTAAAAAATACCACAAAGTATATTTTATGTACGTATATATATATATATATATATATATATATATATATATTATTGTTATAGTGTCATCCACAGACAGCTGTTTCGTTGTATTACAACTCTTCAATATGGTTATAGACTATCTATTATCCCATCCAGTACTTCTGGCCTGGAGACCAGTGTCCTACATCTGCGCTACTGAACTTGACAGTCAGTAAGGTTGAATTATGTAAGCAATATATTTATTTTGCATATATTCCCCATCCACCAGAGTGCTCTATTCCTATGGAAGAGCATTGATATATATATATATATATATATATATATATATATATATATATATATATGGCTCTCGTCACAGTGCCACACAAAAGACTAATAGCAACTTGGAATCTCATAAAATCAGAGAAAAGATTATGGAGTGAACTCCTCACTATCCAAGTGGAAGGATTCAGTGAACAGATATAGTGGAATCTCCTGTGTACTTATATGCAGATGATGCTAAGATATTTAACTTGATCAAAACCAGGGAGAACCTGGACACCCTACTGAGAGATCTTGACAAATTAATGCAGATGTGGCTTTTGGAATTTCATCTGGATAAAGGTAAACTTATTGCGTATTGGATGACGCAACCCAGACACTGAATACAAGCACTTGTTTTTGGGTGATAGTTTAAAAATAATGAAAAGAGGAAAGGATACAAGAGTAATCATAAACCATGAACTCAGTTTTGGCAGACATATTTGAGAAAAAGTTTTTAAAAATCCAGTTTAATGATGGGAATTTATAAGAGTATTCAAGCATAAGGAAAAGATAACATTTGTCCCCCTGTACAAATCCTTAGTTTGAACACACATTGAGTATGCAAGTTCAAACTTGGCACCATAAAAAACAAAACACATTTAGACAAGTACCTGGAATGGCAAATCTAACTTATGAAGAGAGTTTACACAAACTGAAGCTACCAACTTTTGGCTGTAGGAAAGAAAGAGGAGACCCGATAGAAGTATATAAGATCATGAACGGAAATCATTACAAGTGGGTTGGTAGCTTCATCAAAAAGTGGGTATGAAATACGCAAACAGGAAACGGGGGGGGGGGTGAGAAATATACCTCCAAAGAGCCAGGCTGGATATATGAAAATATAGTTCACAATGTCTGCATGGTGTTGGTATGGAATAGTCTACTTAATGAAATAGTGTGTTCCAAAAGAGTGAGAGTTATTTCAAAAACAGACTTGATAAATACTGGGATAAACTGGTGATACAACCACAAATCCACAAAAAAAAACATTTGGAAATCCTGTGAAAATCTAAATGGGTTACAAGAGTCCCGAGAAGAGGATTTAACATAAAACCTGTACCAGAAAATATCAGTATACTAAGCTAAAACTCAGCCAACGCAGAAGCAGTGTGCATAATTTGTCTTAATTAGAACTAACTCTCCAAGTATAATTCTTACTATATTTTATTACATTTTTTAATGATTATGTCATGTCATGTTATCTAATGCTACGTATATCTGGTTGTTGGAAATAAAGTTAATGATTATATCCCCATAGTGGTGGTGGGTAACAAAATTATTCAATCGGAAAACAAAATCATTGTTTTGTAGAACATTGAACAAATAACGAAAGTCTTGTTAAGAAATATTTTGATTGAAAAGTCAGCAGAAGGGGTAGGTTGGTGCAATTTTCTTCATCTTCAATTTATCTTTTGTTTGTATAAATGACACAGAAATACAAACAAACAATATTGAAAGATTTGGAGGTCATTTAGGGAATTCATTCCTTAGAATATCTACCCCCCAAATCATCAAGAATGATTGGTTATTTTGACTTAAAATTCAATAACAGATTAACAAAAAATGTTCAAGAATTATTCATCAATTGGTAGTCACTATAAAAATTGAGATTAGATTACAAAATTTTCAATCATATAATATCTAAAGATAATTTTCTTCCCCACCATGAAGATAATCCAAGTTATTATTTTTAGCACTTTTTCTTTTTTTAAAATCTGTAATTTATGTAAAATTTTGCTGATTTGCAAGGGACACTATTCATACATCACCATTCACACTTCTTGCTTATAAATATTCAAAGAAATGTATCATGATCTTACAGTTCACATTGTTATAGTTCATGAATTTTTTAAAATTATATTTTGCTAGAAAAATTGAATACAAAGTTTCCTTTAACATGAAGCATAAACAGTGAGATATGAATATTTTGGGGGGATTTGCTGTGGTGAAATTTGCATGAGGGAATTTACCTAGAACCATATTCAGTTGTGTTTAATAAGTGGTTTGGTCCTGTGGTATTTACTAGACCTCTATCATAAAAAAAAAGAAATGTTGAGGGTGTATATTGTCATGTATATATGTAAACATAATTTAGATTCCTTGCTGATAACATTTGACTTACACCTACACACACTCCTGTACCAAACACGAAATGTTTAATGTATGCATAGACACGTATGTATCTTCTGTTTGTGTGTGTATATATATATATATATATATATATATATATATATATATATAGATATACTTATATATATATATATATATATATATATATATATATATAGATATACTTATATATATATATATATATATATATATATATATATATAGATATACTTATATATATATATATATATATATATATATATATATAGATATACTTATATATATATATATATATATATATATATATATATAGATATACTTATATATATATATATATATATATATATATATATAGATATACTTATATATATATATATATATATATATATATATATAGATATACTTATATATATATATATATATATATATATATATATATATAGATATACATACATATATATATATATATATATATATATATATATATATATATTGTGTCATCCACAGATAGCTGTTTCGTTGTTTTACAACTCTCCAGTGTGGCTATAGACTATGCATTATCCAATCCAGTACCACGAGGCAAGATCGAAACCTTAGCTTCAGACCCGGAGGCTGGTATCCTCCCTCTACTCCACGGAACTAGACAGTCAGTGAGGTTGAATTCAAGCGATATATTTATTTGTCGTATATATTCCTCATCCACCAGAGTGCTCCATTCCATGTTGGAAGAGCATTGCATAAACTTACAATGAACAAGTTACCTCACTTAGAGAGTGCTCATATGAGGTTTCTCAGGAAATTATCACATCTTTTCATTAAATTTGTTGTTTTTATCTTCCTTTTCCTCTTTAAGCCCCCCCTCTCCCAAGAGCAGGCAGCCCAATGTTCTCTCACTCTTTTTTTTTTTTTTTTAGCACTACATCAGTGTGCGCCCCCGTTCTTTTAGATATTCATTGTACACAGCAGTAGAAGTGGGGGAACTCAGGGCTGCCTGCTCTCAGAGTGTGGGGAAGGTTTAGGCATCTTAACCTCATGATGAGATTTTTTAAAATTTAACCAATTTCAAAGAGGTTTATTGGATGTTTATTTGGATATATACTGGTTCATTTTTTTCTCATCAGTAAATTGTCCGAACAGAAAATTTTAGTAGTACATAGATAGCAAAGGAACACCATTCACCACCCCCCACCCCAAAAGTAAGGGAATGCCAATCCCACGTGTTCCCACTACACCACCGATAATACAAAGTAATCTGCCAAATTTTGGTACAGCCCGTCTCGCTGAAAAGTACATAAACTCCCAGAGTTCCCGTGACAAAACTCTGCTCTCAGAAGTTATGCCAGACAGCAGTCTGATGAATCAAGAAAAAAAATATGAATTGCATTATTTGTGAGCTTGATAAAACTTGCTAATATTGTAAGTCTAGAGGTGAAAGCTTAGAGGATTTTATCTTTGCTACAAGGTGAACTAGAAGACAAATAATGGGAAGAATAGGGTCACTGCTGTTCTAGGCTGATTATGAATGAGGTCTGATTGCTGCCCTACTTACTCAAGTTCATGATAAATGGAAAATATATCTAATATGTATAGCAGGTGCTGCTGCTAATGATATGTATGTATATATATATATATATATATATATATATATATATATATATATATATATATATATATATATATTCTTTCTTTCTGTTGTTTACCATTTTCCAGTTTGCTCTACCCAAGAAAAAAAGGCTCCCTCTCTTACTAGACTGTAAAATGGATTGCCAATTGTGGTAAAAATGAAAACGACATAATGAGTTCAATTATCTGAAAGCTTGGAATAATAATGATTCATCTCAAAATCATAACTGGTCTATTTAGAATGTATATCTTTATTTACATGATTTACAAAGAATGAGCTCACAGTTCCAATAGCTTCGGAATGATACTGACTCTTCTCAAGATTATAAGATAGCTTTTCTCAACCATTTCTGACTTGAAGAACCCTTGAAATGACTTTCATATCTCAAAACACCCTTAAAAAATGTTTAGTTGAATTTCTTAATACACTGGTATGTAGTGAGGCTAAAAAATGTCAGTGAGTTCAAAAACTTATATTATGATACAACTACCAGTATTCTACAGTGACCAGGAAAATAGTTTTATATATATTTGTTCTTTTTGAATGAAGTCATTCAATATGAAAAATGTGAAATAGAATTCAGTTTACTTGAAGAAATATTGGTAAACTTTGTTTACCTTTCATAAAATCCATGTTTTTCATAAACTTTATATCTTTACATGAAAAAAAAGAAACACAGCAAAGATAAAATAAAATTATCAATTAACTACTTTATTACAAAGAAAAACAGGTCTGGTTAGTCACTCAAAACTGTCATGTGACCAACGTTTTTTTGGCAGCATGCCGTATTGAGGATGATCAATTAAAAGATTGGAAAAGAGGTGATCAATAGATTAGTTACTTCTCTCCTCTTTTGTTGGGCAGTAATCACTAAAAAAGTCTCAGTCAAAAATGAAAAATAGTCACATACTAAGGGATTATTTTAGAATAAACTCAGATTGCAAATTGACCCCCCCAACCTATTTAGGGGGGAGTTTTGATAAGAAAATTTTTTTTCAATTTTCTTCACATAATAAGGAACAAATGTTGAAATTTTCAGCCCTCTTGCTCCATTGGTGTGACCTGAGCACATGATACATACATACGTATATTCACAACCAGCCAACTGGTCAGAATCCCTTAAAAACTGAAGAAGCCTATGTTGGCTGCTTTAATTGAAAGTTTCTAACTTGGTTTTCTAAAGAGAGTTTTGATTTATCAAGATGGAGTTTGTTTATTCGCAATATAAACTCAAATATTAGTCACACATATAAATTTTCACAGAAGCCCTACTGACCTATGAAATCTCCCAAATCAATTTATTGAATATCAGACTACAATTGAAGAAATCTCAGTAACTCTTTGTGTGTGTGTGTGTGCATTGCAATTACATGATAGCAGGCCATTGTACAAGCATTCTTCAGATACACAGTTATCAGATTGGGCTACAAAGGGAAATAATCCAAACTTTATCTCTGAGACTTACCCAACACCGACAAATGTTGAACCTCTGCTTCCAGACTTAATTTCAAAATCCACTCAATTCCAATGCCTGTTATGGTTTAGTCTTTGATAAAAAGGTTGGATTATTTCCCTTTGTAGCCCAATGTGACAACCCTGGCCAGATAAAACAGTCATCACACGAGGCTGTGATTGAAGCTTTTTAGATCAGTGGTTCTTGAGAAATTTAATGGAAATAGTTAAATTATTCAAGATTATAGATCTTTTCTCTAAATTTACTTATAAAATATCTAAAATGAAAAGAAGTAACTGAAGCTGTAGTTTGGTACAACGGGCAGATATTTTTTTTCAAACAAGAGTAATGAAGTGTAATAATAAGGAATGATTCAGTGAAATCATATATTATATGTGACTATTTCACAAGAATGAGGTAAACAATTTAAAATGGGAATGCCAAGTCTCATGGTTTTCAGTGATGACTATAAAAATGATTCATAACAAATTTTGTTTAGGTCAATTGAAAAAGTATTTAGATTAAATTAAAATTCATGAACGAAACAACTGAAATACAACCATAATATTTAAAATTGAAAATGAAAAGTTGACATGAGTAGAACAGGTACTACACTATGATCTTGATCTATAGGCTGCACCATAAAACGAGCAGGATGCTTAGTTTTTGGTTCATGTGTGCGACGCATTTATAAAACTTTCTTAAATCAGAAAAAAGTTCACAGAAGCTGAAATTCATTATATTAAGGATCGCTATTGTGAGGGTTCACTGTACAAAAACCTAAAAAAGCATGAAGACGCTTATTTACCCTATGATTTAAAAAAAAAATAACATTAAATCTCTAACTGATTGTTGTTCCTTATTCACAATGTTTATCTCACTCTGGAAACTGTTAATTGCATTTATCTATTTCCTGTTGAAACTAGGAAATGGTGATTTTTGATGGGCAATAAGAAGACAATTTTTCATGTAACTGCTTCAAAAATTTGTGAGCGTGTATTTAAGTTCATAAGTTCAGTATTTTATACAAGGTAAATATTCCATTATTGCTACTTGAAACAGAAATTTTGTGCAGAACTCAATACATCATAGTAATTCGATGATTAACAGGTAACAAGAAGGCGTTGTCTTTGTGTCTTTTAAGGTACACAGAAAACTTGTCTGTATAAGATTATAACTTTCAGTGCCTTGTACTTATTAAAAACCTTTTTAATTTTCAACATATTTAGTGTTAGACAAATTATATATTGTAATGAAAAGAACAAAAATAAAATTAGGGCTCTGAGAGTAATAGTTTTGAAATTAGAGATGAATATCAACATGCTTTTTCTTTTTGTTTAGTAATGTATTGAAAAAAAAAAAAAAATGAAATAAAACATAAAACTTCAACTATTACCAAAAGTACGATTTCTTACCTTATAACATTTCAAACCCCTGGGAGGAAATTTTTCCTGGTTGAAGCAAACATAGAAAAAAATCCCCCTGAGAAATTATACAGAAAAGAAATTGCATATCTTTTGAGGTAAATATACTTGTAGCACAAAAAGATCTCATAGATTCAAGATATCCTAAGAGGGTAAGTTCTGGAAGGGGTGGGTGGGTTGACAGCCTGAGTTACCAACCTGGGTGATACCAACCCTGGGAACTTACACCTTGAATGATACTTGACTAGCAATATAAACCTGGTACTGAGAGTCAACTACCACTTGTCATGAACAAGAGACTCCTAAACCTAACCAGTCCTTTAGGACTTGGCTAACACCTCAGTAGAAGCAGAACTGTTGCGATCTGTCTTACAAGTGGCCCATTATAAAGTCGATAGAACGATCAAAGTTATCATGTCTCTTGTTCTTGAAGTATATAAAATCATGATCATCATCAGTCTTTTAACGTCCGTTGTTGGACATAGACCTTCCCCAGGATTCGCCACAATTCTCTATCATGGGTGTCGCGGAGCCAGTATTTCCTGAATCTGTCAAGTTCATCTCTCCATCTTGTGTTCTGTCGGCCTCGATTTCTTATGTGATCTCTGGGGATCCATGTTGTGAGATGTGATGTCCATCGTATGTCTTTCATTCTCACAATATGGCCTGCCCATTGCCATTTGAGTTTTTTAATAATTTCTATGATGTCACGAACACCCATTTTCTTCTTTATATACTGTGCTGTCTTGTGATCTCTCCATGTAAGGTTGAGCATGATTCTCTCATGCGCACGTTGCATAGTTCTCAGTTTACAGGTCTGTCTCTTGGTTAGGTTCCATGTTTCAGCTCCATAAGTGACTATCAGGAGAATGCATTGGTTGAAGTAACATTGTAATAGCTAGTCAGGGTCTCTTGAATGACTATTTAATCCCAACAAGTTTGTTTGATAGGGGAGGGTAACAACTCTTTGCATACCATACCCTTAATTACCAAACAAAATGATTAGATATAAAGAGTCATTATTACATGTCATAAATCCACAAGCATAAGATCTTATGCAATCTACATGGCTAAAAAAGTCAACTCTCAAGTAAAATCACTCTTCTATAACTACCACCCATGCAGTAATAAATGTAAAGAGTTGTTACACCCCTCATCAACCTTGACAAGAATAATAACTATGATCATCATCAAGGCCGATGGATCTTGATTATAAATTAAACGTATAGAAATAAACAAATTTAACTTATCTTTGATGGATTCCGCCAAATGAATTTCTCATATATTGGATGAGGTCCAACTTGTTGAATAATTTATAATTTTATGCCACTCTTTTAGATAAATGAAGATTTTACAATTCCTAGACTGACTGCTGTAATCCAGCAAGGTTGTTCAAGGAATAATATTGCATTCAAAATATGCAAATTTGAAACCAATCAACTTCAGGGGAATTCAAGGAATAAAAAGAATAAAAAGAGCCAGATTTATTTTAATGTTCCTTTTTTTTCCTGTCCCTTTTGGGATGAGTTCAGCCTTGTCTTGTCTTCAGGCAAGACAGGATACAAATTTGATAAAGTCATACCTGGTTGAAAATGTCGAAGATTCCAACTCCATAGTAGCACCTCATCATTGTACTAAATGGGGAGGTTTATAGTTGCCCTGACACCTTTGCTGCATAGACTGAGCAATTTTCTTCACCACCAACACATATGCATTTGGGACAGGGAACCCCCAAATTGTTCACTGTGGGTTAAAAGCATGAATCTTAGTACATATATGCAGTTATCCCATTGATTATTTTTAGATATGTATACTGGTCAGCAGTGTTTCATAGTGGCTGTTGAAGGTTTTTTCTGCTGAGTTGATATAAATGCATATCTTTTGTGCTGTACATCAAATAAGCATGACTTTTAGAACTGAATACATGGATTTAAAGTCGGCAATGTCAAAAGTAGATTAGATATTTATTTAATTTGAAATTCTAATTTGGCATTCTGAGCTAACGACTCATGGGATTAATTTTTGAACTATAACATTAAAGATAGAGGTATAATGGCTTTAGCTATGCCTTTTGCTTTAATTGTTAACGAATTACAGTATAGTGTAAATCATTAATGATGATATAAGAGAAAGAAAGAAAGATCTAGTTTATACTCCCTACCACTTAGGATGATGTATCTCATATGATCGTATCCAAGGGATATTCACAGAGATAGGTAACAAAGTTTGTGCCTTGTATAAGGAAGGAGTGGTTTGCCCCCCCCCCCCCAACTTGCAAGGAGCATCTTTACTTTGGCAGCAGTAAGCATTATTGATCACAACCCAAGTTTAACTACTTCCAAAGATATTTTTCATGGGACGGGTATATCCATGATGCAATAACCATTGGTTAAAAATGAAGGCAAACACATGCTATTCCAGTGATTAGTAACAGTTCCTCATGTAAATGGACTGGTTATGCAAGGGGACCTAGTTCCGACTCTTTGATTGTCAAAAAAAATGATCGGTTACATCATCTTGAAAAACAGCTGAAGGAACATGAGCTGACCAAAGAAGACTTTGTTTCATGGTTTGCTTAAGATGCTTCAATGTTGCAAGATTCTATACCTCCTACAGCGATAGTAGCCTTCGTAGCTCTTTTCCAATAATGCACGCATTCTGTCACCACAAAACATCATGCAATGGATGTTGTTAAAGACTAACTGAATACATCGACCTAAACTAGGTTCAAATGTTGGTAATGGATCAACTACTATTTATTATCGTTGAAACTATAGAATGGAACTTCCCTGCTGAACATGAAGATAAATATGTAATAATGTTTGTTGGATTACACACTGAAATTGCAGCTCTCAAGACCATAGTTAATTGGCTCGGCAGCAGTGGTTGGGCAACTGTGCTGGTATTGCTACAGGTTGGGCAGCTGATTCTCCGTTGAAGGTCATACAGGTAACATGGACCAAACGTGCCCACCAAGTGATGGCAGCTGCTCCCTTTATACTCCAGCATCATGCATACGACAGATACACAGCCAAGGTCTGAGATGAAGAACAGCAATGGGATTTTGCAATCTGGAGAGGGAAAATGTCAGTTAAACCACAACAGTTCAAATACTGGGCACTTGTTCTTGAACTCCAGCTTTGCATTTTTCAGATTATTGAAGGAATTAGGATAAGAGATTTTCCTCTGTACTTGGAATCACTTATTTTGTTCATTCCTTGGGTATTCAGCTTCGACCATATATTGAACTATACACGGTAACTCTCTGTTCACGTCAGAAATCTGTATTTGTCAATTAAGCATCTCTCCATTCACCGAGACTTAGTTTTAGGGAGGTTTGTAGCATACAAGATGACATGCTCTTTCTCTGATTTGACACTCCAGCCCATGAACAGGTAAATACCCTTGTGGATGGTGTGGTGGGGGTTGTTGGCCTCAGATAATCTAAGTACACCAAAGAGTTGGATGGTTGAGGGGCTGAAACGTCAAGAACAAACTTTAGTTGTTTTCCATGAAAAAAAAAAGTCCTCGGAATCAAGTCTGTAGTGACAACTATGGAGGAAGACTACACATTGTTTTCAGGGGAAGGAAATCTGGGAGAACTCTTCAAGCATGAAAACCAGCTATGGTCCCCAGCTCTTTCCAGGATTGGTGGCATGATATGCGGCAACAAAAAGCAGATCCACTTACAGTGGAATCACCAGAATCGATCCCATGGTTCAAATGTTATCAACAGGAACCTCCCAGATTTTTGATTACACTCTTATGCCCAGATGTTTACAACGTAAATAGTCTGAGAGAAACAAGAGAGAAGAGGGGAAATGGAGTAAGGAGAAGAATTGATATTTCATTGAAGGTGCCAATTAACTGGCAAAGCATTCTTCATGCCGGTGACAACAAAACAGAGCCCTTTCACCTGCTGGCAAAAGAGATTACAAACACAGATTTCAAAGGTAAAGAGGTTTAAAGCACTTATGATGATCAAGTACTTATGAGAGATGATAAAAATCTCATTGAACCCTGCTCAGCTAAGGAAGTAGACACAAGGATAGTACAACATATTCTAGGTGTTACATATGAAAGACATCATGGTGAGATCATCAGATACTCATTGTATAAAAACCTGCATGATATTCCTGCAAATGAAATATGGATATCATTTGGTATAGGGGAAGCATTACAGATACATAGTATCACATGAAATTGATCTTGGATTGGGTCTATCAATGAGTCCAGTATTAGAAATATTTCATTCATTCACTGGGGGAGATACCATCCCCTCCTTTGTAGGGCGAGGCTATTGCAGAGCATGGGAGACATGGACTGTATTGACCAATGTCACTGAATCATTCCTTCAACTGGCAGATGCCCCTCAAAGTATCTTTGACAACATATTTGAATGGATGGAGAAAAATGTTGCTCCCATATACGACTGGACATGTGGATTGTTCAAGATAAATGATTGCAGGCTGCATCTCTTTGCAAGAAAATCCAAAGCTTTTGAAAATATTCCACCAACACAAACAGCATTCAACAGCTTAGAGCAACCACCAGGGAAGACATGTGTAGGAGCAAGGAAGCCCAGACTTACAAGTCCTGCAGACAGGGGCTCATGGAAACTGAAGTGGAAAATTATTGGACAAGCTCAAGACACATGCTATGAGCTGACACATTGTAACTTCAAAAAAAAAGTGTGTGCAAGTGTTTTAAGGCCAGTTTTCAGTGCACAGCCCTTTGCTATTGTGAAGGCAATTGTTTCCAAGATCAATCACAGGTACGTACTAGAGCATATTTGTTAATATCCTTTTTGAATTTTTGATAGATACATAAACGTCAAGCCTTTTTTCATAGGGCAAGTAGTTAAATCAACACCAATTCTGGCACTATAAACTATAAATAATAGATACGAATAATGATTTAATTGTGTTTTATTATTTCTTTATTACAATCTTTTAATTTTTGCTTATTATTATATTTCTTCTTTGCTTTCTAAAATTTGAATAGATATCTAATCTATTTTTCGAAAACCTCCTGAAATAGCCAACTTCAAATCCATATGTGTAGTTTCAAAAAATCGTGCTTTCATGAATTATAGCTCAAAATATATGATTTTTTATATGAACTGAGCAGCAATTTTGGAAAAAAAAACCCTTCAATATCAGCCACAAGGGGGCACTACTGACCTGGATCCATACCTAAAAATAATTGATGGGAGTAACTACATGTGCATGCTGAGTTTCATGCTTTTAACACAAAGTGCACTATTCAGCTCAAGATTCCTCTTAATCTGCCCCCAATATATTTGCTCTCAAGGGAAGGCAAATAGATACTAATGTCTCATCTGTCTCCAGCCCTCCAGGGTTGGGACAGGCCTCGTCTTGTTTTTGGGGTGGGTGAGATGGAACAAAATTTGATGATGATGTGTCTGGTTCATGTAGATTTGCCAGGTCACCACCTTCTGATTGCACTAAAAGGAGATGGTTGTGAATTACTCATGTTTGCGAAGCAGAGGCTTAACAATTTTTACCTTTGTTCATACATACAGATATCGGGCTCCACTTTAAGCCACAACCCTTCAATGTTTAGTGTTATGATTTCTTTCATGATAAAGACATAATGAATTCCAAGACTTATTCTGACTATTGAACTATATCCATTCTACAGCTCTCTTTATGTGTAAAATCTATATGGAAATATGGAGAGGACAGAATAATAGTTTGGATAATCGTTGGAGAGTGAGTAAATATTTAAAGGAAGCAGTATACATTAACCTTTTGGACAGGTGAGACAGGTCAGGGTCCTTTTCTGCTCAGTGTTGAGTTATTTGTTCAGCAGAGGGAGAACTGGGGAGCATTCTCATGCATCATATAGAATCTCCAATGTTAAACAGGGTGCTGAGAATCTATGGCTTGTGTTGCTTTTTTTGTTGAAAAAGAAGCCCCCCCCCCTACCTTTTTCCTCATGGATTGAATGCACCAAGAAGGCTGTAGACAGGATTGGCTGAAATGTGTTAACTACAAAAGCAATACAAAAAATGTTCAGTAGTCTGAGCCACTCTTGAAATGATGGACTCTTCTCAAAATTATAGACAGTATCCAGATAGCTACTTATGTAATGAACAGTGAGATTTTTTCAGCTTGTTTCTGTTCATAACAATGAGTCCTTCCACTCAAATGTAACAATTCGGCTGATAAAAAGATCTCTTACCTACCTCTTGAAACAATGGACTCTTTCACTGAGATGATTTCAATTGTTCCTTTTCTGAAGAAAATAATTTCATAGAAATCTAAATACATCTGTGAGTATTTTTAATTGGGATTAAATTGTAATAATTATTCATGTGGTCAATAAAATCTTTTAAAGATTAATTAACTCAAAATTTGATGATTCATTTGACATTTCTTGAAAATTAACTGTTTATTTGAAAAGAAGTATCTAAGAAGTGAAATTAAACTAACAAGATGGCCAAGTTTTTTTGAAATTATCAACCAAAACTGCCAACATAGGTCTCTTCAGTTTCCAAGTTGGTCTAGCTATTTATGTATCACATGTACAGGCTGCACCAATGGTGCTGGAGAGCTGAAAAAACATATACTCTTTATTATGTCTAGAAAAAAAAGTTTTTTTTTTACACATTGTTTAACCCACCCCCCACTCTAAATCCAATAGGTTTTTAGTGTTGGGTTCAATTTGTAATGTAAATTTAGGCTAAATTGGTTTGTGTCTAGCTTCATTCATGTTTGTTTTTTTTGTTTTTTTGAAAATTCTGACTTTTTAGTGATCACTGGCAAACAAAAGGTAAGAGAAGTAACGTATTCATTGACCATCCCTTTTTTTTTCCAATTTTTTTTATTGATCACCCTCAACATGGGACACTACCAAAAGACATTGGTCCAATGACGATTTCTACCAAGTGGCTAACCAGACCTGTCTTTTCTGATATTTATTTCCTTCTTTTACTTGTTGAGAAGGTTTTCACATCTTCTGGTTCAGTGGAGAAGAAAGAGAATCGGGCAAGAAAAAAAAAATAGAAAGGCCATTTGCAGTGAAACAGGAGTGTTCTATTTTTATGAATAGGCCTGGAATTTCTTTTTCATCTGCATGGCTGTTCAAGCGTTTATTTTCAATACCTCCAACGTATTGAACTGCATACTTCCAGATCATTCTTTTGCAACCCTAGCAAGCAAGAGATGGCCTATAATGATAAAACCATTACTCTTTATTATCCCACAAATATGCATGCTTGTCTGAATTACTGGCAGCCTCCATATTCTCAATGAGAAATTCTTTAATGAAATCCACAAAACATAAAAATTTAAGAAAAATTCAATTCAAATTCATTCAGAGAGAATTCATGCATAACCATTATTTCAAAAAACTATCTGTAAACATGACTGGCCTGTCCTTTAGGTAAACCTAGACGGTTGTCTAGGGCACAAAGGTCCAGGAGTGCACACCAAACTAACAAAAAAATTGTCATTAGGATACAACCGGGGATGCATATTCTAAATCTTGCCTTGAGTGCATGAAACCATTGCGTAATTATTATTTTGAATTCAGTACTATTATCTGAATTTCTCATCTTATACAAATGATATTTTCAGAACCAATATTAGGTTAGATTGAATCATTAAAGATTTTGGATGAAAATATAAAGGGTATGTATAACAGGTGTGTATTTGAGTTACCGCTAAAAATTTTTGAAACAAGGTAATAATTGGACTTTGACTAAGTTAAAACCTTAGTAACCAAGCTAAATCTGCACTAACCTAAAACATATATCATCTATGACTACAGCCGTCAGGGTTAGGAACAATTTTTTTTTTTTTACCAGTTGTGTGACTTTTTTTCAGAGGCTGCTATATTGCCGGTTAACTCCACTAAGCGAGTAGCAGATCTCTACAGTCAGCGCATATCTGCTTCTGTTGGAGTGTCTAGGATCTGTGCATAAAGTTTCAGATGTCCATACTGTCCTGAAGATCTGTGCCCAAAATTGCTGTATTGTCCTGATTCTTCTTCAAAGGAATCGTAGAACTCAGTTGCCAGCTCAGGCATCGACCAACTTTGGAATGTTCACATCCCATGGTTTATCCACAAGTCAGTCATACTATCAGAATATTCCGCTAAGAGGGTGGCTGATACCCATAGCTAGCTAGCATCTGCCAGGAGAATGATACTCCTGTCAAACCTATGACTGACACAGATCCTATTCACACCACCTTGATAGACCCTTCTATCTGTGAGACAGACCTGCTAATCATGACATCGGAGCTGACGCTGTAGGAAATCCTTCCAAAAATTCTAATGACAAATAGATATAATGAAATATTCATCTTTGAATACTTATGTATTTATATTTACGTAAGTTTGAGCTATGTAAAGTATGTGTGTTTATGTGAGTGTATATATATATATATATATATATATATATATATATATATATGTGTGTATGTGTATATATATATAGATAGATAGATAGATATGACACCTTTTATCTCAAAATTAATACATATATATATATATATATATACATTTAGATAGATATATATATATTTAAGAAACGGACATATTTCATCCGACAGAATGAATTATATATTGCATTTTATTATATATATTAACGTATCTGAAATGATCTCCCTTTGTTACATGGTTGATATATCAATCAATTCAGACAACGTATTAATAGATAGGTATAACATATTTTATCTCCAAATTATATATATATAAATGGTTTGGCTTCGCAGACTAAGATTGTTGGGAGAGATTGCCTCAACAGGTCTATGCACGGATTTTCTTCCAGCCTGAGCAATGTGTTTTTATGGTCAGGCCAATTTGTCCAGTACCAACCTCATCCTCAGAACCTCTGGATAGTATGGCTGTTACTGATTTCTAGATATACATAGTATGACTGTTTGTGACGTCTAGGTGCAGATAATATGGCTGTGTGTATATATATATATATATATATATATATATATATATATATATATATATATATGCAAACCCTTCAATTAATGGAAAATTTCATTTAGATTTGGAAAAATGTGACCATCTCTTGTTTTACAGATGTAATCATTCAGATACCATGACCAAGAACATAGATTCATGGTAAGTATTTCCATTGATTTTATCAATTGCTTATTGCAAATTCATCTAGTGAAAATTAGAATAAATTAACTGTGTAAAGTGAGGTTTTACTTTTAAATTATATATATATATATATATATATATATATATATATATATAGTTTCGTAGGTAGATAGCAGGTTGATAAACATCCGAAGAAAAAAGTAGGGTTAGGTTAACAGGTATGCATAAAATCTCATAACTTTAGTTCCTTCATTCAGGAGTGTTTGTGTGTGTGTATGTATATATATATATATATATATATATATATATATATAATGCGTATGTAGTGCAATCTAGGTTTGACAGCTAGTAGGAGTTTTTATTGACTAAGAAAACACAAGGGCAGGTAAGTCAAAAAGTCATTTTCCTCATTCCTTTTCTATGAACTGTCATTGAAACTGAGTAAGTTAGATTAATCTCATTAACCACCCATTCAATGTCTCTCATCAGTACCCTCCCACTTACTCAATAGATCTGTGTGATAGAGAGACACACCTTGTCCATTGTGCTCCCCATAACCTCTAGCCCACTTATTTGCATATCTTGTCAACCCGTTAACTGCAGAAGGTGGCAAGATAGAAGCCCATGTCCACTGTAAGATAAAAAGCCTGATGCATAGTTGCGAATGAGTTACAATTAATCATAATAAAACAAGTTTCATTGAGATAGTCATACAATTATAATGACAGAAATTTCTGTTATCTACAGTTAATTTGTTGAAGTTTAAAGTTTTAAATTGAAAAAAATCACAAAAAATTTTTTATTCATTTAAATTTACAAAAATAATACTAAATTGAATATCTTAATTAGTTCAAATTCAGTTAAGATCTTTGTACTACAGTATTATCCTTTTGACTGAAGCCTTTTATCTAAACATGATCATAACTTACTGTTAAGTTATGACTGGAGCCTTTCGTCTGGTCACCCTTGTGAATCTGGCCAAGAAATGAATGTATAAATGCAACCAGTAAAACATTCATGCAAAGGTCCTTTTTTTTCCCCTACTTTTTTGGCTCAAAGAAGGGGTACTGCCACTGCCATTAACAATGTTAAAAGTGATCAGACAAGTTGAAATTGAGGAACCTTGTTTTTTGTTTGACCTCTTCTTCACTCCCTTCCTACATCTTACATCCAAAAAAAAAAAAGTTTTTAATGAATTTATGCACTTTTCTTTGTATTAGTATATCCATTTATACAACTATCCTTGAAGACTGATAGAGAGTTGGATCCTCATAGGGTGCACCACCTTTTGTGACCTTGTGCCAGACTAGGCCAAGCTTTGTAGATATCTACAGATATTTACGTATATATATACACATATATATATATATATATATATATATATATATATATATACACAGTGTATGTGGTACAAATCAGGCTAGCAGTATAAGATAATATAATAATATATCAATAATATAAAGCTACTTCTGAAATGCAATGGATTTATTTCATAGAGTGCTCGATACATACAACATTTTACTCTTGAAGTTAAGTTGTTTTAGAGTAGAACTGAAAATAAATAGTAGATTGTGGATTCGCTACACAAACTAGCTCATGTTTCAGCCCTCAGATTTGCCTGATGAGGCCCTGAGAGGTAGATTGTGTAGCAAATCCACAATCTACTATATATAATATATATATATATATATATATATATATATATATATATATATATCAACATAGATAATTGTAAATATTAAGTCATGCACAACACAATATCTGCATGTTTTGGCTCTGTCTTATCAGCCCTGAACTATTTGATAGACCAACACTGATAAACATATTTGTTCTGCAGTATATAAAAAAACGAAGGCCTTTTTTGAACTGACTTTGTATTTCTTTCTTTCAACAACTTTGATTCTCTTTTCAAGGTCAAGGGAAAACAAACATAAAAATAACGATTTTTTTTTCTCATTCTTATTTTGTAGGTATTCTTTGCTGTGTATACAGAAACTTGTATTGATCATGATTCATCCTTCCCAATATATATATATATATATATATATATATATATATATATATATATAAGCGTTGTAAAACAGATTGAAAAAATTTTCCCAACTTTATATGTTACAATTATTATTTTATTATTAGTTTTACTCCATCAGATTCTTTTTTTTTTCCCCCAGAACTCTAAAACTAGTAATTGTGGAAATGCTTCATCAAATAATTTTTAAAAAATAATTTGAGTTATACATACACATATATATATATATATATATATATATATATATATATATATATATATATATATATATCCTTATCGATCAGAAGACTTTGAAGCATAGAGAAAAAAGTATATCTGAAAAATATGCTTGTAGGTAATCAATATATAATACAAATGTATTGTCTGACCACCTTCAACTACAGGGAAAGGTGGGAATGTGTTGACATCCCCTTTCTGCTGCTTGCTGTCACTAGCTATGTATAAATCGTGATCTGATGACGTGCTCTGTCCTCATTTGATGACAAAAACCATGACCTTCTGTAGTTAAACCTCCCAGTTGAATATATTACAATGCTAAGCTTGGTTTAGTGTTGTCACATGAACTTTTGATGAAAATCTTCATAAATTATGATATGGAGCTTAAAAATCTCTTTTTCTCTCTCTCTCAATCTATCTATCTATCTATCTATATGTGGGTGTGTGTGTGTGTGTGTATATATATATATATATATATGTGTGTGTGTGTGTGTGTATATATGCGTGTGTGTGTGTGTGTGTATATATATATATATATATATATATACTTTGGTTGTTAATAACTGTTAATGTCTCAACACTTATGGACTTTTTCAGAATTTTATTAACAGTTCTGAAAAATATTCTGTGGTTCCTATATAAATTTTGCTCTTTTTCTAAAGCTGATTTTGCCTGGGAAAAATCATGACATATTCATGGATTGATGGATACCAGTGGATTAATGGGTAACAATTTAGTCCTACAGACCAGGGACCCCAATTTTTTTTGCGCCATGAACCAGTTTGATATTTGCTATATTCTTGAAGTTTAGCTAATGGGGAATCATGACCTGAATACCGGTGATAAATGGAGTATAAGTCACTTATAAGAGGCTAATACACTCAAACTGATTTCTGAAAGGGTTTATCTAATGAATTCAATATCAGGATCTGAGGAAATTGAATTGTTTTAGTTTTATCACCAAATATCATTGTTCCTTCATGGCTCAATAGCACAAGTTTTGAAGCCTGGTGAGTGGTCTGTCAGCCTGTTCTTGGGGGATTACTGCTACAGACCATTGCTACTGAGGTAAGGTCAATCCTTACTCGGTGCTAACACATGTGCCAGTCTGAGCTAAATTTGAGAAATACCTATATTGGATTGCTCATTATGAAGTAGAAGATAGAAAGGTAGCTCAATCCCTATTGAGTATCCATCATTTGTGACCTTGTGTCAGCCTGAGCTACAGTTGATAAATACTTACATTTGGACTCTTTGCCATCAAGTAATAGATGGTACATTAGTCCTTCAGACCACTACTACTTTAGTGAATTCAATCCTCACTGGCCACCCAGCACTTGTGGTCTTCTTCTGTACAAAGCTAAACTACAAATATTGATTCATTGGCTGATAAATTGTGTAAACATCTCTGTACACCTTATATATGGCCTAAAATTGGTACTGTGGCCTCAACAAAATATACTATTCCTATTCTCAGAAAAGCGTGGTCTGTTGTCCTGGGTAGCACCTATCCATTGCACTAAAAGTTATAGGTTTTGTCAATGTGTTGATGATACTGTTTACGGGGATTGGGCAATTTTTGTTCTTGCCCTCATGTATGCAAGTGGGACCCCCATTAAATTTAACCCCTGTGGGGTGGCAAATAAATACCTTCTAGGTTGATATATATTTCTAATAAATGTTTGTGTGCAATCGCACACCTTGATCATTTGACTCTTAAATTGAAGAAAATTATCAAGAGAATTTTTGCTCAAAATTATCCCCTTCCTATCATAAGGTAGATTTAAAAAAAAAAAAAACACAAAAAAAAACTATTCGATTCACAAAAGAGTTGCATTATTTCAAATTCTATTCATTGAAAAGTTCCACTTTCAATACAAGTGGCTACAAGCGGCCCATTGAGAGTTGAAAAAATAGTTAGGTATCAAAGCTGCTATATGGGTAAGAGGTGTGAAATTTTGTCTCTTAATAACATGAGATCGTAAGACATTCAGTTCTTTGTGGTATTCTTTGTATGCAATGAGACAAAGAAACTTACGTCATTGATCTTTTTTATCATTTAGATGTGTACACTACCGGAGATAAAAGGTCAAGACTTTATGAGGTGAAGAATAAAATTTGGTCAATGTCACATTGTCTTCAATCCTACTTATTAGTAATATATATATATATATATATATATATATATATATATATATATTATTAAGAAATGGATATATAATCCAACAGAAATAATTAGAAGTAATATAATGCATATATATATATATATATATATATATATATATATATATATATATATATATATATATGCATTATATTACTTCTATATATAATCCAACATATATATATATATATATATGCATTATATTACTTCTATATATAATCCAACAGAAATAATTAGAAGTAATATAATGCATATATATATATATATATATATATTCATATATATATATATATATATATATATAATCCAGCAGAAATAATTAGAAGTAATATAATGCATATATATATATATATATATATATATATATATATATATATTCATTATATTACATCTAATTATTTCTGTTGGATTATATATCCATTTCTTAATATATATATATATATATATATATATATATATATATATATATATATATGTGTGTCTACATATACATACATATTCATATATGCTTGTTCATTATACACACACACATATATCGATGTACATGCACACACACACATATGTGTGTGTGAATGTACATCTAATTAGTACTGAACTAAAATCAGAATATTAGTCAAATAATTATACATGCTCTAGAACAGGGGTTCCTAACTTTTTTTTTAATCCCTTGCAGCCATAGGAAAAGTTTGATCAAGTTTTTGCACTTCCTACAAAAGTAATATCACATTAGATAAAAAGTCAAATGTCTAACCTTGGAACCCCGTACAATACTGCAGACTAATGAATTGAACTCAAAACAATGAGATTTTGACTCTGTAATGTAAATTGAGCAGTGAAATCATTCACAAGTGTGAACGTAGAAGTTTAATGACTTTTCTTGTCCTTGCTTTTCATTCAAGATTTCACAACTGCTCTCACCCCTCAATTCTTTGGGTCTCTGTATTGCAGGAGGCTGTTTAGCTTAATGGAGCAATGCCATGTTGAAGTGTCTACCCTATTGGTTGCAGGTTCGATACCCGTAGCAGCCCCATTGTTTATTTTTTTTATATTGTCTTGTTTGAATGATACATTAACTATGCAACAATAGAAGATAATTTCAAATGAGACTTTCTATATCGTACAACGCAGTTTATAATCATTGTCAGATTGTATGTATCCATTTCTTAGTATATATATACATACATACATATATATATATACATATATATATATATATATATATATATATATATATATATATACATATATATATATATATGTATATCAATAACTGAATGCCACCCCACAGATGGGGTATTCTGCTAGTGTGTGTGTGTATATATATATATATATATATATATATATATATATATATATATATATATACATATATATATATTGAATGGAAAGTAGTGGTCCAGTTTTGCATTATAGTTACATAATAAACAGAGCCCCACCTCTAAAATGTTTGAAAATGCTCTTTCTCTTGAAACCTTTTAATCATTTTCTATTTATGAAAAAGTCTCATTTACTTTTGACCTATTGAAATATGAGTTTCCCTTCTCTTTCTCCGTTTTAAATGATTATGAATCAACAAATGAAATAAGAAGATGAGTATAGGGGGTGGAAAGTAGGTTCCATTTGGGCATAGTAGTTACGCTGTAAATAGAATCCCCCACTAAATAGTATTTTTCTCAAAATTATTTGTTTTGTGCCCCACCCAGGTCTGTTGAGTTTCATGCCAAATTTAGTCGGGCAGCACCCATGTTTGGGTACTTTTTATTGTGTGTCAGACAAACACACAAACAGACACCTCCCACTTACATATTTTGATTTATATATTATTACCTATGTGTTGATGTGTGCGACACATTTCTGCATTGTCAGGAGGGACTTGGTTTGAATATACATTATAAACCTACAGATGTCAGCAGGCCATTAAAAGGGCTGCTTGAAATTCCATCAGTGATAAGAAAGTAGTGAAGATTAAAGGAGGTCAAAGGTATTATCCTACCTAATACTAGCAGTATTAGAACTAAAAGAAGATGGCTGACTTCAGTCCCTGTGCACTCCTTATCTATCTTGTCTACACAGATCTCCCACAGTGAATTCAGAACACCCATACTAACATTCCAAACATGTTTCATTAGGAAGTCTGTCCAGTATCCTACCATGCAATATTAACACAAAGAGACTCCGTACCTAGAGCAATGGTACCTTAATCCCGTTCAAAGTACTCCCCTGAGACCTCACACACTTGTTGCTTCGTCCCTCCCACTTTTCAAAACAGTCTGGAAAGTGTTCTTTCAGGATAACCATCAGCTGCCTCTTTGCATTCACCTTAATCTCGTCTATGGTCTGAAATCTGTTTTGGAAAAACCTGAAGTCTCAGGGAGACTGTAGGCAAAATAGACAGATCTGGGCGATGCAATGTTTTGCAAAAAAAACCTGCATGAGTTGTGAAGAATGATGCCGTCAGTCATTGTGACTATAACGGTCACACAGTATACAAGCTCACTGAATACCGTCTCACTGCTGACTGAGTAACCCCCACATGAGAGTATCTGTTCATGGCTCCGCAGCAAGGTCTCCTCTGATTAGCTGCAAAGTTACATTAAGGCTGTGCAACTGGTTCTCAAGGTATTAGACATGGACTTGTACTTTTTGGACGGACCTCGTACACCTGTGTGTCCAAGGGTACTTATTTATTCCAACAATTCCTTTTCTTCTCTTTTCTTACACAGCAAATTTTTTTCTTTTTCAGGGTCACTTCCCCACCTGAACTTCAACCCATATACTTCATGAAGGGTTTTGTTACATCAAAGAAAGAAAGCATGAAGATTATTCTATGTACTCTGATATCCTCTGCCCTCATATCTATTTAGAGAAATGGGAGTGCATACTTTATAGGTGAGGTTTTCCAACCACTTAGGCTTGGGCTTTGGCAACTGCAGGAAAATTATTGCTTCCACTGCCTCTAACACCATCAACAGGTGTGTTGTCAGGTGTGTGTGTGAGAGAGAGAGGTGGGGTTTAATGGGTCCAGACCTCATTCATTCCTCGACAAACCATAATAAGAATTTTTTTTTAAATATGTACAGAAATTTCATAAAAAGCCCTCATAGTTTTAAGAAATCATAAATTAACCTTATAAGATGTTTTATCAATCACCGCTACGCATAACAGAGCGGTGTGGTCATTGTTGCTGGGATTGGGCCATTCATGTGTTCATGTATAATTTATACTTTGCCCACCCTATTTGTTGTAGACTCTTGAAATTTTCCCAACACCCTCTCTCCAAACACACCTATTTATTCTTTTATTTTTTGAAATTCCCCTCCTAAATAGGTTTTTATTGTGGGGCTTCATTTTACAACAAAAGTTTATGCCAAATTAGCCGCCAAAAGGCAGGAAAAGTAACTTATTCATTGATCGCCATTTTCACTCATTTTTTCAGTTGATCAGTCTATCAAGTGACTAACCAGATATGTTTGGATTTTTTAAAATCATAAATCCATGAGTCAAACTAATGTATTTTCACCAAGGTAACTTAATTTTTACCACCGACACTGCTTGATTTACAAGGTAAAATGCAACATATATGGGTGGCGGTGATTCCTAATTTCCCTTAGAATGCTATTTATTTTATAAATTTCCCATTCATTTGTTCTCTGGTAAATATTTTAGATTCATTTTTTTTTCTCTACTCCTTTAACTATTACAGAACTGAGAATCTACTACTCATAAGTAATAGTGAAAATGCTGAGTCAAGTATTACTTTCTTGTTTTTGATACTTGAAATTTTTTTTTTTTCATACATATATTTGCAAAAAAAAAAAATTACATGAGGAATCCATTGTCGAAAAGCCTGCAAGTTGTTTTTACTTGATACTTAAAGCCCTTTTCAATCAGAATAGATTAGACTGTTTTACTCCAAAGGAAATGGAGGAACTTATTCGTGGATTTCAAGCTTATATAGAAACTGAACAGACCTGTCATTATTTTGGATGAAAAAAAGATGTATTTTTTTTCATCAAATCAAAGGTCAATGAGTACAAGTTTTGAGTTCTTGAGTGTTGAAATGATCCATCTTGGTATTTTTCTGAGTATCTCTAATCCCCGGGTAGTAAATAGATATAGAGGTGTGGGTGGTGGTTTTCAGAACAGTACAATAATAGCAGACAGGTTAGGGCCAGTTGGTCTCTGAGGAAGGCCAATTACATGAATCAGAAATTATCGCCAAGTGGACCAAATCAGTTGTCATTTTAAAAAAAACAACCACAGTGTACTTACAAATTCAATATATTCTGATCATAACCATAATTGTTTTTTTTCTTTGTCTCTGACCTCCTGAACAGTACCAAAGACAACGCTCATTTAGGAAAATTATTGCTACATACTTCCAGAGAATAATGAAACTGTTGTAAGCTCTGGAGAAAAAGCAAAATCTCACTATACAGAGACCATTGTCACTTTTTTTTTTTGTGCAGATGTCTGTTCGTCTGTCACGTTATTCAAAACCAACGTATAAAATTGAGAAAAACTACCATAATAGCATTTCTATCATCTGACGTGAATATTGGTAGAGTAATGTCACTTACTCTGTCAGATTTGGTGGTGGGAGGAGGGACACATCAAAGCAACAAAAGTTGCTAGACAGACAGCCTAATTTGAAAAAAAACAAAAACAATGATATGTCTGTGGAAATCATTGATCACTTTGTCAAGCTAATTACTGGTGGATTGAAAAAGCATCTAATGGGCAACAATTATAAAATATCTACCAATTCGATATTTAATTCCATTAATTTAATTTCTAATATCTATTATCATATTTACTCAAATGCAATATGATCCCCAATCTTGTAAAATATAAATCAATAATATATTTTATCCTCTTATCGCTATGAATATAAAAACACAAAAAAACAAACACTAAGCTAAAGTTCCCACTTTCTCTCAGTAATTTTTATTTAGGATTTAACTAAAGATCCTAAATCTTTATATTGGTTTGTTTCCATAATACTCAAAAATATTTCCCTTAATTTTTGATGGGTTCTACGCTAATGTATCTATAATGTTTTATTGATATCATTGATTTTTTTTTATTAGTCTGTTGTTCATCTTGTTCCTTTTGTTGAAGTTGGAATTAAGGAACACTACAACTATCATCATTATTATTATTATTATTATTGAATCACCATAGCCCCTCAAATCACCCAAGCAACCAGTCAAGAGTGCTGCAGATTCTTCTCTCTTTGAGCATCAGTGAGTGTGTGTGGCTACAGATGCTCCTGGTCACACTTTTGGAGCAAAACCTTGAAAATTTGCAATGAGTTCACCATTAGGCACAATCTAAAAACTTCTTTTTTCTTTTTTTTTTTTTTCAAAAAAGTGTTTTTTGAGTGTCTCTGTAATACCCAAATCTTGTGTTTATAATTTCTAGTATAAAGTATTTTCTCAGGATAATTTTAAATAAAAGATCTGTTTTTTTGTAGATAATTTCAGATAAAGTTTTGGTACACATATGGGCTACAGTGGTTCGTTTATGCAAGATACAGATATTGATATCATTATCATTCATTTATTATAATCTTGTTGCACATTGAACAAATGATATTTTATTCAATGGTGATCTCCCCCTGAAATCAGTGACAAGTCTCCTCAATTTTCAAGGACTTTTCTCAGGCTCTTGGCAGAAGTATTTTCATCCTTATCAAACAGTTAAGAGTGTACTCAATTCACTGGGTGCATTGGTTTTCCACACACTTTGCTCATAACAAGAATTGAATCTAAGACCTTCTGCTTGTAAGGCAGAAGTGCTAACCATTACACCATCCAAGTGGATTATTACTATCATTATTGAACAACAATAGCCATCAAAGATGGCAAAGGGTTCTGTTCTATTTTTATAAGTGCATGAATTGGTATGTTCCTGCACTCTTGGCCATACAGTTTTGTCTAAAGACTTGAAAACTGGCATCAGTGCTCCACTGGACTTCTTCTTAAAAAAATGTTCTCTTTTTTATAAATTTTGGAAAAAAAAGCTTTTTGTAGCTTTTTGGGGCCTTATTCAGATGTAAACCTATCAGAATAATGCCCAATGTAGTAATGTCTTGTTTCTGGAGCGTCTAAATATTTATAACTCTATTTTAGATATTCTCCAGTGGAAAATGCCTGTGATATCGCAAATAGAATTTATTCTAACCATATTTATTATTCGATGGAATTTTTCTACATGACTCATTATCATTATTATTATCATCATTATTTACATTTTCATACCAGTTGCCTGGTAGTCACTACTTGAGACTGAGTGACAGCAAGTCTCCAGCCCTCCTCTTCCTACTCTCACAATCGACAGCAGTTTTATATTTTACAGTTTTCCACCAGTTGCCCGGTGGTTATCGCTGAAGGCTGAGTGACAGTGAGTCTCCTAAGGTCTCCAGCCCTCCTCTCATATTCTCCTCACCTATTACAGCTGTGCTGTGGTTTGTACCGCCTCAACCATGCTTTTTTTTTCTTTGGCTGTCATTACTGACAGCTGGGGGTCGTAGATCTTATATTTGTTGTACTCTCCTTAATATTTGTGCAGTCCCCAGCAGTGCTGTGGTCTGAATAGTCTCAATCCTTCCTCTTATTCCTAGTTGCTCCAATCTCGTTTTCAGTACGGTTCTAAGTGCATCTACTATTACTGGTACTTCCCTGACTTTCATGTTCCACAATTTCTCCAGCTTTCTTGCCAGGTCCTGTTATTTTTGCAGCCTTTTTCTCTCTTTCCTATTTACTCTGTGATCTGCCGGCATGGTCATGTCTATCATTTGGCAGGTTCTCCTTTTCTTGTCCATGATCACCAGGTCCAGTCTTCTTGCTTGGATGGGGTGGTCAGGTGGATGTCAAAGTCTCAGAGCAATTTGTAACTGTCATTCTCCACTTTTCTGCATCATTGAATCCCAATTGTTTGCTCAGTTACCAATGTATTACTGTTGCTACCCTATCATCATCATTATTATCATTATTACTATCTTCAACAACAACAACAACTCTTCCTCTTCTGAGATTTGAGGATGGTCTTGAAAGACATCATAGTACACAAAATGTTTTTCTATCTAAACTCATGCATAGTATGAAGCAACATACTTTTGCTCTAAGGGACACTGTCACTTATAGAATTAATAATGATACCTTGGGTTAGCTGTTCCCGTGTCTGCCATTTCACTGTGATTGGTCAGGGGGTAATTATGATTAAATGGACATAAGACAGTGGTACTGGAGTAAAATCTTTTCATTCATGGGGACATCCTAAGTGGAATGTGATATATATTGCAAGGTAAGGTGCTGTATTTGCGTGAATTTGTTATGAATATATTTTGATTAATTTTGCTCAGTGAGATATGAATAAATTAATTCTTGTAATTTAGATGATAACATCTTACTATTTTCTATTTCTATCATATATATGTATATGTATATAGCTAGAGAAAGACAGAGAGAAAGATATTTCATTATGTGTCTATGTTGTATGGTTATATATATATATATATATATATATATATATATATATATAATGTGTGTGAGGTTGATTTGATATGAGGCCCAACAGGCGCACATGTGGATATAAGCAAGAATTGCTGAGTCTTGCATAGTCTCAACTAAAAACAATATAAAAGACCCAGAAGTTTGATTATAGTGATGGTACTCAGACTTTTTGGGAGGCGCTAACCTGAAGTTGGAATTTCAAGGGACCAGGTACATTTGAAAAGCAATTCACCCCACAAAAAAAACATGCTGTTAACAACTAAAAATGAAAATACTTTTTAAAAAAACTAGATCAGTGCCAATCCCAAAGGTGCATTCAAGGTTCGTATGAAACTATGGCTTCAAGGTATTTTGGTCACTTCTCTTCAATTCAGATATTTGATTACTGAATTTAGAAACTTCTGAAGAGCAGAAGTCAAGTGATCAAATTGATGGAACTATGGTGAAAAATCTATTAAATCTTTGATTTCTTAATTTATTTCTTTTAGGTTTCTCAAGAACCACTGATCGACTTCAAACTCGACTCTGTTCAGCCTTGTGTACTGACTGATATATTTGTTGAATGTCAACTTTGTACAATGGCCATACACACACAGAGATTTTATTTATAATAGTTAGAATTCTTTACCATCGAACCAATGAAATCTAAGGAAACATATTTACATCCGGGTTATTTCTGTGAGTTTTTTATGTATGTTTTTTAGATATTTTTATTTCTATACTTTTTGTCTGCTTTCTTTGTGTCTTCCTCATTTTTAAAAGTTCACGGCACTGTCTCCAGAGAGAAACAATTATTTCCTTAAGCTTGTCTGTAGGGGCTAAGCAATGTATAAGGGGCGGGGGTGTAACTCTGATCACTTTTATTACAGCACAAGAAGGCGTAGCAAAGTTCACCAAGATAAAAGAGTCACACAGGTAAGGGAGATAATCCTTTAATATCATTCAAATTCAACCTATCCCTTTTATATCAACAGAATTTACTCAAAAAGTATTTATGTTTACAGTTATTTGTTTTGCCAACTCTGTCCTGATCTCAGTAAAATTCTCAAATTATCTGCTTCATTTACAAAGTATCCTATTTTTACCGTTTATTTATTGAGTCACTCCATATTTACAATTATCAATAAGTCCATAGCCTGACACATTTATTAGCTGAAGTTAGATCTGAAATTTTCTCTATATAATGTTCAATCTATGTGATTAAAATTCACCACTGGATTAAAATCCTCAGAAAAGGAAGGAGATTGTGTTGAGAAATAGATATTTGTTGTGTAAAATACATGTTTTTCAATCATTATACTGCAGTTTTATTGAGACCGTGAGGTTGTGTGTGTGTGTGTGTGTGTATATATATATATATATATATACACACACACGCACACAGACATGTTTAATGCAGTCTCTATTTCTATTGGAAAACATTCTCCACAGAAAATATTGAAGTATGTGTGTCTCACCACAAGGGTCTTTGATAGGAATTTTATCAGGGGTCGCAAAATTTCTCGTGGGCCCTCTTTCTCTTTTCCATCAGCCATCAAGTTTTTATCCGCTTCAATATATGCGAATATTTTTCTTAATCCCAGAAAATTCCTGGACCCACTTTTCCTCCCTAGCTTACTTTGGACACTAGGCCCCAGGTATGATGTACCACTTACACCCAGTTTCATTGGCCAGGTCACTACTCTCCTTTGAAACAAACTGACTCTACACTCAAGTTACCTCTCTCCGCAAAGATCAATTAATGATTCTATTGTGATTGGAAAAAAAAATAAACCTTTCGTAATGTCCTTCAATGGCAAAAATTAAATTCTGCATTGAACTTTTAGCAAGCAAGGTTGGAATATATATGCCAAAGCTAGCATTTAGCCACTAACAACTTGCCTTTTTCTCAGCAAGTGCATTGAGAAATGAAAACCTTGGTGCAAGAATGAGAGCAAATCAAAAGAATAATTCTTTGTATAATTTCCCTGAACGTTCTCATTAAATTTCAATGGAACTTTGTGAAAGAGTAAACAATCGTTTATAACAACAGTGATTGAATTTTGGAGCGGATTCATGCATAGTTATCTCCCTTGTGCTATATCTATCAGTCCACACAGGTGTTTCATTTTTTCGGAAACCAGGATTTATGACATTTGATTGTGAATAGCTTGAAATGACTTGCTTTCAAGCATATGATTTTTCAAAAACTTCACTCAAAATGAAATTTCCTTTCCAATGATATACAATATGCTCATATTTGATGAAAATTTTTTTTTTCTGACTAGGTCACCACAGTGAAAATCCACCATTTTGAATTTTCCATTAAAAAATATAATAAAGCTACAAGGCTGAAGAGGTTATTATATAGTAATGTTTTCATATTGACCCTATTAACATTCCGGTACCACCCATGTTTAGCCAACTTAGGTGGTACCAAAATCTGGATTTGCCCTCTGACTAATATAGTTCACTTAGAAGTTGAGTGTTGATGCCTACAAAATATCTAAAGAGTGAATGTATGAAGTCACTTAAGAAACACCTCAGGAAGTAAATGTTCGTGCATGTAAGGAAATTATAATGGATTTAGTAAGCCAAAAATATAATTGCAAAATGCTGTTTTGAGCAGCATACTCTCCCTAGAACGAACACATACATACTGTCTGAGCCTTGGAGGCGTCTTTTAAAGGATTAAAGTGGCTCCAGGGAAGTGTCTTTTAGAATGCAATCCTGTAGTTTCTAATGGTCAGAAAATATTTTTGCCCTTTCTCTTATTGGTTAGGCTATTTTAATTTTATTTTTGGTGTGAAACCATTTGTTTAGCCGTTTTGATATTCTTCAAGTGTAAATGAATAGTGGTGTTCATTCTTGTTTTTGGAATGATGGCATTTCAGATGCTACAAGTTTTTTAAATTTTACTGAATTGACTTTTTCATTCTTATCTGCCAATGAATACGGTTCATAAACTTATATTTGTGAACTGGTATTTTAGCTCTCACGTTAAAGACATGTATTCTTCCTTAAAATTTTATCCAACACATACATAATCTCTCTCATATATATATATATATACATATATACATATATATATATATATATATATAGAGAGAGAGAGAGAGAGAGATATGTTATTAAGAAATGGATAGATATGTTATTAAAAAATGTATATATATATATATATATATATATATATATATATGTGTGTGTGTGTGTGTGTGTGTGTGTGTGTGTGTGTGTGTGTGTGTGTGTCATTAAAAAATTGATGGATATGTGTGCGTTATTAAGAAATGGATGGATATATACGTGTGTTACCAAGAAATGGATATATATCTATGTGTGTTATTAAGATGTATATATTGTCAAGAAATAGATGTATATATATCCTTAGGATCTATAACATGGGAAAATATAGTTCATATTTGATCAAATCTTAAGGTTATACAAACATTTCTATGCTTTCTTACACCCACTGCCTATTATCTCCACCAGACTGAGAATGTCATGTCGTAGCTACTCTCTCATCTACAAACACGTCGTTTGAAAAAAAAAAAAAGCCGTTGAACAAATTTTATTTCAACTTATTTTTCAACTTAATTTTAACTTATTTTAAATTAGTAACGGTACTGCATTCATATCTACAAAATGTACCAGCCGATACATCGACTTAGTGTTGCTGCAGAGCTATGAAAAAAAAAAGTTATCGGGTTTTAACTCAGTCTGCGGGGGTTGGCGACCTTCCCTAGTGGGTGTCACCTCTTCTTGCTGACGACAATCCGTCATCCAGTTGTAGACAGAAGGACAACGAACTTTTCATACCTGTGAAACACGCTAAGGAATGTCCGTAGCCCGCAGGCGAGTATGAAATCACCCGTTCTGTCATTCCAGAACGAACCTGCCAGTCGGCTTATAAGTCTCTACTACTCTCTGTTCTTTCCTCTGACTAGTTAGTGAAGTACGCATATTCATACCTACATACATCGTCCTGCAAATCCACACCTGAAACCAGTCGACAACAATTGTTTTACTTATGCTTATTTGTTTGTTGTATTGTCATAATTTATACGCATTATGTGTAAATGTGTGAGTGTACTGTTTTGTACGAGACAGAAAGGGAGAAGATAGGGAGACAAGGTTTAGAAAAAAAAATGCGTGGGGAACGCGGAAAAGGAGGAAAGAAAATACTCTAGGCATATCTTTAATCAATCATGATTTAAATAAAAACATGTATTATGTCTCTTCTTAGCTCTGTTTTATTTATATATTTAATTCTTCGTATATTTATTTAGTGTATAATCTAATCCAGTTTTTTACTGACTGACCCAGAACATGAACACCCAGAACCACGTTTATCCTGTTATACTTCTGTTATACTCAAGTTAAGTTCCAAGTTAGCCATAATTAGTTTTACGAGAAAGGAACTAGTATTTTAATTTTTAATCTTTCCAGTCACACTTTCCCAGTGTTTAATGATTTACGATAAGAAAGATTTTCTCTCAGTATTGTGAGAACTGCTTTGATAAGTCCAGAATGAAAAGCAAGTTCCAGAAAAAACCCACAACAGTATTTTGGTCATCGAATGAGCGAAAAAACGTTACACACTGCTGATTCGAAAGCTCGTAATAATACAATTTTTACAGCTCGTTCTTGGAAGAACAAGATAAAATTTTAACAGTTGCTGAACTTCATAATCAAAATGATATGTCGGGGAGGTAACTTTGAAAAATTCCTGATCTCGCTCTCAAATTTAATCATTAATATTTTGCCATGGCCTAACAAATGTCATTGAAATTCATTGGTAGGAAAAAAACCTCTCTCAATTGAGAAAAATTCCTGGATCAGCCTCAATATAACCTTTCTTCTTCACGCCATGACCCACCTTTTCAGAAAACTGAAATTCATCGGGAACTCTTGGAGATATTGTGTGTATATATAGCTACGATACAGGGCAGATAACTGTGAAAAGTTCATGGATCCTTCCTAAAATTTATGAATTCATCCTTCCACAAAATGCCTTTGAAATCCATCGGGAACTGTTGGAGATATTGTGTGAATAAACAGACACTGATGAACATACATATCTCTTCGAATTTCGGTGATTCGATTCCTGGTATGAGCGAAGAATGTAGGGAAACTATTCATTCGGACGCATTTCTCCGTGCTCTCCACAGCTGATTGAGTACACCCTCAGCTGTGTGATTAGGGTGGAGGTATCCATTCGGTGGACTTGCATCCTGCTAGGGGTTGGTCGGAAAACCTGTATATATGAAGTCCTGGTCTCGACCAGACTTGAGACTTGCAGGGGTCACTCAGCTGATGCATGCAAGAGAAACCGGGACTTCGTCACCGGCCATCGTGCTCGATTGGGGGTTCTCTCTTAAGAGACGTGGCGCTTTACTTTTCACTTTAAAATAAAAAAATAAAAAAAACTTCGTTGGTAAAAGTAAATGACATTAAATGCTTGCACGTGAATACACTAAAAAAAAATCCTGATAATCCCTGCTGAAATAGGTGGGAGGGTTTTATATGCCCGCGGGTCTTATGTGCCATTAAGATCGGTATTTAGGACCCAGGTGGATCAAAACAGGATGTATAATCACCGCAAGCTGTTTGGTTAAAAAGTGTTTTTTTCTGGGCTTGTCATTGAATTTTACTTGGTTCTAACGAAGGTGCTTACAGAATCTTGAATTTTGAATAAAACCAATCTTGCTTTTTCGCGTCTGACCATCGTGGTGTGAATATCAACACCACAAATCCGCAGGCATAGTTCGTTGGTTAGACCTGAGAATCTTTTTCCCGGTGCAGTACAGTCTTACCAAGTGGTGAAAATACCCTGAAACCAGAACAGTGGACATTTCCTAGAGGTAGTAACTTTTGACATGTTCAGAAGGCACAAATATATCAAAGATGTTTTTTTTCTCTGTCTTTAATTTTTTGCTTCATCTTTTCGCCTGGTGTGCATTTAACATTTCATCTTATTCATCTATCTATCTTCATTTTCATTCATTATAGTCACGAAGAGAATTCACGGAAGGAGATTTGTGACGGGAAAAAAAGAATTCATGCTGGTTTTAAGAAGATTAATTTCAGACAGGCTCGTACCAAGCGGATGTGTGCAGAACTAACGTTCGTGTCTGCTCATGAAGTTGAGTAGTAAAAATTCTGAACACATAATCCCTGTTAACTTTACCATATATATATATATATATATATATATATATATATATATATATATATATATATATATATATATATATATATATTGAGGGGGAGAAGAGTTTCAAATGCTTATCATTATTGAAAGGATAGGAAATAAAGAGGACGAGAGAAAGAGAATAGACTAAAAGAAGGAAGGCAAATAGTTACCGAATGATCAACTGTATTATTGATACAGTCGATATTCTCTCTACACTGTTTAGAAATATCTAAGAGAAAAGGTGACATTTTATATTAAGCATATAACGCTCAAAATGTGTTTTGATTTTCTTCTTCAGTTTTTATTTGTCTTACTATGAAAAAAAAAAACGACTTCTATTCTTCTCTTTTCCCTCCCCTGTTGGTTCTATTTTATGCAAATTACTTTGTCTTATCGGACAATAATGCGTTGAAAACGGATATCACATTGCTACCGTGTGACCAGCTGATCGTAAATTTGCACGTGTCTAATCATTCATTACGTTATATCACAATGGTCCATTTTCAGTTGAACCACTTCCTTTTTTTTTGTTGAACTTTTGACTTTGCCCAGGGCCTAAAACAGTTCCAGCAGACTCCCAATAGGCTGTATATGCTGCGTGCAGAATGAACACATGGTTTCCCATTTCACAAAGAAAAAAGTGTGGTGCCTGTATTCTCTCTCAACCCGATTATGATGGTATGATCCCTACCTATTTCTAAACAAGACTAAAAGTTTCATTCCCTCAATCTAATTTGGCATTCATACTCAATGGACCTAAGGGAAAGTTTCAAAGTAAAATATATACAACACCTCAAAGACAATTAGTTTATAGTATAATGATCCGATTTCTATGCTCTTGTGTGCTCGTTACCGTAACACAGCAAAACAGCACACCATAGCGCATGTTTTGTCAGCGGAACGCCGTTAAAATGTTTCAACTGCGAGATTAAATCAGTTGCCAGTCCAAGTATAAACTGACAAAAATACCTGTGCAAGGGACTTAACTCGAGGTGTATTAACTGCTAACTACAAAATCGTTTCCAAAAGTTTGCTTGATAAGAAAATAGAAGGAATAAGCTGGGAAAATCCTTGAAATCGTAATGAGTTAATTACCAATGCAGCCAAAAATGCAAATAGCATGCATTTGTTTTTCAGTAAAATCAGATTTTAGGAATATTTGAATAGCTGTTCCTTAAAAATGATATTAACGTATATTTTTACACATATCTATCATAGACGTATTCTCACTCTGGGGTTTTGTTTTTCACAGATCCCACATGTTTTGATGATAAGGGGATATAGTTTTTTGGATAACTTAAGCTCTTCTACGCATGGAGTGGTTTAGAGGGGGGTATGTTTAATTATCAAAACTAAGGTTTAGATGAGGAGACGCCAAGGCTCATAACACGTTCCAAACCGTCACTCTTCCTCTGCTTGTGATCACTAGTTACATCAAAACAGCCCTCATAGTATGAAGCCAGAGCCAGAACTGGAATTCATACTCAAAAAATCTCGACGGGTATGCTTGGAAATGACAGAATGAATTTGGCGATAATGAATTTAAAAATGTATTCATATGAATGAACAATATCTTCAATTTTATCAATGCTTCAGAGGAGATGATGTTTGATTGCCAAAACTCTGAGGGGTGGCGATAATGCTCAAATGGCCATAGGAGGAAGATGTTCAAAGGACCCACTCTGTTCCAGTTTAGTTCGTTTTAATAACGCAACGAACGTGGCACTTTGTGACGATAATCAGATTTTTTTAAAAAACAGTACGACAGTGGTTTGTGCGCTCACATCGCAGGACTGAACGCGAGCCTGATCCACACCGAGTGTTCCAGAAAAAAGCCGCAGAGTTCACCAATAACATGATCAAAAACCGGTGCATTGTTTTCAAGTTTGAACCAAATTCATAAAAGAAGTATTACTGCTTTGTCTATTGAAACCTCCCGAGTGATCCATTTCCGTAGAATGTTCGAACAAAAGCTCAACTTACGAAGAGTTTTTATCTCCCGCAGCTTTTGGCCTGCTCTATTGATGGAGAATTACAGACAGCAGCAATTTATTTATTTCCCACAGAGAAGAATGGTCGTACTCTAATTCGCTGCCGTTAATTATGAAATGGGTGCATTGTACAAGCATTAGACTACTCATGAACGTTAGGTAATAAATACGGCATGTCTCACGTTTGAAGCCATTTCTGGCGTGATCAAGTTGCGACTAGTTGACCGCCAACAAGCAAGTCTCTTCCTGCATTATTCATTATTCTCGAGAATTTTAATTTCTTTGTCGTATTTATTGCCGGTCCGAAAGAGACGAGTCTGGTATAAAAGACTGACTACTTGCACTTACAGGTTTGGGGCAACGATTAGAACTGTCTGAGAAAAGAGTAGCTCAAGATCCTAAACCTTTTTTTGGTTTGCGTTTGCTCGACACATTAAAAGCTCCGGAGGAGGTAGCTAAAAATGATTCATTACTTTAGTTTAACACACCTATATATAATATATATATATATATATATATATATATATATATATATATATATATATATATATATATGGTCACATTCACTGATCCAATCATACAACATTGTTCGATTTATCACTACCCTGAATACTCGTCTTACATCACAATAACAGAATTACCATAGTTCCTCAAACCAAAACTCGACTACCGGATTTTGCGGCATACAAGACTCGCTTTTTCGATAATCTAACCGTCAAAATCACCCTACGGAGAAGAGCAGGCTTAAGATCAAGCTTGGGCTCTAAAAATCTCACCCAGTGGGGTCTGGTGCAGATTCTAAAAAAAATATCTTTTAATTTCATTTTTCCGACGTATTCAATAATGAATTTACGGTGCATTTTGTATATTTTGGTGTGTTTTATACACAGCAAAGTGCAGTATTTTTTTTTCTAATCCCCATGATCCATATATATACAAATGGCCGAAATCACTTCTACTGACAGAAAGCAGACAAACGATTCTTTTCATGTTTTCTTGTATAAAATCTACAGGAAATCCAAACTCTTTGAAAGAACTCCTGTTATATGTCCGGAGACACTTATTACAGAAGGATGGTATCTGCTCCCTGTCGGAGAAGCCATTTTGGTCTGTTTTCTCTTGTCTTTTGAATTGAGGATCTTTTCTTACCTACCAGATCCATTTTTTCTAACCGCTGATCCTCTATCTTCATTCTGGTAGACAATTCTGTGAAAGATGAATCAATGGAATATCCGAAGTCCTTCCAGCTTCACGATGGTTCTGAAGCTATGATAAGGTGAAGTGGGGTGACAACTGCTCACTTCCTTTAGTGGGGACCATCAAGCCTAAAATAAATAGATCCTCACTATCTTATTACATCTAAAAGAAATACAAACCAGGCGTGCAAGCATGCTTACTTGCTGGGAGAAGCTTTCACTTGTTCAAGTATCGAAAATTATAGCACTTGAAGAATTTTGTCTGTAAAAATAGCAATCAAAACTGGATTCTCTAAATTGCCCGCGGGATTAAGCCCCCCCACCCCTGAAACCGACTTCCAACAACAAAAAATGAACTCCATTAAATTTTCCACTTTTTATGGCCTGTGCCGTAAAGACGTCATGGTGACAAACTATTCCCCCCCTCTAGATACGATGGGGAGATATTGCCCCACAGTTGGGATTTCCCAGTATCAGTCTACAGTCATTTGTCAATATTCATTCGCCTCTCCTCGAGTGCGAATGTGAGTCAAGGTCAGTTTTCATGTGGGATCCTACTCGCACACGTGTGGGTAGACGTAAATAATTCCCCAGTCAGCTGCAACCGATGCCTTAAAGGCATCAGGGTGACCCACAACCCTCCCCATTTCTGGAACGGGTAGATAATGTCAAGGAATTGCGATCTCCTGAGACATTTAGCTTCATTTAAGTCATGTCTAGTCCAAAGACGAAATACAACTGATCCCTGTCAAAAGACCGTTATTTATTTGCCTACCCAGATAGGCAAACACGACACAGGGTCGCGTACGTGTGGGTAGAGGCAAAAATTGCTCAGTCCCACCGGTTCTTACTGTAATCTGGGCGTAACCCTAATCCTGTTCCTTCAGTGCAATGGGGAATTCCCGCCTGGTATACGGATCTCTGCGCTGGTAACAATGGAGACTTTAGCATCTCGAGAGATTTCGATGAACGCTGGCATAATATAAGAATGTCTCGTTTATCTCATATCAAAATGATATGTTTTTGTCTCATTCGCCTGTGTCAACGAGAAATAACTAAAGGAACACCGTTAGATATATATAAAATAACTCAATGAAGGAAGGTATAAAAACACGTGACGCTATAGACCAATACTTCACAAGCTTGCCTCGCTGACCATCTCTAGTGTAGTGAGTTCGAACCTTGCTGTGACTTTGTGTAAAAGCTTAATGATATGATATTGGGACGCCTGGAAGAGAGCGATGGTTTACAAGTTGGCATCCATTAGCTACTGTAGTGCTTTTGTTTCTCAAAAAGTACTCTGCTTTTGTATCTCTGTGATGGACTAAGCTATGCTCATTAAAATACCTAGGTGCCTAACTATCGGGTAATTGTTAGCGAGTTCGTCCCGTATTCCATCGCTTCTGGTTCCATGTCAGATTAGACTAAGCTTGATGAATAAACCATATTAGCCGTTTGTTTTTGCGAGATCTTATCCTGTCATTATTCATAGAAACGTTGACCCGGTGACAGTACTCCTCATAGAGACACGTCTACTCATTCTCTCATTTCAACAGAACGAGGTGGTGTTAACTAACGGTCAAGTCACGCTGAAACATCAGCTCTCGTTTGAAAACCAGAGTTAAGCAGTAGCTAATGGGTAATCGCTCAAGATCACCTAATACTGCAAGCAACTTTTTGCTCTGAAAGCTTAGTAAATGGGTAATCGGTGTTGTACGAGATTGTAAACTGAGAGGTCCGATGTTCCATTCTTGGCATCGCATCGAACGCACTGAATTGAACGAAGGAGAGATTATTTGTGAATCAAAGTTATAGCGTCTTCCTACTCTTGTACCTGCGAAATTTGCGGCGATCACCGGTAGTTAGCGATCTATATTAATAAAACAGAGCCGAGTTTGTAGAGGTCAAGAACACAAGCAGTATTGTATAAAGTTTGACCCCCACTGGGTGCCCTTCCCTTGTAGAATTGTGACAGATTAAAATAAGCTTAGTAAATACAGGTTTCCCACGCTATCCAATAGTAGAATGGTTCTATAAAAAAAACTTTTCATAAGCTAAAAAAACGTAAAATGGAGAATTGTCATTAGTCTATATAAGAAATTTTTTTTTACAGGTTTGATGGTCTGCGACATTAGCTTGCTAACAAAATCTCCAGGGCGAGATGCCCCATATTGATATTTACGAAGCTTAGCTGTGAACGGCACTAAACCACAAAAGAGGATCGAACTCACTATAATGATCAACTACACCAGCTTGCCAACAATAACTCCAGAGCATGGCATTTGCAATAAGTTTGTATAAAATCAATTTAAAAAAACAAACGTTTTTTAGGTTGTTTTGACAACGGTCTTCCCATAGTATCTTCTTACAAAGTCAGCTTCGAACGATCAGAAAAGTCTAGAATTATTTACGTACCTACCTTGAGACAAGTATAAATAGCTGTTCGGCTATGCCAACCCCAAATGAATTTTAGAGAGTTTTTGTTAAATGAATTTATTTCTGTTTTCATCGAAAAGAGCGACACTGATCTATATATATAACCTGTCTGCACTTACTCGTTTCTGCACTCACATTCAACTTTAAAAATAGAAGCCTGGCTGCGCTAGGGTCAAGCTCCCCTGCTTCATCAAAATCTCGAAGGTAAACAAAATAAAATTAATTTCTCCATACAACATTATTTAAAACTACGTGTCCATTTTCAACTTCTCTATTTGTGGTTCTTGTGAATGGAGTTTGCAGACTGTAGCAAAACAAGTCGACCTAAGTTGACGTCATTCCAGCTTTTTTGGGGTTTTTTTAAGCACCCTCTTTAAATTCAATGCAGAAATAAAAAAAATCTCAAATTTTAACATCTAACTGATTATAATTAAGTCAATTCTCGTGGAGTTTGACAAAAGTTTACGGTATGAATATGAATATTTGATTTGTTAAGTGCATGTGTGTACTCGTAGATATTTACCAATATTGGCCTAGTAAGGCACATTTCCACAAATGTAGGGAACTCAGAAATAACGGTCTGTCAGACTAGCGTGTTGACCATTCCACCATCGTAGGATGCCTCTCATACACACTTTTAATTTTAATCTGAATGCTCTAGGAGAAAGAAAATAAAAAAGTAAGGAGAAATTGAATTATCTGACTCTGCTTTTCTTTACGTTCCATTCTATCAACAGCTACAAAATATCTCGTCACGCTAACTGTGAACAAGCTTGAATATTTACCTCTTTTTCTGAAGTATGATCACTGATTCTTTGGTGAAAGAATGAATCGTATGTGTCGTGTTTAGAGCTGCATACAGACTAGCAAGACTTGATTTTCCCGAAAAGATGTATTTGGCAGGTGACCAGGAAATTCATCTGATTTCAATCCCACCGAGAATGTAGGAGCTATCATGAAGGAAGGGGTCGAAAATGTCCTCCTGGACTTGCCCAAATATCAACAGCATTTTAGATGCAATTTGATGCTGGTGATCAACAAAGTTATGGTGGAATTAAAAGACGCAGAACAAATGTTCAGAAACTTCCTTTGCTCGTTTAAAACTAGGGAATATTTTGTGAAGTGGTGGGAAGTCAGTTAAAAATGTTGATACGTTGAGTTGGTCGTACTTGGAAAAATGTTGGTTTTATTGTGAGATCTAAAAATTTAAAAAATGTTTTTTGTCGAGATGATTAGTCACAGGCTAGTAGTATGTGATATCAATTTGCCACTCGCTCTAACCTGATAAGACGAAATAATTTGCGCAAAATAAAACCATTAGAGGAGAAAGGAAGACATGGTTTGCTGACTTGATGTTTTTTGTGACTCTCTATGAGGTCGTGATAAAATACAAGGAACAACGGAATAAACGGGAAGCAGTGCGAAAATAACATTTATTACCAGTAACAATTGTTATATCAAGCAATGAATAAGCTTTTAACCTAACTCTACATTGTTTAGTTAATCACTGCAAACCTATGTATGAAGGCGTTTTAAAATTCCATTGAATTTGCTTCTCGCTGCTTCCTATACTTTACCAACACTGATCTTGCTCTTTTATGTTAGTCCAGGGACGACAATATGTTTGGAGATACTGTGTATAAATTTGACGCTATTCAATCAGTTAAAAGTTGTATAATTCTCGCCAGATTTGCTTGTAATCAAGGTCGAATTAAACTGGTGCGAGGCGTGTACCATGTATTATAAAAGGGCCCAGCAGATATTTCACTGAGAAAATAATGTTTTTCATTTGCCACATGGCCAGGTAATGCGCCAAATATATCTGATATTTCAGTTATAGTATTTCTTCGTTTCCGTTTTGATCTTTGTATACTGGCTATGACTTCAGTTTCAAATACCTTCGTATTTAAGTATCATATATGCATCACATAGACACCACATTCCAATTGCTTACTGTATCAAAAATAAAATCCAATTAAAAGTGATAACTGGCGAAAAATTGCCAATCTTAGACCCAGTCGTTCATAAAAGTTGAAGGCAGTATAGTACTATACTAGTAGAGCGAGAGCAAAATCTCTAAATCGGAATAGGTTGCTTATAATCTAGATTCACCCGGCGTCGTAATGGAATGAATTGATAACTTTCAACGTACTTGTCTTTCGCGTATTCAACAGAGATTTGATATGACATTACATATGCTAAAGATGTCTCCTTCCATTTAACCTCAAGCAAACGGGTCTAGAGTCTGATAGAAAGTGCTGAAATACGCTACATGAACCGAGAAAACTTAATTCACATTCTACAGTTCAATAGTAAGAATAAAAATGTTGAAGAGAGACTTAATTGACGTCGATGTTGACGCGGTTCAAATAGTAAGAATAAAAAACTCGATGTTGATTACTATTTGAACCATATCAACATCGATGTCGATAAAATCTCTCTTCAACATTTTTATTCTTATTATTTGAATCATATCAACATCGATGTCGATGAAATCTCTCTTTAACATTCTTATTCTTACTATTTGAACCACGTCAACATCGATGTCAATGAAATCTCTCTTCAACGTTCTCATTCTATTTGAACCGCGTCAACATCGAGGTCGATAAAACCTCTTTTCAGCTATGTTATGGAAAACAAATACCAGATATAATCTTCGGGTAAATAAATGTAAGGCACTTCCAAGTCATCATTTTAAAACGGTTACAAAGCCGTATGACGTTTCCGAATAGTTTTTTTATTTCATTTTATTTATATATATATTTTTTAATTTATTTTTCATCACTGAATCTAAGATAGGCGTTTTCTTCAAGTGCATGCCTCGTCGACTTTTGTAATTTTGAGATAACAGCATGGGAATGTTGGAATTGAATTCCAGAAAGTCCAGCAAGTTGATGGAAACTAACTTTGGGAGTCGGTTCTACATTCTTCTCTAGAGCATTCTACTCAAGCTGAAGTCTCGGCAGTCGACAAGAGAAGAGTCCATTGGCTTTTTACGGCATAAGAATGCTAAAACTACGCCAAACTCTTCCCTTTTTTATCTGAGCATGGGACTTGCACCAGCTAAGTTTGGTTTTGCATTAGAGATTTTATATCATTTTGTCGAACCCCAGTCCAAGTCTGGAGTTGACTCTGTTTTTCTACCATAGCAAGAACGATCCCCACCAATTGTTTTTTTACTCTTCACCTGTACCGTTAAACCAAACCGTATGTAAAATTAACAGTCCTCACCGTGATTTGAAATCAAGATTAAGGTATTGGTAGCCGGCTCTCTTATCGACTGAGCTAAATTAACAAGTCTTACATATCTACGAAAATTTATTTTACAGATGCACACGGGCTCATTCCATCCTAATACATAAACGAATTCAACTGAAAATATATATTTTTATAATTTTTTATTCATCATATACAGAGACACACAAGAAGTCAATAGACACCAATAGTTTCGCTTTAATTTTTTAGTAGTACAAAATAGTGTTTTGGCTTTCCGTTGGCCGTTTTAGGAGCAACAACTCGTCTTGGCTGATAATTGATACGTTCTGAAATTGCAGTTTGGGGTATTTCAGATGATGCCTGGCGTAAGAGATTCAACAAATCCGTATGTGCTGCTGGCTTTTGAAACTTCTTACACAAGTTCTTATCTAATATTTCCCACACATGTTCAATAGGATTCATGTCAGGGGAATGATTAAAGGGTTCTTCCTCCCAGCTGCTTCTTCATAATAACCCAATTGATGAAGATAATTCTTTTGCTCTTTAGCTAATTTTAATTTTGTCCGCCGATTTTTAAGCTTTTAAACGAGTGTTGTTATTTCCGCATATAACTAAAGGTGTCTTTTTACTGCATCTTTCTACTTCTTACGAGCTTCTTTATAGAATATGAGATTTGCAAAAATCATCTTCATACATATTTTTATAATTCTATATATGTTATATGCAGTGAAGTAAAAGAAGTAAATTGACACAAACTGTTTCGCTCCGACTTATTTGTAGCACAAAATAATGTCTTGGCTTTTATAAGGATTGGATTTTGACAATGCATCAGTCAGGCTTTACGCAATTTTTTCGTTTTTATAAAAAAAGGTGAAAATAGAAAATAGCATTTGATGTTTGGTTTGCGACAGGTCGTAATAGAGGCAGCATGCACCCTCTCCCCTTCTCTTTTGATTGGTTGCCAAGTGGCAAAGCCAGGCAACCGGTTCACGAGATTTTCGAAAGGGCTGGATACTTTCCGAGCAGATTGCATTTCTCGAAAAATAATAACTAGTCGGTGAAGCTTACTGGTAGATCATCGTAGAGAAGTTTGATGACATCGGAGAATTTCGTGTACAGTAAATTTAGTATAAGTTTCTTCAAGTGATCTAATTCAAGATGTTTTGAACTCAGTTTGGTCAGGTTGACCCTGGTGATTTGAGAAAATGAATACAGTATCAAGCTTTGAGATCCACACCTGCCAATGTCATCAAAATCGTTATTAAAACTGCACCCACTATGATTCATAGAACGTCCGATGATAAAAGCCAAGACAAGTTGGGCCAGATGCTCAGACACAAATGAGTCAAAAAGGACGAAGAACGAGAAGCGGTCCTCAGGTATGTTGACATTTGACGATAAATGCCCAGGCTAGACAAAAGCACTTTTTATAGATGTTTACAGATGATTTGATTTTATCATAAGAATAACTTACGACTGACGGAACATTTCTCTATGTTTTCATGACCCATAAACAGCATTGAATGAAATCGGCAAATCGATATATCTTGTTTTTCAGATGGATTCGAAAAATAACTTACTGTCCAGCATATATGCAAACAATTCTAGAATGGCCTCGATGTTGGCTGATAAACAGAATTAAAGAAGAAAAATAGAAACTAATAGGAAATAGATAAGTGAATTCAATGGATATTCAACGATCTAGAGACAGCGCTAATACTGACATGACAAGTAACCAGAACAGATTGGAGAACTAGCGGGCAGTTAGAGGTGGAGCACAGGGCGTCGTAATTTCAAATGCTAATGTTGGCTAGATAGAATAAACTCACGTAGAAGGCGTACCGTTGTGGAAACATGGGTGGCAGTTGTTTTCACTCTTGCCAACAGCATTTCGTGTAGAAAAAGTGTCAAACTTCGGAGTTCATGATAGACTGCCGTTCCTTAATATTCAGAGTGATCGGCGCTTTATCATCTTCTAAAATATAAGTCTTTAGAACTAAATCAAAAAATTAACAGCTGCCTGAAATGTTTAATTTCGCGTAATCTTCTGTCAGAATTCGATGGGTGATCTTTATGGATTTTCAGAGTCTTCTGCGCAGAACAAATCAGTAATATTCATTGGTTAGTCTACATCGTTAACCACGGTGCAACAAGGACACCCTACCAAAAATACTGCACACCGCAAAACAAGACGAGCCAAGAGAGAACAAACTGATTTATAAGAGGTCGTTTCCCTTAATGGCTAGTTTATCAATCATCATCGTCAGTCTTTTAACGTCCGTCGTAGGACATTGACCTTCCCCATGATTCGTCACAATTCTCCATCATGGGCGTCGCGGAGCCAGTATTTCCTGAATTTGTCTAGTTCATCTCTCCATCTTGAGTTCTGTCGTCCTCAGTTTCTTATGTGATCCCTGGCGATCCATGTTGTGAGACGTCATGTCCATCGGTTGTCTTTCATTCTTACAACATGGCCTGCCCATTGTCATTTGAGTTTTTTAATAGTTTTCTATGATGTCACGAACTCCCGTTTTCTTCTTTATATACTGTGGTGTCTTGTGATCTCTCCGTGTAAGGTTGAGCATGATTCTATCATGTGCACGTTGCATACTTCTCAGTTTGAAAGTCTGTCTCTTGGTTAGGTTCCATGTTTCAGCTCCATAAGTGACTATCGGGAGAATGCATTGGTTGCATACTCTTCTTTTTAGGATTATTGGGATCGTTTCGTTTATGGAGGTTGAGCTTGCTTTGCCAAAGGCTTGCCATCCTAGGGTGATTCTCCGCTTGATTTCTTCTTCTTTTGAGGATCTCATGGATATTCGTTGTCCTAGGTAGATGTAGTGGTCTATCTTGCCGAGTTTTGCGTCTTCTATCTTGACAGTTATGCTCTTATTCTCAACATGATTATTGCACGTGATTTTCGTTTTACTGAAGTTCGTGTGAGGGCCGACTTTTTTGCTTTCTTCGTTTACTGAGTGGGAATTTAAAACAAAATAAGATTTCTGACTCCTTGTGAAGAGGGAGGATCGAACCCTGTACGGGTGGATTGGTTTGCAAGGCAAGGTTTCAAAACATCACATATGTGTATCGATTTCTAACGATTAAACCCATTTGCTGACGGTTGAGTTCCCAGGCAACGGTATTGACACTCAAAACTCTGGTGTATAGTGATTACATAAAGTGCAAACCGCGAATAATTTGTTATAAACAGGAGGATTGCGATAAAAAAGCTAAGAAAAAAAAACAAAGATTAGAGAAATGCTATAAAAAAAACTAATTACGAACGAAGGAGCTTATGATAAAAACTACAATAGTAATCATATAATGAAAAAAATTAATTATTATTTTATACATATTATATGATATATAATTCATAATGCTGTATAATTGTATAATGATATGTAAAGGATATTAATCAAAGTAGATAATATCGTAATTATACAAAATATGTTTGAAAAATGAACATTGTATAATTACTAACATATTATTCAATAATAATAATGATGATAATGATGAACGTCGTTGTTATTATCGGAGCGAAACGAAGTTCTACTCACAGACCCAATTTCGCAGAGGTGGGGTCTGTATCATACGTAGTCTCTCACAATGAGATTGCCTCATGAATTGTCAGATTGAGCTGAGATTTGGTACTGGAGACTTTTGTGTCCATTGGACTATAAAAGGTGCCCAATAATTATTTCTATTGATATTCGGACCATCCTCATCTTGGTTGTTTTTCATACAACGTTTCGGCGGTTGCACTCTACGGCCTTCGTCAGGTATCATCCGAGATATGAGCCCAATAATGATTACGTTAATTAGAAAAATATTCCTTTTAAGACTTATAGTTGCTAGAAATTAAATTTGTGCAAATCAGTTGACTCCGCCCTTTTGATATAAATGTAACTGTTACTATATAATGAAGTGTTTGGCTAATGTAGTTAATCGTGTTGTGAATAAAACCTGATGGAAGCGGAGTGGGTGGCGAAGTGAAGCGAGTATCTACTCCCAAACCCCATTTGGCAAGGGGATCAGCACCATTCGCAGTATTTTTTCCCAACGAAGTTGCCCTATAGATAAGTAGGTCGAGCTGAAATTCGGTACTGGAGTCCCGAGGCACAACTTCCGTATACGTCGAACTGTAATAGTTGCTCTTTCGCTGGCTACGGTTTCAGTTGTTCCCGCTCAGGCTCCACATATCACATTACTACTTACTAGGTTCTCGTTTGTAGTATGTGAAATAGACTCTAAGATGACCAGCACCCGAAGCAGCGTCACTCACTTCACCTTCTATTTTACCCATGGCTCGTGGAAGAAATGGACTCACACCTTTCCTGGCGGCATTAACGAGATGTGAACAAGAATCGTCCCAGCCGGAGTTTGAACTCTTTTTTTTTTCGATTGTCAGTGTCGTTATCCAGTGTCAGTGTCAGAAACAATCTTGTACTTATGACCGTGATCTACTGAACGTGATGGGAAAAGTTCAAATCGAGAAAAACTGAAATAGATTAGATAAAACAGTCGTGATGGGAAGAAACAGCTCTCCGTGTCAACCGCCATTCACAGACGGCGCCTCTGCTGATTAGGGCTTGTCTCGAGGCTCCCTTTAACAAGACCTACAAATGAAGACGTAAATGAACGCCAAATATAAAAAAAATAAAAAAAGAAGACAACCCAAGATGAGCTGGTGACAGAGGGTGGAGTGTGATTGATCTGATCAACAGAAGGTGGGACATCAGCAGATTGATTGAGGACTGTACAAGGTTGAGCGCCTTGACTGCCTCGTATGTTACAAGACGCGGGAGCAACTGAATCGTAATGGAGGAAAATAGGCAGGAGCATTTAAGAGAGTAAAAAAAAAAACCGCTTAGTAATTTGTATGTACAATTCATAATCGAGGTGTGTATAGATGTAGGAAAATAATACACATGACTGACACCTATTTGTACTTTCAGCAGCCAATGAGATTCTCGTTGGCTCTATGTAAATATCGCATATTTTGCTTCCGTTATGCCAACTCTTTCTTCCGTCCGGTTATTAAGTACTTTTATTGGATTATGGGAGGAGACCGAAAGGGGAGAGGAATCACACACCCACATCCACCTTTTTCTGGGTTTTTCGGCATGAATTGGGGTGTAGTATCTGTTCCAGGGCATAGCCCGAGGCGCCGGTACTGATGCTTGCCTGTCGAATGGGCCGCAGATTGTGTTTTGGAATGTGTCTAAGACCGAGTGCGCCGGTGCAATGCGCAGCCTCAGTGAACCTTTATTGGCTGAAGCATTGCATCGGTGCATTGGGAGCCTTTGGATTCGTCCTGAGGCTCTTCCACTATTACTCGGCTCAGCTGCGGGGGATCTGTTGCCCCGGGTCACCACTGTCCCACTGCACTTAAAGGGACAGGTCAGGCTCGTCCTGACGCTTTCATGACGGCGGTTGCTTTAGCAACCACGGTTGCTTAGCAACCAAAGTCGCATCGGCTGGAGCTATTTTTGATGGGTTGCTCTTATTTTCCCCACGTAAAGCCCTGACCTTGTGTCGCATTTTGCTCTGGTGGAAGAGTAAATGGATAGAAAACACTCACTCATGCACAGATACACGCATACCAGGGTTCATAAATGTATTACCATGGGTCCATGATCTTGTTGAGTAGGCAGATCTTTCAAAAATCTGGGGTCCGCGGAAAAATTCATTTAAATAGAAGGGGTCTTGGGCAACAAATAGGTTGGGAACCATTGGCATAAATTAAAGAGAAGCGTTATGATAATTCTTTTGAGAAGGATTAAGATCCAAGATGAACTAGACGAATTCAGGAAATACTGGCTCCGCGACGCCCAAGATACAGAATTGTGGCGGATCCTGGGGAAGGTCCATGTTCAACGACGGATGATTAAAGACTGATTATGAAGATCATGCGAAATGAGGGATGACTGGTAAGATGTCAGTTTACTAATTATGCAATAAAGGTTTTAAAAATGTGGAAGAGATCAATCAGTCCATTGGAACCTGAGTGCTGGGGTACTTGAGAGATTGACCAAGTTGTTAGGATAACGGAACTGTTCTCTAGAGGTCCGTGTTTCCAATACATGAACGAGTTTTATGATACCTTTCGCAGTGAATATGCCGACGGATCTTATAGTAAAGATATGAAGAAGAGTATCATTGAAATCTGGAAGAAAATGACGGTTCTTTTGAAAATCTAAAGTTCCATCCAATATGACAATACTTGTTATAGTAAACTTGAAAAATATTTTAGGATCTGGACCCAAGGTTTATTCTCGCAATCAGCCTAGTTCTTGTAAAATCCACAATGACCACATATTTACAAAGCTTTGCCAACCAACTTTGAAACTCCTTGAAATAATGAAACCTGTATTTATTTTCATACCCCAAATGATGAACGCATTTATAAGGTCAATTGATTCATTTCTTGTTGCTCAAAGTCAGGCCAGCCAGAGGGTGGGGTGAGGAAGAGTCTGTTGACTTGTGTTATCGAACTTAGTGTAGAGATCAGTCTCCTCCTCATGAAGATTAACGGGATCACCACGGGAGGCTCTCTACATGAACCCCATCGGTATTCCCAGATTGTCACCCATCTAACTACTGAGCAGGCTTGGCGTTGCTTAACTCTGGCGATTATACGGTGTGTCCAATGCGATTCAGACGTAACCAATGATAAGATACTTTCTGATCTAGAAAATAACAAATGTAGATCAATGGTCAATTGAATGATGTAAGAAGTAAACCTTCTGACCGGACAACTGACCAGACAGTTTGATGAAGGATAGAATACAAAAATAACTTATTTATTTTTGAAACCAATCGATATTCGATTAGTGGTGACAGCCTGTGCAAATGATACTTTAAGGATTTACGTGAAATATCTCAAATAGTAACGGCTTTTACTTGAAGCGTTTCATTTTCTTTCTATTTTTCTTTCACTTTTTAATGAATTAATCAATTAGTTGATTGATTAATTTCTTTTTTCAATTCGAGTTCAATTGTTTCCTTATGTTATCTCGTTTCTTCTTGTCTTTTTTCTGTATTTGCTTTTTTCATTCGCTCTCTCTCCTTCTTTCTTCCTCTTTTTTATGAAATAATATTTTTATCTTTCTTCATTCATTATTTTAATTTTCTTTTTGAATTCCCCGTTGGCTTCCTCTTTTTTTATTGTATCCGCGTTTGTGTTATTTTTGTTGTCTTTTCCCCCTTTTTATTTCTCTCTCGGATAGTCTTTTCCCTTCCTTTTTAAAAATCTTTCCTTGTTCATCTCTTAATCACGAGAGCATACACTAGAAATCACTCTTAATTCACCCTGGAACTCGGTACATTTTCTCTTCTCTAACGATCCAGTACTTATAAAATCTACATTACTAGTTAATAATAATCTATGTATTCAAATCTTCATACTTCATTAACTATCAGTGATTATTATTATTTCCTGCATTTTCATATTTGCACTATTAATTGTTTCGGGGGAAATGGGCGATAGCAAGTCTCCTAAAGAAGATCCCAGCACCTTATTTGAATATTCCAATCATTTTTAAAACGTTTAATCTTTTTTCAAGTAATTTTAGCACTGTCCCCAGTGCGGCTATTATAATGGACACAACTTTGACCCTCATATTCCACGGCCTTTCCAGTTTCTGGTTATATTTCCAGTGTCACGTTTTCTACTTTTCTACTCTGCAAAGCCTATTTTTCAATATCACTCTGGTTGAAAAACAATAGTATTGGAGAGAATACAATTTGCTGTATATGCAGGAAACAACGAAACCCACTGTATAACAGACTTTCTTCTCCTTGTCTATGATAACTATATAGACCTATATGGTCTTCATTATTATCAAGGACGTTGCGTACTTCTAATCGATGTTATTTGGGTGGTGAAGCGTTAAATGCATATTCGCATCTATAATAAAAATGCATTTTAAAATCACACAGCAAACATTTAAATTCTCCTCTATACTACTGTTTTATCGAATATTTCTCTATTCAATATTATTGTTATTATTATGCTGCAATACTTCCATAATGTCACAAGAAGGGATTTTTGTAAAAGTCCGGTACCTCTGATGACTGATAAGAAAAGCAACGATCATTAATTTCATTGATGGTGTAAAGTATAAACAAAAATCATGTGGCTATTAATTGATTTTTCAGCAAACTTAGCAGTAGGTGAACAGGTTTCAGTTTTTAGAATTGATTAGCTGAAGGTCAGTGGAACAAGTCGACGAATATTTCTCGCCAAACTTTATGGTCATTACGTTACTATACATCTCTGCATTCATCCTACGTCACTGTGCCAGTATTGAAGCTTCAGCCTTTAAATATTAATTCCCATTTGTCATAAAAACTGCTAACTCTTCGAACAATTGTAAATTATACATTGATACGGCACATGTATTACCGAAATAATCCAACTCCATTATTTAGTTTTAATGTGAGCTAGGTGAAGGTTAAGGGATCACAGCAACCAACACATCCATGACCCCGTTCAAATAATACTGGGTTATTTCCAGTGTCCAGCAGAATTTGCTGCAAGATCGATCAGTTAGCGGGAGAATCAACTCCATTTATACTTTTGGATCGTTTGGAACTGCGCAACGTAAGAATGTGTTCATGTGACGGTAAGTCCAGGCTAGGCCTTCTGATTCTCTAAGCTTTAAGATCAAACAAACGAACTTACGTGTCACGTTTCGCAGAAACAGAGTGCATCGATTCGATTTGCCCGTCTTTAACCTGTTCTTCATTCTTTCAAGGATATGGCGTCATTAATTGAACTATACCAAGTTTGACACAAGGCTGCTTTTTTGAAGGAAGGATAAAACACACCCTCAATGGCTTGTGAGAACAATACACAAATCATCGCACTACAAGTGCTCTGTCCAAAACACAAGACCACGGAGGATAGCTTAGCCCCTTAGCCATATTAGCAAGTCACCCAATGAAAATAGAACTCACTAGATATTTTCTCTGTTTTGCTTAGTCCGTCACGATCTCGGGGTAACCCCCCATCCGAGATTTAACTCTCTACCAAGCGAACAATTTGTGAAACAAACTTGCTCGCCATCGATCTCCTGTTCGAGACTAAACTAGTTTAGTAACGATCTTCTTGTAAAGAATGTTTGCTGTATAGGAGAGACTGATCGTCTCTTAAGCCATTGTTAATGGGTTATTTCAGTATGTACCCCCATGCGTTTGACCTCCGGCCCAAGTCAAGAAACATCTCAAACGACACTCATTTGAACAACCTTATTTTATCGTAAGCAGGTGTGCTTAAAAGGTGTTAATTATAGAAAGCTTGTTTCATTTCCTATTCAATACAAACTTTCCTCTTGATGTTTTGGTTGAATTAATTGCCCCTCACACTTAGAACTGAGAAGAACATTTGCAATGGGCGTTTCTTCCTTCACCTATTTTCATTTATTTATCGCCCCTTTCAAAAGCAAAAGTTTATTTTTCGGAAACTGCGCCCTTTGTAGCAGCGGTTTTTATGTAAAGAAAGCTTTCAGGATCATAATTTATGCCTCGATGATTATTTTTAGTCAGGTCTACTTTTCACGAAGTTGACAAAGATGTGTCCGAGTAGAATCGATAAATAGTATAGAGTAAGGAAAGAAGAAAGAAAGAAAGAGAGGAAGAAAGATAGGGTGGAGACAACTTTAGTTACAGTCACCCCCACTTTACGGCACTTCAGCATTATGAGAGACCGACACCAGTACTGATTTCACCGATCAGGAAAGGCGTAAGGCGAAGGAACAATTACCACTGAAATATTTTTCAGCGTTCCCAGACCTCCAAAATAACCTTCATCTGCGAGGTCGGAGGTCAAAGTTTATCGACTGCTGTGGCTGATATGGAAGGCTCGAAATACGTCAATATGCTCGACTGGTTTGACGGATTTTTATCATACGATTCTTTGTAGGAAATCAAAACATCCGGTAAACCTACCCGAAACCTAGGTGCACTTTCAAAATTAAAATCATACTTCTCTTCTCAATCAATACAGCATTGTCAATCGTATGAATAATCTCACGCAGAGTTATTTCTTGGGTCTTGGAACGCTAAAAGATTTCATTCATATAAATTGATGGTAACTGCCCCAACGTGCATACATCATTTAAGCTTACGAAATGATTCATAGGGACACTCTACATCATATCAGAGTAAACCTATATATCTATAAACATTAGTGATAAAAAGTATTTTCTTAAAAACTTTTCTTGGAATAAAAACGTATCCTTTTTTTTCTTTTTCTTAGTTTAATGGAAGCAATGCTGTCAAAGGTTTGAAATGAGAAAAGGTTTAGCAATATCAGGTGTATAGTGTAAGAATATGCGCTACAAGTGTGATATGAATATTCGACCAGGAATGTGCATGCACAATGAATATGTTGAAGATAATCGCACAACAATCAAAGTCGAAAACGCAGAGCTGGAGAAAGTAGACCACTACATCTACCTCGGACAACAAATCTCCATGAAATCATCAAAATAAAAAGAAATCAAGCAAATATTCACTCTAGGTTGGCAAGCTCTCGGCAGGGGAAACTCAACCTTCAAGAATAAGAAAATTCCACCAGTGCAAAAAAACAATGCATTCTCCTGATGGTCACCTATAGAGCTGAAAAATTGATCCTAACCAAAAGACTGAACCTTGAACTGAGAACCATGGAATGTGCATAAAAGAGAATCATGCTCTATTCACATGGAGAGATCACAAGACAGCACAGTATATTAGAGGAGAAACGGGAGTCCGAGAGAATATAAATGGTAATGGGTCGTATTGCAAGAATGACAGACAACCACTGGACATCACAGTTCACAACGTGTATCCCAAGAGATTACATGCAAAACCGGGGCCGACAAGATATAAGATGTCGTGACGAACTAGATAAGCTCAGAAAGTACGGGCTCTGTGACGCTCATGATAGAGAGGTGAGGCGAATCTCGGGAAAGGTCTAACTACGGACACTAAAAGACTGATGATGCTGCTGCTGCTGATGATGATGTGCATTCAAATTACTCCTCTTCTTTTTGCAGGACCAGAGGAGTGTAGTCTGCGTCTGATTCCCTCTTGATAACGGAAGCTGGTTTCATTTTTCAAAGCCCCTCCCAGAGGGGATCGTATAAATATCTGCCATTTTCCCCAACTTCAGTGTCGGCCGTTTTTTGAAGGCCCAAGACATCACAAGCAGCTTTCGCTGGCCTCGTGGCCACAGGGTTCCCCACCTGCCACTAAGATATGACGTTTACAAACTTTACACGCGCGTGCGCACACACACTCACCCCCCTCTCTCTTTTTCTGCTCAGTCGCCATTCAAGCATATGCTCTTTCGAAATAGAATGAAAACGACAGCTGTAATGGAAGAGAAAAATGTCTCTGTTTTATTGGACATTTTTCGCCAATTGGAAAGTACTCCACCAGACGTCAACGAATAACCACCAGAGTAACATCCCTGCAACTTAACAGATCAATAAGCGGTCAACATTTTATCCACACACACACACACACACACACACACACACACATATATATATATATATATATATATATATATATATATATATATATATATATATATATATATACATACCTGTCAGTAGTTGCAATACCTGCTCTGCAGCAATGGCATTTGGGGGCTTATTCGTTAGTCACCACAAAATTTCCGTAACCAATCGGAATTCACACTGATTATGAAAATATCAAGTTTATTTCGTTACTCCCTCCAGGCTTAGAGATTAGGATTAGGTTCAAAATTATGGATTAAGAGGGTGGAATAACAAAAATGTCTTTGCATTTTGGGTCTTTTTCGGCAAGAAAAAAAAACTATTTAAAATTATGGACGTTAGCTTTTGGTGGGCACTAATGATAAAGACTGTATTTCTCTTTTTAGGGGTCATCACTTTAAATCTCATATTCTGCAATGACCACTAAACGAACAAAAATATCGCCAGTGACTGAATATTTACATTAGAGAGCATATTCAAACACCAACCAAAAATTGGTCTTAGTCTTTATTCAATTTCATTATTATAGAATTAAGATTACAAATGAGTTGAACAGGGGAAAACAGCGACAATTACATGCATCTTAAATACAATTGGTGTTCTTGTAAAATTAATTAACAATTTTATACTCCGTATATATATATATATATATATATATATATATATATAGAGAGAGAGAGAGAGAGAGAGAGATAGATAGATAAGTTAATACAAATCATTAGTGGCTCTGTGAGAAGTGAGATAACTTGTAGCCATAGAGTTTTGAGAATACACACGAAGCGTAGAAAGGCGATTTGGTCAGAATGAATTTTTATTCTGTCACATTTGTATTCCTCTATAAACGAAAAATGCATGCTTCTTAAACTTCATTTTTACTCTCCTTTTTTATTTTCTCAATCAGCTTCAATGGATTTCTGTCAGACATATGCTTTCCCCAACTAAAAGCAAGACGTAGGAGGAAGGGGGTGATTAGGCATTACTTTGCCACACTGTCCCATGTTGGCAGTATATACCTTTCCCAAGGGAATTCGTGGGAAGTGAATGGAAAGTGTTTCGACCGGAGCTGCTCGCTGGTCCATTCTTCGCGCCGTTAACTCGCTCTTCCTTCCATCTTTCACACACGCAATACCAATCGTTTTCGATAAGCTTAGACTTTGATAACTATTTCCCGCCTCAAACCAAGCGGATCTAATTTTAACGTCCACTGGGGTTTCTTTTTTCGTATTCTCTTGGATAAGCCAGGAAATTAATGTCTCATTTTATTACATAACGTATTTCACCATGTATTTTAATGAGTGTTATCGATGAAAACATAATAGCTATACTCATTTGTGAAAATAATTCTATGTACGGGATGAAGCAATTTTCATTCGAAATTAAATCACAATCAGGCTGCGTATTATCTATTGTAGAGGCTTATACATGGTGAAATACAGTATTTGATTTGCTCAGAGATTAATCCCCCTGGGCGTTTGAAAATGGCCTTGTGTCGAAATGGTGAACTCTGATGAGTCTGTTAGTCCGATCTTTTTAATTGAAGGAAGCTGATTTGTGAAAACAGGTCAATTAATCCCAATTAATGTTGTATTACATTAATATGGTAATGGAAAAGGAATCTATTTGAACTTCCGTCTTAAGGAAATAGAGGGAATGCAATTTCATCAGTTTCCAATTTAGTTAATTCTTAGATGACATACTACGAAAGACATATTGCCGTCTGCATCATCAGTTTAACCATCGAAAAATTATAAATATACAATATCCTCTTCATCCGCAGTTTCTGTTTCTGTAGCTTCAATTACCCACGGTCACCCCCAGAAATAGAAGTTTCACTTGATAATGATCCCAAAACGCAAGACTGGTGGTGCTGACTATTTGGATATACCGAGAGGGAACCGCAAGGTGCTTCTCTGAAAAGAAAAAAAGTTCTCGACTAATTAGGGGAAGAAAAAAATCGCACGCCAAGATCCGCGGTAAGAACGACTCTTCTTATCTGTCACTTAACTTTAGAGTATAATGTTATATTTGTTCTTTTTTTAATAATTAGCTATTTTTGTTAGTTTCTCATTGAGCCTAATTTATAAATTAGATTCAATCACACACACACACACACACACACACACATATATATGTATATATATATATATATATATATATATATATATATATATAGTAAATATCATTTACATCTTTTATTTACGCTTGACGACATCAAGTATTCTTTTTTCTATTTTCGAACAAGACACAAGAGAAGTAGAAGAGAAAATGTAAAATCTGTTGCGTTTTCAAAATTAAAATGAATCATCAATCCCAGCCAGAAAATTGGATCTGGTCATGGTAAACGAGAGAAAAGAAGGTATCTCAGTGAGATAGGAGCCGCTGTTCCAGCAGGTTACAGAGTTAAGCTAAAATGAAGTGAAAAGCTGCAGAAGTATCGGAGGATATGAAGATGACAGCTGCATCCATCATAATCGGAGAGCTTGGAATAGTCCTAAAACAGGCATTGCAAAAGATTTGGAAATCCGAGGAAGAATCGAATCTAGACGACAACATTGCCGAAATCAGCTAGAATATCGAAAAGAGACTTGCTATGCTGTCTCTCTGTCTATCTATCTATGTATCTATCTCCCTCATGCATACGCCCGAGCTCATACACACACATGCACTTGGTTGTGGAGACTTGAAATCACTTGATCTCCAGCAAAAGTCAGCAGATATTACTCATGAGAAAACTGTTATCAGCATAGTATCCGGATTGTTTACATATGTATCGGGACTTCTGAAAAGCATCAGAGTATCTGTGCATCTTGTGTAGGATCATAGTATTGCTTCCGGTACTTCTGCATGGGATTGTATAGTGCGTATTGTTATTCCACATTCTTAAACTGTTGTTGCTGGGCAAGGATTTAAGTAATATTAATTGCTTAGAAATATCTGACGTCATAACTTATGTCGCTGAGGTATTTTCCCCTGATGTTATTACTGAAAACGTAACATTCACACGAAGGTGGGAATAAGCAGAATAATATTAAAGATGATAAATGATAATTATAGTGTTGATGAAATATATATATATATATATATATGTGTGTGTGTGTGTGTGTGTGTGTGTGTGTGTGTGTAGGGGAGATAGAGAGACATACTGAGAAGGTTTTATGCTAAGAAAAGAGAAGGAAATAAATCATCTGTGAACGTGTGTGGTCAGTAAGTCAGGTGCAAGTGTACAGATGATAAAATCAACGATCAACACATTGGTTAACTGGTTGGGAAACTGGGCTGTCCTGACTAGTCAAGTGGACTTCATATACCGGTACTGGTTGAGTGGGCCGACAAGCTACCCACTGGATGTTAATCTGAAGAGAAAAATGTAGAACCAAAATCATTGGGGAGAGAAATAAACAATTTTACATAGAAAAGGGTAAATATAAACATTTCAAAAGAAACTCCAACTGCCATAAATCACATTGGACGGACTGATGAAGCTACCAATCTTTTCAAAGTGAGTCAGTGATAAGATTCATGAATGTCGTCTGCCTCCTTCTTTGGTTATAACGACCAGACCTCCATTTATTTTTCGTCAATTCCAGATTTCTATTTTCTTCCTTTTCTTGCAATCATCGCAAACTTTACAGTGGCTAAATACTACTACTACTGATAATAATAATAATAATAATGATAATAATAATAATATCGATAAACCACCGCTTAATTGCCCCTTGCTGAAGTGTAATGGAGGTTACACATTACGAAGTCACAGCTCCAACTAAACCACCCAATGCAGATGAATGACTTTCAAGATTTTGCCCAAACTGAAAAAGAATTCGAGACCGTATTACAAGCACCTAGGGTCCTCAGCTAAGAGCATCGAAATGGAGTTCGGAATCGATAAATATACGCACAGAATAATTTGTCTATTTATCAGGGAAACAATCAGGATGCTAAATGGAAACAAGGATGACAAATATCTAAGATTATTTAGAAACCGGTTCAATCAGATAAAACAAAATGAGAAGTCATCGCAGGATATCTTAGAAGACCAAGGAAAATATTGGAAACAGGATTCAACTGAAGAAACATGGAAAAGGTGATCCATAGGATTTTGACAGCGCAAATCAATGGCCACAAACAAGAATCTGTCTTGGAGGGTGGAAATATAAATTTCTCTGGGACTTTGAAATTCATACAGATCCCACAACCCAGTCTAAGAGATCAAATCTAGTCTTGGCGAACAGAGAGAGCATCATCTGATACTACATGTTGCTATTCCAGAAGATCACAAAATGAAATTGAGAGGAAAGGAAAAGCCGAAAAATATCAGCACTTGCCAGAAAACTGGGGGAAAAAATATGGAACATGAATGCGACAGTTCTACTCATCTTTATTGGTTCGTTTGGGACATCCCAGAGGTGCCTTGCAAAAAAGTTGAAAGAATCGTGATCGAAATAGACGGCAAATATCTAAGCAACCTTAGATTTGCAGACGACATCGTCCTTTTCGCAGAGAACCTACACGGCCTCCAACTAATGCTAGATTAACTAAACGAAGAAAGCAAAAAAAGTTGGCCTACACATGAACTTCAATAAAGCGAAAGTCATGTGCAACAATCACATTGAGAATAAGGACATAAATCGAAGATGTAAAACTGAGAAAGTAGATCACTACATCTATCTAGGACAACGAATCTCTATGAAACCCACAAAAGAAGAAGAAATCAAGCGAAGAATCACCCGTGGATGGCAAGCCTTCAGTAGAGCAAGCTCAACCTTAAAAAAACAAAAACAAAAACAAAAACAGACGATCCCAATAATCTCAAAAAGAAGAGTATACAACAATCAATGCATCCTCCCAATAGTCATTTATGGTGCTGAAACATGGAACTTAACCGAAAGATAAACCTACAAATTATAAGCATGCAACGTGCACATGAGAGAATCACGCTCAACCTAACATTGGGAGATTACAAGACAGCACAGTATATCAGGAAGAAAACGGGAGTCCAAGACATCATAGAATCTATGAGAAAACTTAAATGGCAATGGGTAGGCCATGTTGCAAGAACAGCAGACAACCGATGGATATCACGACTCACAACATGCATCCCCAGAGATCACATGCGAAACTGAGGCCTACAGAATGCAAGATGGAGAGATGAACTAGACTAATTTAGAAAATACTGGCTCGGCGACGCCCATGATAGATAAATGTGGAGGATCCTGAGGAAGGTCAATGTCCAACGACGGACGTTAAAAGACTGATGATGATGATGATGATGATGATGATAGACCATCGAAAGCTACCGGTTCCTTCAGACGTGGAAACTCAATGGGAACAAATAACAATTAATTGACGAAACCCAGAAAAAAAGTCAACAGAAGTAGAGAAAAAATAAAACGCATCATGAAATAAATGCAGCAGGCTGGTCCAAAAAGAATATAAAAACAGGCGTGACTACGTAAGGATTGTCATTCACTGGGAATTTTTACAAACGACTTGTCTTCGAACATATCATAAAAAATAAAAGAACCAGCATGGCTGTGCTATGGTCAAGCTCCCTTGCTTCATTGAAATCTAAAAGGTAAACAAAACAGAATTCATTTCTCCATACAATATCATTCCAAAACTACGAGCGCCATTTCAACTCCTTTATTAGTAGTTCCTGTGAATGGGATTTGCGAACTTCAGCAAAACTTGAGTTAGGCTTCAGAAATGGGAGTGAAATCGTTCTCAGTTTTGGCGTACGTCTCTGTGTATTAAAAGTATGGATTTTGTTGCACTATTCGTCCGATCGGATAGAGACTACCTGCAATGAAAATTCACACTGGAGCTTTTAGTTTTTGTCTGGGCTTGAACACCTACCAATGGTGCCTGTGACAAATACATAACTTCCTCAAGAAACCACTCAGTTACTTCTTATGAAATAATTGTAAAATATCTGATCAACACACCGTTCTCTGAAGAACGTGATTGCTTATTATCTGATTAAAAAAAAAGGGTTTGCTAGAAATGTGACACATTAAATAGATCCCTACAACAGGAAAAACAAACCAATATTGATGCTTTCCGAGTTCGCATATTTTACATTAGAACACGTTTGGACATGCGGTCTAACATGACAATGGATACAATGTAGATAAAACAATAAGGGGAAAAAAAGGAGAGGATTCTGGGAAATGTTATCAAAAGTACACAGCCATTGGTCAGTAAGTGGAACGGTAGATCACGTGGGTTCATCTTCCACAAGTCTGAACTTCGCTCAGATATCTGGCGCCAGCGATAAGACCGATTGGAGTAGTGTACTGGAAGTGGTTCTGGTGCAACGAAGAGAGAGAGAGAGAGAGAGAGAGAGAGAGAGAGAGAGAGAGAGAGAGAGAGAGAGAGAGAGAGAGAGAGAGAGCTAGCTATTCGACTTGAGCGACACTGTTAGGGTTGTCAGGAATATAAGCAGTTCTGGAAAATCCACGCACACAGCTGTCGGGCAATCGGTTATTTGAATTTGAACATCAAAAACATCCTGTTCGGTATTCCTTCCTTACCGCTACCGACGCCCCATTCAGCACTACCGCCCGCTAACGCTATTGTTATTTATACACGGCTATATATTGTACATTCATTAAACCGACAGCATATCCCTTTGACCTGATTTGAGATACGTTTGCCCACTGCTTGCAGGACTTGTAGTAACAAGCGTTACTGACTAGGTCGTTACTCAAACGAGAGAAATGTCGCTTTACCATATTATCGCTTCAAACCACATATGTGACCCCGTTGGCCCGCGGCAACATTTTTTGTGGCCCGTGGCCAATCCTGGCATTTATTTATAGTCTAATATGTTTTTTTTTCAGCAAGTCAATTTCATTATTGATATTGTAAATTTTTTTACTGTTTTGGCTTCACAAATCGATAATGTAATTGTAATTCGTATGATGGTCTAAAACAGAAATTGAGTACGCTTTCTGTAATACAATCGACTTTTCTTTGGATGGAATGCGTGGTGGAATGTGTGGCTCGAATAAAGATGAAAAATGTCTTACGTGGCCTGCTAGATCAAAAAGGTTACCCAGGTCTACCGTAGACGGTTCAAAAAGTGTCGAGCCTTCAGGAGGCAACTTTCAGGGATACAGCAACAGCTTGGAAATAAGGCCTTTGACGAAAAAAAACACGTCGTGAAACCACAGATGTAACCTGTCTTCTACCCCCGCTGGAACAATAAGGCAAACGCGATGTAGAGAGAAATATCTCACGTTCATTTTTGTATCGACCAAGAGACTCCTCATTTTTGAGACTCAGAACGATACTGCGGAGAATCGTAGGAAGATGCGTACATTAAAAGGTTAGCCCGGGTGGATGTGATTATTCCCCTCCGTCTGTATCTCTGAGCTCTCTGAGCTGGCCTGTCCAAATAAATATCATTTCATTTTCTTTCTCCTGTCAGTCTTAATTTAGCTTTCGATTGATCAAAGGCCGTAACAAGAAGTCTTAGTTTAGTCTCCAACTAATCAGATGCCATGATCCAGCATTATCGTCCCATCCGACTCTTTACACTGTAACAGAAATCCTATGATTTGATCACTGAATTAGAGTCCCGAGCAGTATTTATTTGCCTGCTCTCGAGTGCCAAGTGTGATACATAGTCTTCGGATGTGTGGAGAAATCTGTGTAGCCACATGATAGGGCACACGGCTCAATGTCAAGGTTCATGGTTGATCATCCAAATAGCCCAGTTCCCTCCGCCATTCTCTTACCCATCTCTCCTGAGTACGACGAGAAGGTGCTAACTGGAGGATGTTCCCGGACAAGAGGCAGGCTTCAATTTATAATTTGAGATTCCAATTCACAAATAGCTGGAATACCAGAAAGTTATGGACGCTTTTTTGAACTTACAATCCGAGGTATCAGTTCATTTGTGTGTGTATGTGCGTATGCATGTGCGTATGCATGCGTGTTTGGTAATCCGTATACCCATATGATACAACCCACGACTCCAGATAACTGATGATAGGTCATCCAAAATAGCCTGGGTCTCCAAGCCATTCTATGACTCTACCATTCTTGGTACGATGAGGAGATGTAATGTGGTGAGTGGATCTCCGAATACGAAACCTCATTTGATTATTCTGGGTTTGCAGCAACAGAGAGTTTCTGATGCTTTGCAGTGTGAGGTAACACTTCTTCAATAATGCTTAAAAATAGCAGAGCGCCACCCGCAAATTATGATTTAAATCCGACAAAAACAGACACATGCTTTCTGGGTAGGAAAGTCATGCTTCGTACGATCGCTTTAGACCAGCAATTCACAGTAAAATTATTTTGAATTTTCCTCTAATGAAATATTGTCTGTCATTATTTATGACCATAGAATGGCAATCTGAGTAGTTGCGATGAAATGCAGCTGAAATTAACATGGAGGAAATACTAGTAAAAATTACAAATGTTTGGCAATGCTTAATGCAATAAAGATTCAAGATGATATTACTACTATTATAATTAAAGTTGGTAAACAAAATATCAACATGAAATATTACGGCGCCAAGTGGTCGGGAGGAAATGAGGAATAAATTTAGCTTTTAATGTTAAATTTGATCTTCTACCACCGTTTAAAACAAGTTGCTCAATAGGTTAAAGATACTATCGCGGAAAGACAGGCTTTCCGATGAAAATGGATGCGAATTGGAGTCTAACTGAGATGCTTTTTATTCTTTCCAAATCGGGTAGTTGCAGTCAATGTAACCAAAATTAGGATGGAAAAAATACGAGTCAAAAATGGATAATGGTTGACCAGATATTCAGTTGTTTTGTTACAAAAAAAAAAAAAAAGGAGTTTGTAGAATTCTAATCATTTCAACTTCGAAAGGTACTTATTACAATTAAGAAAATCATTGGTATGAATGACCTTAATTACAGTGCAGCATAAACAACACAAGCATTTACTGCACACCGTTGCACAGACACTTTCTTTTGTAGGCGGCTGAGGGCCTTTTCAGGTATGATAGGTTGATGAGAATTATAGCTGTACGTCTTTCATGGCAGATGCCCGGCATTGGGCCACAGCTCATTTTGATCTTGAATGAACTGTAGTAATTGGTGCGTGATTTTATGGGTTTGATGCGGACTCTTGTATCGGTATGGTTTTATGTGTGGATTTTTAACAGGTTAGAATTTTTATTCACGAAAAATAGCCTGTGTGGAGCAATAGCGACTTGGTCTCCTATTAGGACCTCACACACTTATCTCAGCGTCATTCCCATTTTTCAACAGTCTGCAAAGTCCTCTATCTGGGTCGCTAGCAGCTGCCATATCATGTTTTCCTTAATCTCGCCAGACGTCAGAAATCTTTTTGGGAAAAGCTAGAAGTAACAGGGTGTCAAATTTAGACTGTATGGAGGATGACAGAGCTGGGTGATCCAATGATTTGCTAAAAATAAAACCCGCCCAAAATGTGAAGAATGACTGGCTCGATAAAAGTAAATGCAATGGCCACACAGTTCAGAAGCTCACTCAACTGCAAACTGAATAACCCTGTGGAACTGTCTGTTCAAGCAAGTGCAGCGAGTTTCCCTTCGATTGGTTAGCAATTTACATCGAGGCCGTTCGACCGGTTCTCGAGATATTCAAAATAGCTGGATAATTTTCGGGTAGACTTCGTATTCTGTTCCACTCACTCCGATTATAGGAAAACAGATAGTGGTGCCTAGCGTAATGTGATGGTTAACAAGCTCATCTCGCTGACCACTTCGTTGGTGTAGTGAGTTCGATCCTTAGAAAGTACTATGGTCTCATGCCAAACTGAGCTTTTAGGCCTGCTTGGATGGCTTGGTTTTTTTATAGTTCACGCCAGTGTCAGTGGTCGTTAATCTGATATAGATTAAAGGTAGAATTTCGAATGCCAATTTTCAATGCATTTAAGCCTTCCCCTATTTGGGAGATCAATGCAACACAATCTTCTTACAATTATCTCCCAAATTTGCTTTTGTGCAATACCAAGCTACACTTGATATGTGTCAAGAAAGACTGATGTATAGATAAATGAATGAATGAATGAATAAAACAAAGAATCATACAGACATTTCAATGTCTGTATAACATTTCAAGACTTATCAAGAGACACGGGAGAAAGAAGACCGAATATCCAAACCAACACTAAAGGAATTATTTCGCTCTTGTTTTGCTTGTCATAGCATAATTTACGTGCTAAAAGTCCGAGGCGATTTAATGTATATTTCCTTAATTCTTTGATACCACTGATAATAATATTCTTTCTGGTGGACTGAGGGTACAAAACTCTCAGATTTCGTATTTTTCAAATGTTTTGAATTCTGCACATATTCTTAATTCATTCGCCCAGTCAGCGTCGCTTAGAATTGAACATCTAGGCGCAATTATTTCCCGTTCAATTCATACACAGATGTACTTAGCCAACACTTCGATGTTCATATATGTACTAGCATAGTACCAGTGAGAAATGACGGGTTTATTTACGTATGGATCTCATACATAGCTGATTTTTCATTGTGTTGCTAGTTGTTGATATTTACGGTATTTTTTTATAGGTGTGATCCTGGTTGGTTGGATACTTCCTCTGATCACCTGAACCGTAACTCAGGCACTGTACTTCGTCTCGCTTGACTGAAGACTCATTTGTTGACTCAATAAAACAGAAAAAAAAAACGATTTCTTAGCAATTAAAACTTGATTTTACACTCCTGTTGACACAGCATTTCGTAAAGAATGACGGGATTCTTAGAAATGTAATTTCAGTATAAATGTATTTATGTTCCAACTTGCAAATTACCAACAGTCTGTTAATATAAGGAAATGCCTGGATCGCACACACGCTCTCACACGCATTCTCCTTCTCTCTCCTTCTCCTTCTCCCCCTCTCTCTCCGTATGTTTTATTCTATTTCTCTCGCTGTCTAGCCCCTCTCTCTTCACCCCTTTCTCTCTCTCTCTCTCTCTCTCTGTCTCTGTCTGTCTCTCTCTGTTTTTCCCCGTTCCTCTTTCTGTCTTAACATGATTTCTCACGCTTTCGTACACTCTCGTTATCTCGGTGTCTCCGTCGTGCTCGCACAAGCACACGCACGTACACATTTCAACACGGCTTTCTCAGCCACGGGCGCATACTCACACGCTATTTATACTCCTTCACACTTACATCATTAACTGCTGTGGGGACATTCATAAAATGCTGTTGTAAAAGTCACAGTAATTGTCAACCTAGGTTTCTTCTCTATTCTTTGTTAAACTAACGCTAATAGTCTTAATTGGTCAGTGGTTTGTACGTTCATGGGTTTTACTTTCGCGCGCTCTCATCAACCAGGCAATTCTAATCTTGAATACATCATCTCATCATCATCAGCCTTTTAGCTCCTGTCATTAGACATAGACCCTCTCCCGGATTCGCTACACCTTCCTATCATGGGCGTCGCGGAGCGGACACTGTCTGACCTTGTCTAGTTCGTCCCGCCATTTTATATTCCCCGGCCACACTTTTGCATGTCATCTCTTGGAATCCATATTGTGAATCGTGATGTACATTGGTTTTCTGCCATTATCACAACATGACCAGCCCATTGCCATTTGAGTTTTCTAATGGATTCTATAATATCTTGGACTCCTGTTTTTACTCCGATATTTCGTACTGCCTTGTGATCTCTCTATGAGATGTTGAGCATAATTCTTTCATAAGCACATTGAATGGTTCTCAGTTTGAGGGTCAGTCTCTTGGTTAGGTTCCTTGTTTCGGCTCCATAGGTGACTATCAGGAGGATATATTGCTTGTACACCCTTGCTCTACTGAAAGTTTGCCATTCTAGAGTAATTCTTCGTTTCAATTCTTCTTCCTTCGGAGACATCAGGGGGGATTCGTTGTCTTCGATAAATTTAGCGGTCTGATTTCTCTAGCTCTGAGTTTTCGATTTTGATCCTAGTGAGTTTATTTTCTACATGTTTGTTGTACATGAGCACACCCAAACTCTTCACAGCCAGCCTCGAGATGATCTTCCGAAACCTAGACTAAGAAAATAAAGGAATCGGAATAGACGGCGAGGGCCTGAGTAACCTCTCGTCCTTTTTGCAGAAAACCTTCATGACTTCCAGTTAATGCTTGACGAACTGAATGAAGAGAGTGAGAAAGTTGATCTTCACATGAACCTCAGTAAAACAAAGGTCATATATCATCTAACATTTGTTATATACAAGGATTCTAATTTTCTGGTTCGATATCTAAATCTGACATTTTTTATGAGACATTTTGAAAATCTTGAATTCATTGTCATGATTTCAATTAATTTCCTTGATTTTAATTTCAGAATCGGATCAAAAAGGTGAACCTTTCTTATATTATGATGAAAGAAATACTATTCAACAATCCATGCATATCATAAGCTTAAAAGTGAATTTATTTTCTAATTGCTTGTCGCCAACACTAGTTAATTTTACTTCCAATTATGACATAGCAATTACGTCATAGATTACGTCATAGAAACTTTGAAGACTCAAATCGTCTCATCACACTTTAAAACAGCTTGAGTTGAGTTGAGACTTGGAAAAAGACTTGAAATTAGGGTACTTGAATAATTGAAAAAGAAATTACCCAATAAAATAACTTCCTTAGAGCTCATCCATACATAAACGACCCCGTCATTTTGAACAGGTTTACGCTAGTTAATAATAATTGAAAATGCTCCATCAAATGATAAATTCACTAATATAATACTTCTTGGGTATGTAAAGAGGAAAAAACAAAACATTAAAGATGGCAGCGCGTGTGTGTGTATGCACACGCGCGTGTGATGGGGGTTCATTTGCCTCTCCATGATGGCAAAGTCATGCTTATTTTGGAGTCCAACTTCCATATGCGATGACTAAGATGATAATATCCCAGACACTAAGACCAATATCACGTAGGCGTCGAGAGTTCCCTTGCCCTTACCCTTATAGTGCAATGGAGATATGCTACCATGGGATTGGAATCACTATGGCAAAGCTCACCCCATTTATTCCATGTCTAGTGCGTAGGCAAGATATCCTACGCCAAAGGCCGAAAAAGGAATGGAAAAGTCATGTAGGAAAGGTATAACTGCCTTCAAAATCAGCATCCAAAATTCTGACTTTTACTGGGGCTTGAACACCGGCTTCTGGCGCTGATAGGAAATATGCCACTATTTTATGCTGGTCCAATCTGGTAATATCAATATAAAGAATAAGACTCTCACAGTAAGACAGGATCCAAAGGATAAGTGATGCTAGTCCAAATATGATGATCTGAGAGAATAAGCAACAGAAATAAAATGGAAAAAAAGTTGATGATATTACAACGCCCCATCTTAGAAGTTAGAAGACTGATTATCATCATTGTTGTATTTTTAGTGACAACTGCATTTGAACCCAGTATACACAGGCAAGGTTTCCGGTTTTTTTTATTGCTAATCACCGACTGTTAATGTAACGCCCCAACTTCCTTGCTTTCTGTCTGTAATAGCTGAATATTTCTGGTGGAAGAGGGAAGCTGATTATTATACACTGAAAAGCAATTTTCTGCGTTCAGTCAGTATGTTAAGCAAGAAAATGTTACAGAAAAAGAGAATAATATGAATTGTGGCTATAAACGTTGGTTTACTGTATACAATTAACCTGATGGTTATGAGTTCAATCTCTGGACCGAGCAATGAAATCCATATACTCTGGTTCAGTGGAACAAACTGAAACGACACCACAAAGACGAATTTACTGAGAAGAATTAACAGATACGATATATCCCTTGCATGGACTGCGGGACGAGAACAGTCTACTTCCGTGGGTTGAATAAACGGTTCGGTTCGTAATTCTGAGATATAGATATTTCATTTCAAGTGTTTTTGAATGACTCATCTTTTCCCTAAACGTGCTTGATTATTCATCGTCGATTCTTTTCATCATCGATTCTTTTCGGCAACTCATCAGCAACTTTTCAGAAACTCCTAAATTCGAATCAAAATTTGAAAGGTTAAAGCCAAGTGAAATTCTAACATCCATTTTTGTAACGAAATCGACACATCAACATCACTAGCCGTATTATATCAGCAACAAGCAGCCAAACGGACACACGTACACACTCAGCAGAACAGTAATTTGTGTTATAATGTTCGTAACGTCCTCTTCCTCTCTTTCTGTTCGTTTTCATAGACAGACTGACAGCTCATAAATCATATTAAGGATTTTGAAGATGAACCACGGCTTCAACAACGAATTTAACGCCAATAGGTCATACTCAACCTCTGAGACAATGGAGAGACAAACTTGACAAATTTAGAAAGTACTGGTTCCGCTACGCTCACGATAGAGAAGAGTGGCGAATCCCAGGGAAGGTCTATGTCCAACGATGGACATTTAAAGACTGATGATGATGTCTTTAACCAAAACCATGTATTTATGTATAATTACAAGGCGTTGACGGCGCCTCAGCTAAAATTCTGCATTTGTAAGAGAACTTTTACAGGAAATCGAACACCGGTTGCTGCCGAGTGAGTATGAATACAGGATATGCCCGACGTCTCCAACATAGATCAGGGCGAATTTACAAGAGAAACAATTCAGTTAGGATATTAAAGTAATTAAGTTCACTGAGCAAAGTCAAGCATTCTGCAATCTACCAAAATGTCAGTGTATGATCATAGCTCGACGCAGGAATGCTGACATTTCTTTATAGGCGACTTCCATTCGAGCCTTTTTCTTATTTCGAGATGCAATCTACTCTGCGATTTTCCATATCTAAGCACGCACACACTCACATGCAAAACAAATACACACACACACACACACACACACACACAAAACAAATACACACACACACACACACACACACATATATACATATATATATATATATATATATATATATATATATATATATATATATATATATATAGATATATATTGGCGGGTGTTGCATCAATAAGTCTATAGCCTGACCCAGTTATTAGCAGAATTTTGAGTTTGAACTGTCACTATATATTGTTCGATCATTAATGATTAATGAAGAAGCATTGAGTTGAGTTCATTGTCAAGGATGGGGAATATGTATTTATCGCGTAAAATAAATGTTTTTTTTTTCATTATGGACTCATTGATATATATAAATATATATATATATATATATATATATATATATACGTATATATATATATATATATATATATATATATATATATATATATACGTATATATATATATATATATATATACGTATATATATATATATATATACGTATATATATATATATATACGTATATATATATATATGTATATATATGTATATATATACACACACACACACACACACACATATATATATATATATATACTTATGTATATACACACACACACACACACACACACACACACATATATATATATATATATATATATATATATATATATATATATATATATATATATATCCATTTCGGTACTTATCTATTGATTTAAAAGTAGTTCATTGATAAGAAGCTCTGAATATTTTCGATTCTATTCCCACTGCTACAATGTGAATAATTCTTTCCTAAAACAGATCGAAAAGTTTGGTATGAAAACAAAAGCCAACGACAGAATATGTTGTGTCAGATAAATCCAAGCGGTATAAAATGACGAATCAATGAGAAATTAAAGGCCCTGATTATATACTGGCTATTTTGATGCAAAGAAAACATATCCATTGAAAACTGGGTGTTTCATAAAAGATGCAACCTTAAAGATAAGAGGGTAGAAATTATGCACACGTAAATTTCATCTTATGATATCAGTTACGTGGTAACACTGTACCCAACAGTGTATTGGAGTTGAAATGATTGCACCATTCGCACAACCATTTCTTTGCGTTGTGTCAGTTATATCGATTTCCAATGTAATGAAGCATTTATGTAACGAAACGGGTACAAACCTGCATCCAGGTAAAAGAAACACTTTCAACATCCATTTTAAAATTAAAATATATGTGTATTTGGCATCTTTCTGTAATTCCTTTCTAAGTTGTGTCTTTAAAAAATAGTTTTTAGGTTCAAAATAATTTGAATACAAGTTAGCAAGACAGTTGCTATTTTTTTTTCAAATGCCCTGTATTTCAGAAAATGTTTTAGTATAAGTAAAATCGCAAAACATCACGTTCAACAGGTACTTCTAGTAGGGTCGTGTTGGCGATGGCTTGAAATCCTGAAGGTACTTCAGAATCTCTAGTAGCCATGAAGTCGTCGAGAAATGTCTTCTGCTAGAGATGAGCCGTGTTTATCGAAGACCTTCAGTGAATAGCTTCTGGGGATGTATCGAGTTGTTAGATGTGAAATTTCGATTTTTAAAAAGATGAAGGGTGATATAAACAGTTTTAAAAAAACAAACTATGATTCATTTGAAATAATAATCTTTTTCTAACGACCCTCTAATGATAATATGCCATCACTAGAACATTCTTCAGCAAAAGCATGAATTGTGACTTCTATTTCCCCAACTTTTAAAACCTTTCCTATCACCCTAAGATGACGTTATATCATCATCATCATCATCATTAGTCGTTTGACGTCCGTCGTTGGACATAGACCTTCCCCAGGATTCGCCACACTTCTCTATCATGGGCGTCGCAGAGCCAGTACTTCCTGAATTTGTCTAGCTCGTCTCTCCATCTAATATTCTGCCGGCCTTGGTTGCGCATGTGATCTCGGGGGATCCATGTCGTGAGTCACGATGTCCATCGGTTTTCCGCCATTCTTGCAACATGGCCAGCCCATTGCCATTT